>JAVLUX010000040.1:4359173-4959173 GCA_032164185.1 Moxostoma hubbsi
GGATGGATAGAGAGATGGATGGATGGATGAATGGATAGTGAACATTCAATATTATAGATGGATGGATGGATAGAGAGATGGATGGATGGATGGATGAATGGATAGTGAACATTCAATATTATAGATAGATGGATGGATAGAGAGATGGATGGATGGATGAATGGATAGTGAACATTCAATATTATAGATGGATGGATGGATAGAGAGATGGATGGATGGATAGAGAGATGGATGGATGGATGAATGGATAGTGAACATTCAATATTATAATTGGATGGATGGATGAATGGATAGTGAACATTCAATATTATAATTGGATGGATGGATGGATGGATGGATGTGTGGATGATGGATGGATGGAGTGAACATTCAATATTTAATGTTATTGACAACGTCGACAATAAAACATTTTTAAGATGAAAATGTTCATTGTCGAATAGTCGTTTGATGTCATTTAACATAAACATGAGATCATATGAAACAAATGACGGCACATGAGAGCAGCACTGCAGTTCAGACCTGATTGAGGAGTGGAAGAATTACACAGATCACAGCCCAGATGCTCTCTAAACTTTCCAAACAGTTTCAGGTGATGGAGATCGCAAAGTATGTATGTACTAAATAATTAAATACACAGCCGGAGATGCTCGAGCAGCTAGATTATAACGTGATGGCTCGCGACTTGTTATATCATAATATATGTGTTACTATGCACTTCCTATCATGAACAAAATTATCAATACGCAGCTTTATTAATTAGAGAGAGTTAAAGATGGATTGAAGAGTGAACAGAAAGGTGAGAGAGGTAGTCCCATTATTCACTGGTTTTTGTTTTGGCTTGTTTTCCAATATAAATATCAAAAACTCCTTTAAAACTACATACATTTACTTTAGCAGCTATACTGCAGAAGTAAACATTGTTATTTGAGAATGTTGAAAATAATATTAAAAATACAAATGTTTTTAAATATCTAAAAATCTGATGCATTGACCTGAGAAGCAGCATATACATTATTTAGACTTGCTTTAGAGAATAGATCTTGAATATAAGTATATTGTGTCTTTACTGCACTCGCAGAAGTATAACCAAGCGAAAAAATACACTTATATTTAAGATACATTCTCTTAAAGCAAGTCTAAATATCTTACATCCTGCTTCTCAAGTAGTTCATCTTGTTTTAATGATTTTTTTTGACTATTTTAAATGGAAAACAAGACAAAAACACTTGATAATAGGTACATATTTGACTGAATTAAACTTAATAAAAAGTAGTTTTTCCCGTTAATTCTTGAGTCATTTAGAGATATTTTTAAAAGATGTTTTTGTCCTCTTTATTGTTAGCAAGCATGTTTAATACAACATTTTAAGTTGAGGCAAATGCTGAATTGTCGGTTAAGAATCGATCATTGCCCTAGATAGATGGATGGATGGATAGATAGATAGAGAAAAAGATGATGGATGGATAAATAGGTGGATGGATGAGTGGATAGACAGGCAGACAATATACCAATTGATTTTAAACTGTCTTCCCTACAGGTGAAACATGGCTGAATATCTCAATTTATTAAATGCTCTTATGAGGAATTCTGCTCTCTCAAAGGAACACTTCATATTCAAATGAAGATCTTCAGATTTACTTTTACGTTTGATCTTTTTATCCTGCACGACTGATCCCTGGATCAAACAGTCTATGCAAGGTTTTTTGTGGAGTAAGAAATGAGACGGCATTTCCTTCCTGTGTTTTTCATATAATCACTACAATGTAATCTTGCTGTCTGAAGTGACCTTGAAGTGTTTCATATGGACGAGTGCTGTGGCACTGCTGTGTGCTAGTTTATTCTGGATTAACCCGTCGAGGAGATCCAGTTCGCTGCAGAAATGCTCCAGACTAATAACTACTCGCTGGTGTTGCTGATCCAGATAGTACTGCTGACCTTTGACCTATTCGTCAACTCCTTCAGTGAACTCCTGAGGGCCGTCCCGGTCATCCAGCTGGTGCTATTCATGTGAGTTTAAGTCTAATTGTTATTAGCAAATATGTCTGTGAAATAATCAATACGTATGGATGGACAGAATTTCTGATTATTAGGTCTACACACATTTTCAGCTATTTATAAGAGTTTTCTGGATAAGCATGAGGAGACTCCCGCACCATTATTTGAATTTTATTTGTCAACATCAGTCTATTCTTTTAGTATAATATAGTTTTTAAAAAACACCCCTAAATTATTTTATACACAATGGTAATTAGGGATGCACCAATATAGCCTTTTTGGGCTGATATTTGATTTGAACAAAAATCTATAGGCCAACACTGATATTTTGAAGCGGAAAAAATATATTTTGGGTAAGTGGCAAAATCGATTTTTTTTGCCACTTACCATATTTTCAGGAAATGTTTTTTTTGTTTTTTATGTTAAAGTGGTTCAAAAGCTATTTTATTGTTCTAACAGTAAATCATTTCCATGGAACATATGGATTGGATCTGATGAACATATGACAGGCCAACATTTTAAAGGGGACCTATTATGCAAAATTCACTTTTACATGGTGTTTGTACATAAATGTGAGTCGGCTGTGTGTGTACACAACCACCCTATAATGTTAAAAGTCCACCCACTCCTCTTCCTTATATTTCTATGAATTACACATATGATTATATGTGTAGGTATGTATAGGTAACGTAATTATTATTATATAAATTGGGGGTGGCTGTGGCACAGTTGGTAGAGCGGGTTGGCCACTAATCGCAGGGTTGGTGGTTCGAATCCCGGCCCATACGACTCCATGTGCCGAAGTGTCCTTGGGCAAGACACTGAACCCCAAGTTGCTCCTGATGGCAGGCTAGTGCCTTGCATGGCAGCTCTGCCGTCATTGGCGTATGAATGTGTCCCAATCACCCATTCATGTATGAGTGTGTGTGTGAATGGGTGATTGGGACACAGTGTAAAGCACTTTGGTAACCTCTGAGGTTAGAAAAAGCGCTATATAAGTGCAGACCATTTACCATTATAAATAAACCGTCTGTTTTTCATATCTGCGTTTTTATGCCGACGTTTTAAATTTGGTCGATAATTAGCTGATAAATATCGATGGCCGATACATCGTGCAACCGCTTATGGTGCAACCATAATGGTAATTCAAAGGGATGTATTTGTAAATGATACTGAGGAAGTAATGAACAATGACATTAGGAAACAGAAAACAAAGCGTTCAACCAAAAATGGATTAAGAACCGTTTAGGCCAAACTTGTTTTTGTGTCCGTTTCTGGACTTTTTTCCATTGTATTTCTATGTATATTTGCGTTAGACGCATGCTTTAACCGTTGCACCGTGTCCAACTGTTTTTTTTTTTCAGGGTCTAGTGTGTTTTTTAGATGTAGTGCCAGGTAAAAAATTATTTTGACTCCTAAAAGCACTTCTCGTGACTCCTGAATTCTGTTAAATGCTCTGTGTTGTCTCTAGCATTTTTAGAGCAAGAGCATGTTTGGCGTTTTGAAAACGCTCCCCATTACCACATACTTTGCAAAACAATGACTTACAAAACTGAAAACTATTAGTGTGGATGTAGCCTTATAATATTGACCATCAAATTGGTTACATGCCTTGACATAAAAACAATTATTGGGTTTTGGATTTGAAATTCCAGTATTGGTGCATCCCTAACTGAAGCATGGATGTCTTTGTAAACTGATTTTATATAGGTAGGAATGCAAGACAGAATTCACAAGTGTCTCTCTCTCTCTCTCTGCAGAATCCAGGATATTGGCATCCTGTTTAACGTGATCATCATTCTTCTCATGATGTTTAACACATACGTGTTCCAGGTGGGGCTGGTGTCCCTGTTACTGGAGCGATTCAGAGCACTGCTTGTACTGTCAGCACTTTACCTGACTCTTAGCATCTCCTTTCACTGCTGGGTCATGGTGTGTACACAAACACACTCCTCAACACACACTCTATGTTGTTAACTTACAAGTAGTCATATAGTACATGTAATCTGCACCTGCAGAACTCTATTCTACTAATTCCCTTCCCATCACATGTTTGTTTTTATTTTAATACTGACACTGAATTTGCTAATGCGTGCAGCGACAAATAATAGTCCCAGCTGCGTTCAACACATTTTACCACATTTTAAAAGTTCCTTAAAAATTAGCGCATAAAACGCTGACGATTCCATCCAGGCCTTGGTATTAGCTTTATTGAATACTGTAGAATTAATGTAGAACTTCTAAATTATTCATATAGGATCCAAAGCTGCTGCCAAAACATGCTCTAAGCAAGTATGCATATACACAGATGAGGTCCGGTTAAACATGCTTAACGTGCGTTACTGTGGCAGTAACAAAGCTCAGTACTCAAGGGGACGATAGAGTGTGTCTGTGTCATTAAACTAGATGTGTTATTGTTCAGGTAAGTTGCTATAAACATATTGTTGCGCGCCATGACAGTAGTTGACTTGAAAGAGAAAACTCACCATAGAAGTGGACAGTTCACATTAATGTCTGCAATAGCGCCCCTTGTGGCAACGTTGAAACGCAACACATGTTTGCATGTTTGTTTGAATTGCGTTCGGACACATTTTGGAACGTAACGCATGAAAACGAGCATTTTTTGGCCTTTAAAAGATTCCAAGAAGTTCTAGAATAATAGAATGGAGTCATGTTTCTGTTCTGTTTTTTTCTGTCAGAACCTGAGGTGGATGGAGTCCAATCGTTTCGTGTGGACGGATGGTTTGCAGGTTCTCTTTGTCTTCCAAAGACTGGGTAAGCCAGTGTGAGTTGTTAGCCAAACATCAAATTGGATTTCACACAGAGGTCACGCTCAATCTCGTCAAGAACCTCTCAATCCCTTTCTGCAAGTTAAGAGATATAACCTCTCTTCTAACAAGAGAAAAAGTGTTGTAAAATATCTTTTCTAATGGACATTTCTAATGTTTTTACGCTCGATCAATTGCAGCATACATTTTTCAGATTGGAGCTCTAGTGTAGACATTGTATGTTTTTTTTTTTGTTTTTTTTAGGCAAAATATATAGATTTGTATACAATTATGGGCTATTAATTTAATTTTTTAATTAAATAATGCTGAGTCCTGTGTTGACAATTGCATGTATCCACAGCTGCTGTGTTGTACTACTACTTCTACAAACGCACAACCGAGTACCTGGGAGACCCCAGACTTTACGAAGATTCCCCATGGCTACGTGACGCTTTCGCTAGGGCGCGACAGTGAACTCAGAATGTGAGAAACTACAGAAACTTAAGCCAAACTGGAGAAATCACCGTTGTTCATGAGAGATATTAGTGCCGGCACGACAGTAACCTTCAAATGAATTACTTGCTTTTCAAAGTCATGGAATAATGACCAGGAAATTCAAGAAGTAAAATGGATGCAATGAGAAAAACAAAAGACTCTGAGAAAACTGAAAATCGAATGTCTATAAACCTCATCAAGCAGTTATGATACAGGTATTGTGTTTTTATAGCCGACACCATGTGCAAAGCTAGAAGTTATTTGTAGTAGCATACACTATAAAGTCCTTTTTGTATCTTTCGGGATTACGGTGGTTTGATTGTACAGACGACCCAAGAGAGTTTTCGTAAATGTCAGTTTGCCTTTGGAGAAGTGGAGTCGGATTTGCTTTGAGGAATCATTGTACTCATGAGTCGATGTGTTTATAGTTTAATTTGATATGTTTTAACCATTTTTTTTAACACTTTGTAAATGTGTTCACAGAGGGTCACGACTGCGTGTATCCTCGATAAATTATTCAAACTTTATGGAAGTCGGCAAAGCGTAAACAAAAGGTTATTTCAGGGTTTTAGCTCGGACAGAGGCGGGAATATCCACGATGACAGACTGTTCTATTCTGATCTCCTGATTAAACCGGGATTGGGGTTTTACGCTCCCCAAACAGCCTGCAGGACACAAATAGCACACTCTTGTTTTCAATTACAGAGCCAACTAACCCTTGTACTGTGTGTGTAACTAGATGTTTCTATTCATTGCTTTGTTATTAACAGAACTCAATAGACCAATTAATGCCTAGAGTTATGCTGCCTTCAAGTCCTTATGATTTAAAATTCCTAATAATGAGAAGTGACAAAGAGGCAACCAATGCAGAATTTTCTGCCAAGCATTATCGCCATTTTCATCTACAATACATAGTGTGAACATTCACAACAACGCTACAATCCTCAAAAAAGACAGCATTTATGGCATAATGTTGATTGTTGAAAATTAGCTTAATAATTAGTACATATGAACTCAACAATTCCAGAGAAAAAGAACAAATATTCATAATTCACAGGAGGAAAATGTATGCATTCAAGAATACAACACAATTATAAAAACGCTGAACAGTTTTCGATTTTCTAACAAAACAGATTTTATTTGTGAAACATTAACCCACAATCCCGCCATTTTGCCAGTGCAAACTCCACTCCAGATTCCGGCGCTCGTCCCCGGCATGCTCTGATCAACCTGGAATGTTTTGCTGTACATGCCGCCTCCATTGCCGCCACCTGACACACAAGATATCATCAATACTGGCTTCAAAAGGACAAAGGTTTCATTTGCAGCCTACAGATTGCAGGCATTGTAAAATTTCAGGGATATGTTAAAACCAAAAGGACTTTCTCTCATCTCCAAGGAGTATAAATGCAATTCATCAAACTAGAAGACAGCAGAATTTTTTTCAGTGCCGATGCAGATATCGGCCCAGTTCACACCGTAGACACTCACTTTCAGACATAAATGCCGACCCATAACAAAAGGAACAGAACGCCAAAGCCCATGAAGAGTGACGCGACCAGAGAGATGAGCAGCTCTTTGTACACGTCTCGCGTGTACTTTGTGGCTGTGACCTCATATCTGAAAAATTGTTAAGGATGCATATCTAAAGTGCTTTTAAAGCACACACGTTCAACCATATAACCACAATGA
The DNA here is from genome assembly GCA_032164185.1 of Moxostoma hubbsi. Classification (NCBI taxonomy): domain Eukaryota; kingdom Metazoa; phylum Chordata; class Actinopteri; order Cypriniformes; family Catostomidae; genus Moxostoma; species Moxostoma hubbsi. The sequence continues at coordinate 4,366,124 of JAVLUX010000040.1, forward strand.
TGCCTGATGATATTAAACAATGTAACTATACGATTCATTACACTTCTTCCAACAAACATACCGAGAAATTTGACTTTTAGAGACCCTGTTTACACCTGGTATGAACATCAGTCTCATTTGATCCAACATGCACATGCAGTGATGTCGTCACGAAAGCCAGTAGTTACATCCCTAGGCGAAAACCAGGTGTAAATAGGGTCTCAGTTAACAGGTTTAAGCTTTCTGGCAAACACATTTGAAGGATACACGAAGAACCAGGCTGTGAAGAACATGCCGATGGTCAGCAGCACTACAGTGAGATGAGGGAATACCACTGGGTTCACCAGGCTGGTGTATCTTGTCATAGCGTCTAACTCCTGCACAAAAACACAGAGACAGAGACTACAATGAATTTACATGTCAACAGATGCCCAACATCACAAGCTGGAACCACAAATGGAAATCAGTAGAAACACTAATAGTAGTTGACCGATATGGACATATGCCGATATTGATATACAGTTGAAGTCAGAAGTTTACATACACATTAGCCAAATACATTTAAACTCAGTATTTCACAATTCCTGACATTTAATCGTAGAAAACAGTTGAAATGTCAAAATAATAGTAGAGAGAATTTCTTTCTTTCATCACAATCCCAGTAGGCCAGAGGTTTACATAAACTTGTTAGTATTTGGTAGTATTGCCTTTAAATGGTTTAACTTTGGTCAAATATTTTGGGTATTCTTCCACAAGCTGGAGTTTTCTCCCATTCCTCCAGACAGAACTGGTGTAACTGAGTCAGGTTTGTAGGCCTCCTTGCTCACACACGCTTTTTCAGTTCTGCCCACAAAGTTTCTATCAGATTGAGGTCAGGGCTTTGTGACGGCCACTCCAATATCTTGACTTTGTTTTCCTTGAGCCATTTTGCCACAACTTGAGGTTTCTTGGCGTCATTGTCCATTAGGAAAAGCATTTGTGACTGATCTTCAACTTCCTGGCTGATGTCTTGAGATGTTGCTTCAATATATCCACATAATGTTCCTTCCCCATGATGTCATCTATTTTGTGAAGTGTACCAGACCCTCCTGCAGCAAAGCACCCCCACAACATGATGCTGACACCCTCATGCTTCATGTTTGGGATGATGTTCTTTGGCTTACAAGCTCACCCTTTTTCCTCCAAACATAACAATGGTCATTATGGCCAAAGAGTTCATTTTTGTTTCATCAACCAGAGGACATTTCTCCAAAAAGTAAGATCTTTGTCCCCATGTGCACTTGCAAACTGTAGTCTGACACTGTATTATAAAGATAATTTTGTAAAAATCCAAATAACTTTACTGATCTTTATTGCAAAGGGTTTATACAATGTTTTCCATGCTATTAATAAACATGCACTTTTAGAACGGTCGTTAAGACACTAACAGCTTACAGACGGAAGGCAATTAAGGTCACAGTTATAAAACTTAGAGACACTAAAGAGACTTTCTACTGACTCTGAAAAACACCAAAAGATAGATGCCCAGGGTCCCTGCCCATCTGTGTGAATGTGCCTTAGGCATGCTGCATGGAGGCATGAGGACTGCAGATGTGGCCAGGGCAATACATTGCAATGTCTGTACTGTGAGAAGCCCAAGACAGCGCTACAGGGAGACAGGAAGGACAGCTGATCGTCCTCGCAGTGGCAGACCACGTGTAGCAACACCTGCACAGGATCGGTACATCCGAATATCACACCTGCAGGACAGGTACAGGATGGCAACAACAACTGCCCGAGTTACACCAGGAACACACAATCCCTCCATCAGTGCTCAGACTGTCCGCAATGGGCTGAGAGAGGCTGCAATGAGGGCTTATATGTCTGTAGTAAGGCAGGTCCTTACCAAACATCACCTATGGACACAAACCCACCTTCACTGGGATTGATTTGCACTTTTCACACCAAACTACAGAGAAGTACGTTTGAAGTAAGTTTGGAGCAAATGTAGAAATAAACCTTGTGTAAATTGTCAGTTTTATGCCAAGCTAAAATGCTATTTCTAGCCATTTTACATGCACATTACCAGACACGATCATATTTTTATATCAAGAAAATTAATGTTGGATCATATTTTTTTTTTTTTCCCCTATTAAGACCTTTGATATTAGGACAAAAAGACACATTCTTGATAATTTTTGTATTGTTTTCCTGTAAACAAATATCTAAAAATCCTTAAAACAAGATCAATGTGATTTATCTTGTTTTACAGCATGTAATCTGTAATCTGTAGTGGAATACATTTCAAAAGTAATCCTCCCAACACTGTGCACGTGGTTCCTTCAGGCATTTGGAAATTGCTCGGAAGGATGAACCAGATTTGCAGAGGTCCACAATTTTGATTTTTCTCATGATGTCAAGCAAAGAAGCACTGAGTTTGAAGGTAGGCCTTAAAATGAATCCACAGGTACACTCCAATTAACCTATCAGAAGATAACTGGTTAATTGTCAAAAGGCTTGACATCATTTTCTGGAATTTTCCAAACTGCTTAAAAGGCACAATTAACTTAGTGTATGTAAACTTCTGACCCACTGGAATATTGATATAATCAAAATATTACTCGTGTCACGCACAAAGTAAATGTTCTAAACGACTTGCCAAAACTATAGTTTGCTAATATTAAATTTTGTGTAGTTAAAAAATGTTTTTTAATGACTTCAACTGAAGTGTATGTAAACTTCTGACTTCAACTCTATAATGGCCGGGAGGCTGACATAATGCATGTTTAGTAACATACAATAATATAGACAACACTGTAAAACTAGATGGGTAAAGTTTGTAAAGACACATTTTGTCTAACTTTAATATCGGTGCATCTGCTAATCATCTGCAGCGCAGAGCTAACGCCGTCAAAGTGCAGCTTTTACACAACGTACCAAAACACGATCGGCAAAACCAAACACTACACTTTACTTGAAAATGTAATTACTATTTAGACATGCAGAGGTCTAATAAATATAATAAACGGCTGTAAAAACAGGTGTAATTTACCATCGTGTGACAGGAATAGTGGAGAATCTGTCCGACCGGAAGAAGAGCAGATACAGCCACGTAAGTACAGAATGACCGGAAGAGGAGGGACTGATGACAGGTGACAAAATAAAAGTTCTCACGCAAAAGTCCTCTTAACGTTTCAAACTAACGGATGATAGATAGATAGACAGATAGATTGGTATATGGATGGATAGACAGACAGATAGATAGATAGACAGATAGATAGATTGGTATATGGATGGATAGACAGACAGATAGATAGATAGACAGATAGATAGATTGGTATATGGATGGATAGACAGACAGATAGATAGATAGACAGATAGATAGATTAGTATATGGATGGATAGATAGATTGACAGATAGATAGATAGATAGACAGACAGATAGATAGATAGACAGACAGATAGATACATAGATGGATAGAAATGAATAATATATATATATATGATTAATTTCTATCCATCCATCCATATGTTTATGTTATTTGTATTATTTTAATTGAAATATTATTAAATTATAAGAATTATTACAATTCTATAATATGATAGGCAGACAGACTGACAGACATCAATCACAATAATTACATCAAATCAGTTTCTTTTAGTATCCAGAAAAAAAATATTTATTTAATTTATGCATCATACTTGCATGCATTCATATTACGGCATCAGTACACATACATGTGAAAAAGTGAGACAAATTATGCAGTTGAACTAAAAATGATTACGCAACAACATACAAAAGAGGCTTTCAGAAAGACTGAATAAAGAAATGCAACAGAGAACATGTTCAAAAGAGAAACACAAGAATGAATGAACAATTTAGAAATGTTTAATATTTTAGTTTTCACTGAGCTTTAAGCCTTAAAGAGAAACAAACATGACAAGACCGACAACTGAGTTGCTGTGGTTTCCTTTGGTGGTTTTATCAGTTTAGGAAATTTTGTACCAACGATCAACAATAAATGTTTGTAACTCATTTAAAACGTGTTGTAAATAAAACAAATGCAAGTTTCGTTTTTATGTGTTATGATTAATAATGCAAAAATAAATCATAAATATAGTAAAAAAAATCATATGTCATTAAAACTAACCCTAATTTGCAAAAAAGAGTGAAAAGAACAGAATGAAAGGATATGGTTGTACAATATTGAGTTATAAGAAACAAACAATAAACAAACAAACAAACTGCATTCTCACACGAGCATGTTTTATATATTACAGAGAATTTAACATCGTTTTAGATGCCACAGAAAACATTAGAAAACTATTTACAGTGCATAGCGTGGAAGTGCTTCCTTGTGTTATCCACAAGAGGGCTGCCTTTTTCAGGTGTGATATTGTTGTTTAAAGAAAAAAAAATAACCATATATTAGATTTCAGACAACCATCACCAATGGAGATTTTTTTCATTAATTTTTTTACACTGTTTAAAACTCATTATCAGTCTCATCCATTAGTGGTATATTAGGAAAACTGTCATTTTAGTGCACAACATTTTCAAACTCTGTTTCGGTTCATTATTTCACCGTGAATATATGACATATTATCATAAACATAATCACATATTATCCAGCCTCACCGAAACTCCATTATGGCTCACCATATTTCTTAATCAAAGTATTCCAGACACATTTATGACATCAAACTGTTATTTATACAAGACAAAGAAACAAGCACATGCTAAAAAGTGAGTCAAAACAAGCCAGTGGAATTTTACAAGGACGCCATAATAACGAAGGAAGAAATTTACAAAAAAGATTAGAAATGAGCATGAAAATAGACTTCCTACAAATCTGAAAATGTGTCACAAATTCTCCGAGAAACGACTGAGAGCGGTTTCCACAAGACTTCATGTTAACATGCATGTTTACAATCAGAGTTAAGAGTAATAATGCTCATAAAACTATACAAGATTATACTGCATATATTGTATATTGTTCTAAAGATATCTTTTGATGTATATATTGTATTCTATATTGGCCTACTAAGTGTGCAAAGTCTCCTACAGTATCCCGAGGTTACAACAACATCAAAAATGAGAGAATTTACAGTGTAAAACGGAGTAAGAATAAAGTAACATTGTCGAAACTTGTTTGTTCTTGTGTGTAAATGTATTTTAAATGATGGTAAAGATGATGCAGTGCTTTTGCCACAGTGCTTGACTTTAAAAGTGATATTTCTGTTTGCTCCAGTGTGAATTAATTCCAGTTTTTGCAGCTAGAGAAATCCAGTGGATGTAATCCAGTAGTTAGTCTATTTATGGTTTTACCCTTTTCTTATTTAATGCTTGATGACCTGATATATTTCCTACTTCTCTATATATTTACTTTTCTATATTGTTAATGAAAAATCAATATCTCTTAATAGTAGTTGCCAGTTTTTCCCGTTTTGGCTCCAGTGGACACATGACTTTGGATGGACTCAGTAGAAATGACCAAACATGAGGTAAATATCCTGATTTCTGTCTCATTCATTTATAATAAGCCTGTTGGTGCAGTTAAAGCCAATTCCAGTGTACATATAATCAATGACTAAACAAATGTCATAAGAGTGGACGTGCTGATGAAAAGACCTGAAAGAGTTGACCTAAAAGTACTGTAAGTTGCATCAGGTTAGCGTGAATAATGTCCAACGACAACCGCAGAACATAAACACCACTTCACAAGCACACACTCGTACCTGTTTACATGATATCTGGACAAGTCAAAAGGCATTTAACAAGTGTCTGTGTGTGTATATAAGCTGTAATATCCCAGTGAAACAAGGCTAAGTGATCTTAAGAATGGTGATTAAATGCTAATTTTCCTCTCGTCTTGTACAAATGTGCATTTCAAAGAGCGAACACAGATGAGATGTCTGTATCGGTCCGCCCAGATAAACAGTTTTTGAATCTGGGCCGGCGATAGGAGCAGACACTCGGGAATTTGATACTCTTTAGCATTTGCTTTGAATGTGGAAACTGTACTTGGAGAACTGGGGTGAAACGACATCCGATTCATCACTGCTGCATCCAGATGTACTCTGTGAACGGAGAGGTGAAAGAGTTAAATCAACCACAATCATGGTTCATTTTTACACAGTTCTCAATTTTAGTCTTTTATTATTTATTTGTTTTGTTCTCCCTAATTTGAAATGCCCCATTCCCAATGCGCTCTACGTCCTTGTGGTGGCGTAGTGACTCAATCCGGGTGGCTGAGGACGAATCTCAGTTGCCTCCACATCTGAGACCGTCAATCCGCGCATCTTATCACGTGGCTTGTTGAGTGCGTTACCATGGATACCTAGTGCGTGTGGAGGCTTCACGCTATTCTCAGCGGCATCCACGCACAACACACACCACGTGCCCCACCGAGAGCGAGAACCACATTATAGCGACCACGAGGAGGTTACCCCATGTGACTCTACCCTCCCTAGCAACCGGGCCAATTTGGTTGCTTAGGAGACCCGGCTGGAGTCACTCAGCACGTCCTGGATTGAAACACGCGACTCCAGGTGTGGTAGTCAACGTCTTTACTTGCTGAGCTACCCAGGACACCCACTTTTAGTCTTTTAGTTGACGATTGCTGAAAAGCTTGAAAAGTTGAAAAGCTTGTGTCAAACTGTAAAGGACCAAACTGTGACCAATGAAAAACACATTTACTAATTTAAACATGTTTTTAACATATAAAACATGAACTAAATATACAGTAACATGTTTATTAGCAGTATTATAGTATATAATATGTAGGTATACTGACGTATTAAAACTAGTGATTTTTTTTCATACTATAGGGAGCAATACACAAACACAGTGTCCCAACACAATAAAGCAACTAGGCCTCATTGGCCCAGAATCCACTCTACATATCTGTATTAAACCTCAAATGTGTTCTGATTGGCTGCGAATTTGCAGCTTCACAACGCATTTTTGCTTCCATTGGATGCTGGAAATGTGTCATGTCTTGCCTGGTTAGGACAGTAAGGACACTATGAGAGAGTGTGAGATATCTGAGGTTCACTCACAGAGCGTGACACACGGAAATGGTAGGTGACCTCCTGGAATGGCATAACAGGAAGTGACCACAGGTGACTGGTTCCCTGTCAAACCAGAAAAGTATGTATGTGACAACCAAAGCTTATTTAGGGAGAGAATTGATTCCTAAATATAAAGCAATGAAGCTCACCATTGTGGAAGTGCTCCGCTCTAGTTTGAAAGAAGTGACTGGGTGATTTGGACAGAGGCGCCCCCTGGTGGCTCCACACTGCCATACCCACACAACTTCAGAAGAGCTTTCAGAACAACAACAGATCTCAATGTTTCAGTGGTGTGTTAGTACAGTGGATCAGGTTTATCCTACATTGTGGGGACCAGATGTCACCATGATAGAAAACGAATGTGTGTGTGCTTGTACTTACATCATGTGCACAGTCACATAAGACATAGATGAGTTTCTCTCACCACGCAGAAACACTGTGAAGCTACAAGTAAATAATACACAACATAAACAATTAGTTTGACACATCACATACATTTACCAGTGATTGAACATCCCTATATATATATATATTTGTATTTTATATATATTATACATTTTTTATATATATTATATTTTTTTTATATATATTTTTTTAGATACAGAAATATATATATATATATATTTGTATTTTATATATATTATAATTTTTATATATATATATATATATATATTATAAATTTTTTATATATATTATAATTTTTTTATATATATTATTTATATTTTTTTAGATACAGAAATATATTTATATATAAATAGTTTTGCATTCCCTCACAATATCTTTATCTGTTCCTTAAGAAAATTAACCATTGTTTTACAACAGGTATCACAGTAGAACTAGTAACCTTATAGTTAACCTATAACCAGTATAGTAACCTTCTTTCTTTTTTTAAATGGTTTTGAAACCCCTCATTTTTAATCACAAACTGATTACAATATGGTTACTAGTAAATCCATGTTAATTCTTGTGTTTATGGGTTTACAACAAATACCCTGGTTGAATTGTAGATACATATAACATGGTTAATATTCATAAGGGATGGAAAAAGGTATTGCTAGGGAATGCAAAACACACAAACACACAAACACACACACACACACACCTGCAGCTCTCAAGTGAGGAGCAATCTAGTGTTCTGATCTCATGATCCGTCTCATGGATGTGCAGTTTGCTCAGACAGGCTGGTGGATTTCCGTCTGCATGGAAAAAAAAAGAGCAAAATATTATTTATAGGATACATAAAATTTTAGCTATGTAATAAGCCTTAGCAAGAAAAGAAGCCTCCCATTTTATTAACAAAACTTATCATAAATATCATTTCCATCAGCATCATTTCCAGTATATATATTTATATATATATATATATATATATATGTGTACCCTGTGTCTTTAAACTACGTTGTCTTCGGGGCGATGGCTGTTGTCCACCAGGCATGCGTTTGGTGCCTCCACTCAGTTCTGGGGGCTGAGGGGGCCGTTTGGATTTGTTGAGGAATAAAGGGGCCGACGTGTGACTCAGACGATTCTTATTCCGGCTGTCTTTGTCCAGCGGTCGTGACTTTGCCTTCTTGTTAATTGTGGCCTGTGTGGGGACTGCAGTGCTGGAGTCTGACAGAGAGAAAAGATATATATATATATATATATATATATATATATATGTGTGTGTATGAACCTTAATCACGCTAGCACCATGTTTGATCTTTAATGGGAATGACAAGGAGGCTGTGAGGGACAGACTTACCATCTCTTCAATGGCCTGAATGGTATAAAGCTCTAAGATCACATCTGTTTTTCCACAGCTCATGTCGTCTGGAGTTCTTTACGTAGTGAATGTTCTTGGACAGATATTTTATCAATGCTTTGACACTTTAAACTGCAGTACAGCCCATTGAAGAGACTCTAAGTCCCTCACAGCCTCACTGTCATTCCCATTAAAAATTATAGGTGGCGCTAGCGTGAATAAGCTCTATTAGATCTAAATCTGGACGGCATGCAGTAATGTTTGAATGAGTTCTTTCACTATAGAAATAAATCAACAATCACTGGCTTAAGAGCAGCCATGAGCCGCATAGAGCAGCTTTTGAGAAGTAGGATAATATGACAATTTATTGATACAATGATTCACTGATTCATTTATGAAACTGATTCAACGATTCAGCTGTTGAATCAAAGTTTTACTTCAGTAACAAGATATTGAGAAAACGATCTATTCTATCCATCTGGAATTGATTGGATTGTGAAACGTGAAAAGTGAGCGTTAGATACAAGAATGAAGTTAGACCTAATAAACACGAGTTTACAGTCAATATTTGAGGTTTTTGTGCCTTCAGAAATATCTCCAACACCAACTTTTGAGAAGTCAAATTCACCCTCGAGAGCATTTTGATGTATCCCAATAGTAAAACTTCTTTCTCAAATGTATTATGTACTATTGTTACTATTATTAACACTGTACAGTAAGGTTGTATTAGTTATCATTAGTTAACATAAAATTCAATCAAATTTAGATTAGTAATTGTTAATAAAATTAAATGTTATATATTTTAAGTTTTATACATTTTATTGTATTAAAAAGTACACAATTCAATTTAAAGGAATTTTAATTGAAATGTGTAAATCTCACAAATAGGCAATTCTTTTTAATTATTATTGGCATTATTGTTTACGTAATCTAAACCAACATTCATTTATTGTAATGCACTTATGTATGTCTGTATGTGTGTGTGTGTGTGTGTGTATATATATATATATATATACATACATACTTTTTACCACTTTTTCTCTTTTTTTGTACAATTGTGTTATATACTGTTATATTATGTTTATTTATTATTTTGATATTTGTTTGTATTTGATTTGAGTTCACTCAGCATAAAAGCTTGTTTAAGTTATTGTTAATAAAACATATTGAAAACTAATAATAATTAAAAAGTAAATTGTTACCACTATTATTTACATACCAACATTAATTTACTGCGTTAACTACTGACAATTTTAGAAAGGCTGCTTCAACTGTAGCTTGAAATGTCTCTGTCAAACAGATTTTTGGCAAATTTTATATTATTTTTCTCCCCTTTTCCCTCCAATTTGGAATGCCCAATTCCCACTACTTAGTAGGTCCTCGTGGTGGCCCGGTTACTCGCCTCAATCCGGGTGGCGGAGGACAAGTCTCAGTCACCTCCGCTTCTGAGACCGTCAGTCCGCGCATCTTATCACGTGACTCGTTGTGCATGACACCGCGGAGACTCACAGCATGTGGAGACTCATGCTACTCTCCACGATCCACACACAACTCACCACACGCCCCATTGAGATCCAGAACCACTAATCACCACCACGAAGAGGTTAACCCATGTGACTCTACCCTCCCTAGCAACCGGGCCAATCGGTTGGTTAGGAGACCTGGCTGGAGTCACTCAGCACGCCCTGGATTCAAACTCGCGACTTCAGTGTCAATACTCGCTGAGCAACCCAGGCCCCGGCTAATTTGCAATATTAATCAACAGACCATTTGGCTTTGGTAACTTTAGCCAAAAAGTAGTTAAAACGTTTTGATGAAAGGTTATGAAGACAAACATTTTTTGTATTTAGTATAACATCCACTGAATTGTACACATCAAGTCTAAGAATGTATTAAAAACTACTATTAAAAGAGACATTTTGGGGGCCTGGGTATCTCAGCGAGTATAGACGCTGACTACCACGATTGGAGTCACGAGTTCAAATCCAGGGTATGCTGAGTGACTCCAGCCAGGTCTCCTTAGCAACCAATTGGCCCGGTTGCTAGGGAGGGTAGAGTCACATTAGGTTAACCTCCTCGTGGTCGCGATTAGTGGTTCTTGCTCGCAATGAGGCGCGTGGTGAGTTGTGCATGGACGCCACAGAGAACAGCGTGAAGCCTCCACAAGCGCAATGTCTCCATGGTAACAAGCTCAACAAGCCATGTGATAAGATGTGCAGATTGACGTCTCAGACACGGAGGCAACTGAGATTTGTCCTCCGCCACCTGGATTGAGGCGAGTCACTACGGCACCACGAGGACTTGGAGCGCATTGGGAATTGGGCGTTCCATATTGAGGAGAAAATAAAACCAATAAGATCAATTTTGTTTTCATTTTTACTTTTTTGTAACTTCCTCAAAGGCTGACAAATTTAAAACAACCACCGTATAATTGATCTGACACAATTGGCAACATGTCTGGTTTAGTTGTGATACCTGGAATGGATTGGTTGGTGCTTGGCAACAGACTGATGGTGGCTGTTTGGTTAGTTGTAGCAGGTGTCGGAGGGCAGCAGGCCGGGTGATTGGACAGAGATGAAGAGGTGGATCCTGTTTACAAACAATGAACTTCAATTCAACTATGAATCTAATAATCTTCTGGAAAATATGTACACATATGAAATGAAAACCTCGACAGTATATTATTTATGTCAGATGTTCTGGTACCAGGAGAAAGAGTTGACGTGGTTACTTTGGGAGGGGAGAAAGAGCCCTGACGAGCCGATCCCAGAACAGAACGAGACCTGTTGAGATAATAAACAAAAATCGCAAATTAAATCTTTTTAATATTTCACTTGTCTCTCCTAGATCGCAGTGAGATTAAATAGAGAGCAAATGGAGATTTCATTGAGGTCTCTTGATGCTTTTCCTGAGAAAGACCTCACACGTGTCTCCTCAAGAGTTTCAAAAGAGATCTCAACAATGTCTCAAACTGTGCTCAGATTTGCCAAGATACCTATTCAGCAATCAAAAGTCAGATTTCCCAATTAACTTGTTCCGTGCTGGACAGGAGGATGAAGTGATACAGAGAAATAGAGAGAAAGAGGAGTGGAGAGCATACCACAGACAGAAGGATGGACAGAATGTGACGGTTGCAGTGAGGAAGGGCGTCCAAGAGACGAAGAGAAGGCAGCGGGACGCAGAGCTACAAACGACAGGAAATACACTGAGAGAATGAGTAAGGAGATAAAAGGAGAGTAATAGGTGTAACGAGATAGCAAAGCATGTGATGTGGTGGTATGTGTGTCTGGGTACATACCCCTCGCCATCAGTTATGGTTCCATGGTGTTGAAGATTGAGCACATAGAGGATGGACATGGAGATGACACTACAGAATGAGACAAAGCGAGAGGATGGTGAGCATGAAATACTGTCGTTATAATGATTTGGGGTGAAATAACTTTTCCTCACCTGAAGGCCATGATGATGACCAGTGCCAGGATGGTGCCCTGCATGAACCTGTGACTCAGGCAGCCCTGCTCTGGAACAGATTTCTGCAAAAACACACCACTCAGCAATTTATTATTCTATCTCATCTCAGCCATTCCTTTCTATTTCTTCCAACATTTTCCAATCCATCTTATCCCATCACATTCCATTTGTTCTGATCTCTTCAAATCCCACTGCAGTTGCGTCTAGTACTGTATTATACTATCCAATGATCGCATTTCACCCCATCCCCTACTGTATGTCCCATTCCAATATAACTCGGTCCATTCCATCAGAATGTATTCTGTCTAATTCCATCCCATCCCATCCCATTCCATTCCAATTAATTTAATTCCATTCCATTTGATCTAATTCCATTCCATCCCATGCCATTATATTCTACCACATTCCATTCCATTCCACCACTTTCCATTTCTTTCCATATTTTTCTATTCCATTCCATTCCTTTCCATTCAATCTTAAACCATTCCATTGCATAAAATTTCATCACGTTCCATTCCTTATCACATTACATTCCATCACACACCATCTTTTTCCATACCATCACTTTCCATCTTTTTCCATTCCATCACATTTAATCTTATTTAATTTCATATCCATCACATTCAATCCCTTTCCATTCAATTCATCACGTTACATGCCATCTTGTTCCATTCTTTCCACATTCCATTCCATCTCATTCCACTGCAGCACATTCCATTCTGTCTTATTCTTTTCATTACATTCCATCACATTTCTTTCCATTCAATTTCATCACATTCCATAACATTCCATCTCATCCAGTCCCTTTATTTTTCATTCCATTCCATTCCATCCCTTTCCATTCAATTCATCACGTTACATGCCATCTTGTTCCATTCTTTCCACATTCCATTCCATCTCATTCCACTGCAGCACATTCCATTCTGTCTTATTCTTTTCATTACATTCCATCACATTTCTTTCCATTCAATTTCATCACATTCCATAACATTCCATCTCATCCAGTCCCTTTATTTTTCATTCCATTCCATTCCATCCCTTTCCATTCAATTTCATCACGTTCCATTCCTTATCACATTACATTCCATCACACACCATCTTTTTCCATACCATCACTTTCCATCTTTTCCCATTCCATTCAATCTTAATCCATTCCATTCCATCCCTTTCCATTCAATTTCATCACGTTCCATTCCTTATCACATTACATTCCATCACACACCATCTTTTTCCATACCATCACTTTCCATCTTTTTCCATTCCATTCCATCACATTTTTCTATTCCATTCCATTTAATCTTATTTCATTTCATTCCATCACATTCAATCCCTTTCCATTAAATTCCATCACGTTACATGCCATCTTGTTCCATTCTTTCCACATTCCATTCCATCACATTCCACTGCAGCACATTCCATTCTGTCTTATTCTTTTCATTACATTCCATCACATTTCTTTCCATTCAATTTCATCATGTTCCATTCCTTTCCATAACATTCCATCTCATCCGGTCCCTTTATTTTTCATTACATTCCATCACATCACATCACTTTCCATTCAATTTCATCACGTTCCATTCTTTTCAATAACATTCCATCTCATCCAGTCCCTTTTCTTTCCTTTCCTTTCATTCATATTCCATCCCATTCCCTGCAAATCCACTCTGGTTTTTATATATGTGTATATTTTCGAGTAACAGCTGTGTAAATCATACCTTGTTTCCTGGCGTGGCTGTTTTCTTCTTGAGTGGGCCACTTCCAGTTCTGCTAAAATAACTTCCCGATAGACTAGAAAATAAAGTGCACAGTTTTTTAAACTTCACTCTGAATTCACTCAAACGGATACACCTGTGAGTGCACAGATTAACACACACACACACACACACACACACACACACACACACACACACACACACACACACACACACACACACACACACCTGACTGTGCCTCCACTGACGGTGCTTTTCATACTATCAAGTCGGCGCAGTTTGGCGAGTTTTCGGCTCCAGCGTTCAAGCTCGTCAATGCGAGTCTCCAGATTATCTGTGAGTTTGCAGAGTTCCTTTACTGCCCCCACATTCTCCATAAAGATTCGCTCCTATAGAATCAAACGGACATACATGAAACATAGAGTACAGACAGACAGACTGTGTTGGAGTCTCTATGAGTGTGTGTGTGCTCCTACTTTATTGACGACCAGTAGATTAGGTATGGTCTCTCCATTAGCACACACCACATCTCCACCCTCTTTCACAGCTTCTGGCAAAATTTGTTGGACTTCCTGAGCGATCACCCCTGATGACACACACACAAAAATACACACTCATCAATGTCTGATTGGAAAGTGCACTTCATGACAATGGGACAATATATGTATGCAATTTTAGTTTAGTTAATTCAAACAAATCGTGCTGACCCCCCAAGCTAAAACCAGTCTAACCTGGTTGGCTGGTCAATTAGTTGGTTTTGGAGTCATGCATAAATTCTTTTCTCATAAATGTACCATATATATATATATATATATAATATATATATATATATATATATATATATACATTAGTTGTATTTTTTTTTATTCTGATGTGAAATATAACATGGGCATTTTATTTTTGACCTTATATTCTGGGACTAAAGTGACTGGAATTATAATCTGCGGTGACAGTACCCGTCTCAGCGGTGGCTTCGATGCCCACTGTGGCTGCAAACTCAGGCTTAAACTGATAATGCACCAGCCTCATCTGGGAAATCCGCCTCAAGTTATCGGTGGTGTCCACCTGGAGAAGGAAATGACAGACAGAAGAAAGAAAAGTGCAAATGATCACATGCGGGTGTATAATAATAGAGAGAGACACCTACACAAACACAAAATACAGATGTACCTCTTTCACGTTCTCCTTGGCTCTAATATCAGAAGGGTGCACAAGGGAACCCATGACCTTCACGTTGCCGTGGACGACCAGGGCCTCATCGGGACGGTCTGTGTTGATGCCCACCCGGCCGTGATGGTACACAGAGTCTGGCAGCTGTCCTCTCTGCCACAACACTTCACTGTCACTTTCAAATTGACCTGGGTTAGATGCCTAGTGAGACAGAGAAAGAAAGAAAGAAAGAAATGGACTAAGTGATAGAACAGTAATGTCAGCATTAAGCTGGGAAGGCAAGTTGTTACTGCAAATTCAGATAAATTGTTAATAATGCCACACATAAAACTTTAAATGAATAGTCTGCATTTAATAAAGAGATATCACTGTTTCAGTATTTTCTAATATATCTAATCAAGGAGAATAAAAACAGTCAAATAAGCATTACAAACAAATCAAATATACAGAAAAACGTATTTCAAGTGACATGAAAATGCAGATCTTTAGAGCACTGTAAATGGTGAAAGTGATTGGTCAGAGTCTGATAATTGACACAAAGAGACAGGCTGTGATTAAATGAGGTCTGTCAGAGAGACACGACCAGACTGACAGCGGTTACCCTGACGATGATCCTCTCGGAGACGTGAGCTGCCACCGTGAAGCTCTGACTGTGACAATGAGCTTGAAGAGCTACAACCAGCATGAAGTACCTACACACACACACACACACACACACACACACAAAAGATAGAGTTAAATATTATGAATGAATGAAAAGTCAGAGGAGTTGTTTTGTTTTTAAATGAATATTCTGGGTTGTTTTGAATTCAAAGTAGCACATTTGTGACAATTACAACTGACGATAAAGTTCACACATCACTCAGATTGTAGAAGCGAATGCAAAACGTTGTTTCCAGTTGTAATCGTTTGCATGCCACAGATGTTGTCAATAGAGCTTAAAGGGATAGTTCACCCAAAAATGAAAAGTCTCTCATCATTTACTCACCCTCATGCCATCCCAGATGCGTATGACTTTCTTTCTTCACCAGAACACATTTGAAGAAAAATAGAAAAATATCTCAGCTCAGCAGGTCCTTAAAATGCAAGTGGATGGTGACCAGGCCCTTTAAAGCTCCTAATATCACCGACAGTCCGCATAAACATCATCCATTCGACTCCAGCGGTTAAATTAATGTCCTCAATATATAGCTGGCACGTGAGACACGTGATAACCGATGCACGTGCGACACATCCTGAAGATTAGCGCTGGTTAGCGCTTGGACTGAGTAGGAGGAACGCTGTACGGAAGCTTAGTTGGTTTTGGTTTAGATCTGTATTTGTATCTGTTTGTTTACTCACAATGTTGCGTTTGTGTGCTTGTGTGCCTGGATGTCTCAACCGAGAGAAAAAAGTGAGATTACGTCTGTAACATGTCAATGCAAATTCGTCACATGAGAGACCATGTAAACTTAGCGCTCCCATGAATGCATATACTGCTGCTGACCAGAAACGATGGTTTATAGTTCAAAAGTACTTAAATATTGTTTTTTTTTTGCACCAAAAGTGATCATATCACATTAGAAGACATTAATTTAACTGCTGGAGTCAAATGCATGACGTTTATGCTAACTCTGTGATTTTAGGAGCTTCATATCTGGTCTGGTCACCATCCACTTGCATTTTAAGGACCAGCTGAGCTGAGATATTTTTCTGTTTTTCTTCAAATGTGTTCTGCTGAAGAAAGAAAGTCATACGCATCTGGGATGGCATGAGGGTGAGTCAATGATGATTTTTTTTTTCATGGGTGAACTATCCCTTTAAGTTGTAAATAACCCTGAATATTCTCTTCAAGAATATATTTCGTACCTTTGGTCGGGGTTCGGCTTTCCTTTCTTCCTCATGTTATTTGCTGTGGTCTCGCTGAAGTGTAGACGACCAACGGTTACCTTGGTAACCTGCTCTGGTGGCAGCGTCACTCTGCAAAACAACAGTCGACATTCACATCACATTACATCTCAAATCCACACCCGTAAAACTCTTCAATCGTAATATTTCACAGCAACTAGTTAAAAGAGTCTCACAGCACTGGTTTGAAGGGCCTCTTGCTGCGGTCCGACTGCGACTGCTCCACGTTAATGGCCTGATTCATCGCTTCCAACTGGAAGACACAGAGTTACGGGAATAGACATTTTATTAGTGGTAATGGAAGTAGAAATATTAAATGTTAATGTTTTCTGATGCTCTTATATATGTGGGAAAGTGTTGTGGTTGTTGGGCTCACCTTGACTCCGTTGAGTTTCAGGTAAAAGCATTCAATCAGCTGCAGTCCCTCGCTGGTCTTCATGTATTTGGGATCTCCCGGCATTCCGATGTACACTGTCACCTGGAAATGGTTCTTCTTCTGACACACAAACGCGTCATCAGCCAAGGAGAAGTTAAAACCTTTATCTGCATCCACTCTATACGTAGGCATTGGACTGGAGAGAGAGAAATTAAATCGCATAAAAAAGAGATAACGAAGAACATGAGACTAAGGTACTTAGTCTATTTTATCCTCAGGACAAAATGTAATATATATGAATATAATTTTAATATTTGATATTTTTAATATTTATTAATTTATGTGGTTATATTGTCAGTGTACTCGAAAAGTGTGACTGTTAAAATGTATAGCTTATTTTTTAAAATTTTTTTTTAATTAATTTCCAATATTGTGCAACAGTCTGGTTCTGGTCCATAGGTGCATTCATTCTTAATGATGACTTAACCTTTAACCTTTAAAGACAGACCTATCGTGAGCGCCGAGGTTGTTAATTGAAGGTATATGCTTTTGTTTAAGCCATCTGCTCCTTTTAAAATCACATTTAAGTGCAAAAGTTCTGGTGAATGACTACATTACCCATGATCCTTAAGGGAAACAATCCACCAATCAGAAAGTTGTGTCGAACAAAGTGCACCAAAAGAGCTCTGCAGTGATAGAGCTCTCCCTACACTCTCAAACTGCTGATATATATGAAAATATCTGAAGATTTTGAAATAAATTGAAAATACATTGTTTCTATTTTTATACTAAACAACTTTAAATCAATAGTTTTGTGTTTTTTTCCATCACTTTTGCAATGCATCATGGGATTGTAGTTCTTTACCTCATTACAGACGTTAAGTACACAGCCTTGTCTGATTTTTAAATGTTTTTTTCCTTCAAATCAAAGTTGGTAAGGTTGTGATTCAACTCGTAGCTGCTTGGTTTGGTTCATGGCTTAGAACTGTATGAAGGTGTGGCAGGACGGAGGGCGGGGCCGGGTCGTGATGCTGCACACCCAGCCCCTAATCAGGCTAATTAAGTCTTAGAGAGGGTTAAAGGCCGACTGGAAGCTGCAGTGTGAGAGAGAGAGAGAGAGAGCTGTCCGACACCTGTGTGTGTGTGTGTGTGTGTGTGTGTTTGTCTTTTTCTCTCGCACTGCAACTTCCAGTCGGCCTTTATCCCTCTCTGAGGCTTGATTAGTGGCCCCGCCCTCCGTCCTGCCACAGAAGGATTTTATGTAACCTTTATGGAAGAAATAAATGGGAAAAATACTTCAAGAAACAAGACAGCAGAAAAAGTGTCCGGGAACTTTTAAGTGTAATTGCATAATAATAATAATAATAATAATAATAATAAAAAGTAATCAAATACATTTGAATCAATGTTTTGATATTAGTTTTGTAAAGTATTTTATATTTATGAAATAAAGCAATTGCTCCAAACTTTTTTTTTCATTTTATCGTAACACTTATAGAACGTCCCAAGTAATGAGAAATTGAACAAATGAAATGAGCTGTGTGAAAACGTATTTGCATCAATAAGTCCTGCCACTTCTTCTCAATCATTCTCTCTCTCTCTCTCTCTCTCTCTCTCTCGCTCTCTCTCTCTGTTCATCCTCATTCCTCTCTCTCTCTCACCAAATCCCTGCTCTTGCTCTCACTCCTACACACCGTTCACCTCATTGGAATTCACTGGCCTCTACCATCCATCTCTCTCTCTCTCTCTCTCTCTCTCTCTCTCTCTCTCTCTCTTCTATCTCTTTTTAGAACTGCCTGATACCTCCCTATACCCCATTAAATCCACCCCAAACACACATACAGTTTACACACATCCTGAATACATGTCTCCTTCTCCTCTCTGTCATAAATCTCAGTACAAAGGTGTATGAGAGCAGGGCAGCACCCACAGTTCTTTTCCACTGCTGTCATATAACGGAGTCCATTTGTTCTGCTGGTGCGGCTGCCACTTTATGCACTGGTAGTTTGGATCCAGATAAGAGTTTTCTGCATCCTGCATCAAACCTGCCAAAACACGAACACAAATGTCATGTAGTGTTTAAAAAGCAATCCGGTTTTGTGCTCCTGTATGCATGTGTAATGTAAGATACTGTGTCCATCTGAATCTACAGCAACACAGAGACACAATTTTAAAGTTTAGCTGTGCTGTGCAAATCTTTGTCTTCACCGGCTGCATGCAACAATGAACAGACCTCTGGATGACGGATGTTTTTAGTGGTTTTAATAGAATTTAAGAATTAATAACTGCAAATATAAATGAATGAGTGTGGGGTTGTTGTTGGCCCATTGTAAAAATTGTATATACTACAATACAATCACATAATTTCAGATGTGTAAGTTATTAAGCATTAATAACATATTAATAAGCATATTAAGCCTATCCTATATTTCACCCAGAGGGGCACCTAAGCTCATGTGGGCGATTGGGCAGTTGCTCGGGCCACTCTATCCTCCCCCATGTGTATGTGCTTGGAAACAACAATTCTATAGAGAAATTTCACGTCGAAGCGGGATTTTAGCAAACTTTTCATTACCGGCGAGCGTGAGCGGTACTTGAGCGGAGCGTCCGCTTGGGCTGTGAGCAGATGAGCGGTCCCATTTTTGCTAGATATTCTCCTCCCTGCTCAGTCAATCTCCACTTAAACTTTCCATTTCTTCTTCTTGTGTTTTTGGTGATTCACATTCTTCAATATCGCCATCTACTGGGCAGGCAGAACATTTCTAGCAAAAATGGACTTAAATGATGATCTGTTTCTCACCCACACCTATCATATCACTTCAGAAGTCATAGATTTAAAAACTGGAGTCACATGGATTTAGCTACTTTTATGCTGCCTTTATGTGCTTTTTGGAGCGTCAACATTTGGCATCCATTCACATGTATCGTATGGGCCCACAGAGCTTAATTTGTGTTCTGCTGAAGAAAGAAAGTCACACATCTGGGATGGCATGAGGGTGCATTCTCATGCACGATGCACAATTTTCTGAAGTTTGTGACTGGTGCAATACTCTGCTGAAGTATTGCTCTGCAAATGTTGATCTTAATTTCTAAGCATAATTATAAATTATTTTATCAGCTCTACTTTCCTGGTAATTTTTAGTATTTGTAATTCATTACTTTAAGCCCCTACCGCTTCGGCAGGTTGTGTACGCAATATAATGTGATAAATGTACAGTTTTGTGATGCTACGGCACTACTCATTGGATAAAGTAGCTCGTTACCGGTAAAGACACACAACTGTGAGAATAGCTGAACATGTGTCACACTACTGAGAAATGTATTAATGTTAGTAACGTCGCTAATTTCTTTAGTTCCTCTGGATGTAAAGCGTGTGTTACCTGGCTCTTGTTTGATGATGCCCGTGAGTATCTGTGAGTTGAGAGTACTGTTGGGAGAGTCTGAGTGTTTTCTCTTCTTTGCCGGATGAACCGGGATTCCTCTGGTTAGACACGGACAAGCACTATAAGAGTCACTTGAGACTAATTTCATTTTCCCTAAGACATTTTAAAATAAACAAGTTGATACTACAACTGATTTTTCTCTCTTACTCTTGTGCTTGTGGATGTTGCAGGAGTTGATGTAGCATCTGACTCTGCTGCATGTCTCCGCCCCCACCGCTGGCAGGACCAATCGGATACTGCGTGATCATGGGCTCCGGCTTCAGGTACATGTCGCGGTGCATGCTGGGATAGTGGGGGTGTGTGGGGAGAGGCGGAGGACTGGTCATGTGACACATGTTTTCGGGCGTCATTGTCCTGAGCATGTGCGGATCTGGGACGAAAGAATCAAACGTCATGAATACGCCCATTTGTGTTATTGGCTCAATCAGTTTTGTTTTTTCTAGTTTTCTAAATCGGTCTGTAAAATCATAAGAGGCACTGTGCTCAGGTGCAGTGAACTTACCGTTGGCTTGCTGGGGGGAATACGGCTCTGAGCTGGAGTCCGGAGGGGACTCAGGTAGCGTTCTGTAACAACAAGAATAACATAAAAAAGTTTAAAACAATAACTACATTGAGTTTGTCAATATGAAACACATTTTAATTATTATTTGATTTATCACTCTGGGTGTAATATAAACATGTGTCGCTATGCGTTTGGAATGGTTTGTCCATCAAATGCATCAAAATGCCCAAATGCACATCATTTCATATTCACAATGTAAACCAATTGCATTAGCGCATAAACATAGTTTTCGTTTCGTGAATCGCTTCTGTACTCGGCTTCAAAATGCACTTTTGCTTTAGCGATAACTTTGAGGCCATTTTTGTTGATTCTGATCTCTTACCACACATGAATTTGTGTAACGCACCCCAGGAACCTGTCAATATTTCGTGAAACTTCCATAAGAAATGCAAGTGACATCAAATAATGAGTTAGGTTGGAAGTAATTAAAAGTAATCAGATTAATTCCCCTTCAAATGTAATCTGCTAGATTACTTTACTGATTGCTATTTTTGTCATGTAATTTGTAATCAGTACTCGATTACAATTCAGAAGTAATCTTCCCAGCACTGCCTATGGGATTTTTTGCCTGGGTTTATCATTTCTCAAGGAACAATTGGAAGTGTGATTGCTCAGATTGCTGCAGATCATTCATGCCCAAAGCACAAACAATGACAGACTCCCAGTTAGAGGTTTGTTGAAATCCATAACCATATGTATGAGTATTAGTAATAGTGAGGCTTGGCTTCGCAAACACCACGAAAAATAATCACGTAGTATCTGTTCTTGTTTTCATTGGAAAAGACTCACTGTCTCTTACCTACTGCCTCTATTAGGCCAAAATGACTAAACAGCATTACTGACTCATGTGCTTATTCACAACTCACCCCTCCGTCTCTGTATTACTCAGCCTTTATCTGAGTTGTGAAGGTTTATGTGAGGTCATATGGTAAAAAGAGGCGTGACATATTGATAGGGTGGGGCATGAGGAATGGCAAGCTTCAGAGGGGGCGTGGCCACAAGAGGTAACAAAGAAAAGATGTCCCTCCCTCTGTCAAATGTGTATTTTGAGTTACATTGTTGTTACATGAGTTACAAATCCGACATATTCATCCACACCCAAATTCCTCTTCCTCTCTGACCCCACCTCTCTCTTACCCTGGTGCGTACTGTCCGCGGTGGTCCAATTTGACGTGGGCCTGCTGTTGTTGTTGGGGCGTTTGACTCTGCTGTTGCCCCAGGCAGGGGTAATTGTGTCTGAGGAGGCCCAGTTGGGGTGGAGGTTGGTAGGGGTTCTGGCAAGTCTGGGCCAGAGATGGGGCAGCGCCCTGGCGCAGAGGGATGGGTGGGCTCACACCACACCCTACCCCCCCAGAAGAGGATGCCCCGGCCTGGGGGGAAAGGTACTGGGGACCTGGGGTACTGTGAACCTCTGTGAAACAACTGTAGGGCAAAAACAATCTCAGCACTTTCCGTCCTGCCAAACATTTCTTTTCTGTTTTACAGAAGAAAGAACGTTTTATGAGTATGGAACAACATGTGGGTGAGTAAATGATGATATGACTTTCATTTTTGGGTGAACTATCCCTTCAAACAACTTGGTTATAATAACTGAGCACAGACTGGTACAAACGATGAATGTTTCCAGATAACACAAAGTTCTCACATATCTGTGGTGTCGTCCTCTTTGCTGATGTATTCCTCCAGGATACTGGTGTCAATGTTTGTTGGCTCCAAAGAGCTGTTAATATCATGACCTGAAGAGAAAAAGGGAATAAGAATGAGAAAGGTACAACGAGAGAGTGAGATAAGAGAGGATTATTATCATTAAGAGCATGTCTTCCTAAACCGTATCAACAGCGATAAAATAACAGTTTCACAACATGCAGATCTCTTTGTACAAAACACATCAGACTTGCAACATTTCAGATAAATTAGTCAGATTATTATTATTATTACAGTGAGATCTGTTCAGTCTATGATCACTGAAGACAATTAGACACAATTTTGTAGTATTTTTAAGTGTTTTAGCCCACTGCAAACTCTGCAAACTTCATTTCTCGTCAACAAAATAACCTACAACTAATGTAATTTTCGTTATTTAGTTATCTCTTTATTGCCTCAATCCGGGTGGCGGAGTACGAATCTCAGTTGCCTCCACGTCTGAGACCGTCAATCCGTGCATCTTATGATGTGGCTTGTTGAGTGCGTTACCGTGGAGACCTAGCATGTGTGGAGGCTTCACGCTATTCTCAGCGGCATCCGCGCACAACTCACCACGCACCCCACCGAGAGCGAAAACCACATTATAGTGACCACAAGGAGGTTACCCCATGTGACTCTACCCTCCCTAGCAACCGGGCCAATTTGGTTGCTTAGGGAGCCTCAGCACGTCCTGGATTTAAACTTGCGACTCAAGGTGTAGTAGAGTTACGCAGGCCCTCTTTGAATGACTTTATTGCTATTTTATCCATCAGTAAATCAAGACTAGTTGCCTAAACTTCACATTGGCCTTCTTAGAAGCATAAAAACAAAGCTATTGTTCAAGCTGAAAATAATGTATACATAGAAGCAAGTAACAGATTTCTAAGTGAGGGGTTACAATGTTTAGCTGCTACAATAACACTTTAAATTGAAATATAAATAGAACATTTTGATGTAACATGAGTAGACATACATGGACTGCTATAATTGACACGTTTCACAATTAGATAATTGTGGCAGCTGTAATTGTAATCTCAATTATTTATTGAATTAATTGTGCAGACCTAGCTTCTACTAAAATGCACATTTCACAATTAACGCTATCCATCCTAAAAAGTATGACAGTATAGAATTAGTGCATCCTCAAACGTAGTATGCTTATGTCCACAACCAATTGAACTATAAAATAATAAAAGCTTGTGACTGTTTTCTTTTTCTTTTTTTCTAGTTGTAGAAATCGTAAAGAATTGAACAATTCCGGTTCCGATTCCTCTTAATAATTCTTGTTCCTTTAGTTCCATTAACAATATTTAAACAGAACAGATTGTCGCAAATGGTTTGTTTACACAGAACTTCCATTCTAGCCGACTTCTATTCCTTTGAATATCTCTCCTGACCCCTTTCTCCACCTCTTAACCAAATCTCTCGAAATCTCACCCACATGACCTAATCGCTCCATTGCAAAACCTGCTAAAGGTCACTCGCACCGGAGTCGATTGACCCCGCACACTAAGACAAACTAAAGTATCTTCTCTTACATAATCTTAATATTTCATATGAACTTTATATTGTGATCTAGAACAAATAAATCCTTTGTAGGGGTTATAAAGTTTGTAAAATCCAAAATATTACTTGAATCTGATGTGAATCTAGTAGAAAGAAATATATATGAGTAATTGACTTACAGGTGCTCACTGAGCATGAGCACATATATGCTCCATCTAAAATTATTTGAAGCAAAATTTTTCTAATTCTTGTATAATTATTATAGCAGGCCTCACATTAGTAACTGCACTTTAAAAAATTCACTTTAAATGCAAAAAGGTGATTGAAATGTTTAAAAAGCACTTAAATGGCGGCCAGTTATGGCACCTAAAATATACATTTTCCTGTATACATTTATATACATTTTTACCTAAAATTTTGATGTTGGAAAAAAAACTTGTCCATGTTATTTATAAACTAGCCAATTAAATAAACTCAAGCATCCAACTTTACAACAGATCCAGGAACTAAATGAGAGAGCAAGGGAGGTTAACAAAGAAGAGAGAGAAGGATGGAGAAATGGAGGGGGAATAACTCAAGGTCAGGTGGAGGAAAAGTTGGGCACCCCCAATAAACCCCAGATCTCTCTTTCTCTCCACACTCTCTTTGATAGATTAGACCACTAATGAAGTCGGAATGTGAAGAATTCCAATGTTAGTGTTGGGAAAACTCTCGGGTCCATCTCCCTCCCACAGGCTGAGATCTCAAATGAGGGCTCAAATCCAGCCCCAGTGGATATCCCAACACAGACGGCACTATTTACCACAGCACGATGGTTATTATGTGCATTATAACACCGAAAACAGCTGTTTCTTTTCTAAGCGATTGGAGGATTTATGTCTACTTTCCAATAAAACGGGTGAAAAAAATCCCAGAAAACCCTTGCACAGTAATACCCTAGCAACCACATAAAACACAGAGCAACAAGCTAAAAACCACCCAGAACACCCTAGTGACTGCATGTCAATACCCTTGTTGCCACTCAAAACACACTAGTAACGACATACAGTAGCAACATGCTAAAAACCACTCAGTACACCCTAGCTACTGAACAGCAATACCCTAGTAACCACTCAGAACACCCTAGCAACAAAATAGCAACATGCTAAAAACCACTCAGAACACCCAAGCAACAACATAGCAATACCCTAGTAACCACTCAGAACACCCTAGTGACTGCACGTCAATACCCTTGTTGCCACCCAAAACACCCTAGTAACAACATACAGTAGCAACATGCTAAAAACCACTCAGAACACTCTAGCAATTGCCCAGCGATACCCTAGTAACCACCAAGAACATCCTAGCAACAACATAGCAACATGCTAAAAACCACTCAGTACACCCTAGCTACTGAACAGCAATACCCTAGTAACTGCCCAGAACACCCTAGCAACAACATAGCAACATGCTAAAAACCACTCAGTACACCATAGCTACTGAACAGCAATACCCTAGTAACCACCAAGAACACCGTAGCAACATGCTAAAAACCACTCAGTACACCCTAGCTACTGAACAGCAATACCCTAGTAACCACTAAGAACACCCTAGCAACATGCTAAAACCCACTCAGTACACCCTAGCTACTGAACAGCAGTACCCTAGTAACCACTCAGAACACCCTTGCAACAAAATAGCAACATGCTAAAAACCACTCAGAACACCCAAGCAACAACATAGCAATACCCTAGTAACCACTCAGAACACCCAAGCAACAACATAGCAATACCCTAGTAACCACTCAGAACACCCAAGCAACAACATAGCAATACCCTAGTAACCACTCAGAACACCCAAGCAACAACATAGCAATACCCTAGTAACCACTCAGAACACCCAAGCAACAACATAGCAATACCCTAGTAACCACCCAGAACACCCTAGCAACAACATAGCAATACCCTAGTAACCACCCAGAACACCCAAGCAACAACATAGCAATACCCTAGTAACCACCAAGAACACCCAAGCAACAACATAGCAATACCCTAGTAACCACCCAGAACACGCTAGCAACAACATAGCAATACCCTAGTAACCACCCAGAACACGCTAGCAACAACATAGCAATACCCTAGTAACCACCCAGAACACGCTAGCAACAACATAGCAATACCCTAGTAACCACCCAGAACACGCTAGCAACAACAGGGCAACATACTAAAACTATTATTTTTGTCAGGATATATATAATAATATTATGGCCTCCTTTCTTTTGTTTTCAATATTTTCTGGTTTTGACTCATTAGAAATGAAAAAGAACCAAAGAAACCTCAAGCACAATGACAAAAGCATCTATAACACATAAATCATGATCCAAACTAAGCAAACTGACCAAGATCAGCATGATCACATGACACCTGATATGCCATCTGACCAGATTCACCTGTGAATAGTAATGAACCATCTCTCTAAGATCTTGTGTACACGTGAGTATACTCAGATGCTTCCCAAAGGTTATCAGTGTAACTCGCACCAGCTGTCAGTAGATGTTTACACCAGGTACTGTAGATACCACTAGTCAAAGCAATCACTTCCCATCAACCACTTGAATAATCTTGATTCATTGTGTTTTACAATCTACTTTTCCATAACTATGAAAAAGGGTTTTGAACTCATCATCACACAAATCAGTGGTTCAGGCTTCATGAAGCGCTGGCTGTGTTGAGGGGAAAAACCAACTCTGATGTAATGTTTTGATCGGTGCTGCAGTTACGCTCTCTGCGTGGACAGTTTTATGTGTGTGCCAGGAGGGCAGAGAGGAACCGAGGGGGTGACTTTACTAAATAAGTTCCAGATGTTTCAATTCTCTTGCGGTAAATCTGCCATGCCAGCACTGATAACAGCTGCAGGAATGACAGGATCGGAGTGGGGGTGAGGACTAGGAGGTGTAGGGTAAAGAGAGATGTTCTTGGAAAGAGAGAGAACAGGATAATTAAACAAACAGGAGAAACAAATGCTGTTTTATGTGGTAAAAAAGCTTTGAGAAGTTTTCTAACTGTGAGATGTATGATTTATGATGTTCAGCTTTTCATCACTTTTTTAGACAGCAATTAATTTATTAATGTATTACATGTTTAATATTTTAAATATATTTAGCTTTTTATACTGTAATTGTTCTTGTAATTCATATTTTTTATTGATTCCTACAAAACCTTTATACAAGAGGAGCACAAAACATATATGTGTGTGTGTGCGTGTGTGTGTGTGTGTGTGTGTGTAAAGGGATTAATGGAAAGGAGGAGGCAAGAACCGGCTGGAACAAAAAGACAAATGCACAAAGGTGTCGGACAGCTGTCCGTAAATCTCTCTCTGTCGCACTGCAGCTTCCAGTTGGGCTTTATCCCTCTCTGAGGCTTGATTAGTCTGATTTTTGGCCGGGTGTGTGGAATCACGACCCGCCCTCCGCCCTGCCACAATATGGAATCAACATTTAAACCCCACAACCACCCCTCCAAATCCCCAAACCCGCCCTGACCCCCCGACAAACATCCCTGTGGACACATAAGAGTATATATACATGATTATAGACACACGCAAAAATAAAAAGATACAAAATAAAATAAATAATAATAATAATAACTACACGTCCAGCGATGTCACCATTTCTCCATAAACAAATTACATTTTCCTAGTCTTCTAAATTACCCTTCTTCAAAGGCCGCCACCCTCCCCATCTCTGAGCACCACTCATGAAATGAGGGCGACCTCCAACCCCTTAAAAGAACCTGTCTAGGACCCAATTCTTTATGTGACTATTCTCAAAGTAGATGACCACCCCATCGCCCAAAATACAGAGTCTGGGGAAAAATGAAAGCCGAGTGCCCAATACATCACTCACAAGACTCTGAACCTTCAACCAAAACTCCTGGATCTTAACACCCCCCCCAAAAGGCAAGGGTTATGTCTCCATCCTCTGACTGGCATCGCCAGCAGGTAGGTGTGTTTTAAGACCAAGCCTATACAAACTAGAGTGATATAAAATCTTGAATTGCATAAGGCGCACCATTGCATCTCTAGATGCAGACTTGATGTTTTTAAGAATCCTAGCCCACTCGCCCTCCTCCAATACCAAGTTTAAATCTTTCTCCCATAATCACTACAGAAGTTAAAGCTCCGTCCCCCAGACCCTGAATTAACAGGGAGTAATACACTGATGTCTCATGACCTTTTCCAAAAGCAGTAATCACCTCTCCCAGAGTATCTGCCGCTCTAGGGCGTTGTATGCTACTCCCAAAAATAGTACAGAGCAGGTGGCGCAGCTGTAAATACCTAAAGAATTGAGACCTGGGAATCTCAAAATGTTGAACCAGATTTTCAAAAGATCTCAACACTTCACTCTCATACAGGTGCCGAGTGTATTACCTCCCTCATAATCCACTCTGACCAGCAGAAAGGGGACTTATTAATACATCATTTGGGTTCAGCCATAATCTACAGGCAACATTTAAATAAGAGAGGAGGACATCTATAGGGAGTGACTGTAGCAGGTAGTTGAATTTTGGAATACAATTAATCTTAATAACATTATCTTTCCCAATCATCGATAAATGTAATGATCGCTCAAAAACCTTTTTATTATAAGGTCAAAATTAACTCACTAAATCACACAAGTTTGCTGGAAATAAAATACCCAAATATTGAATGCCCTGTTTGGGCCACTGGAAGGTGCCCAGCTAAAAAGCCGTTATCGGGCAGTACGCTGTCAGTGCTAAAGCTTCAGATTTAGACCAATTAACTCTGTATCCCGAGAATTTAGAAAAGGAATTAATAATTCTGTGGAGGCAAGGCATAGATCTAGTAGGGTCGGAGACTAATAATAAAATATCATCTGCGTAAAGAAGAAGCTTATGCACCACCCACCTCCCACCACCGCCCCTGGAAAATCCTCCTCCTTTCTTATCGCAGCTGCTAATGGTTCCAGGGAAAGACAGAACAATAATGGGGAGAGAGGTCAACCTTGCTTGGTGCCCCTATCCAGAGTCAAATAATCTGAAATTAATTAAAAAATTTGTACCGCAGCTACCGGGTGTCTATATAGTAACTTAATCCATCCAATAAAAGTATTCCCGAACCCATATATTTCCAAAATCGTAAAAAAATAATCTCATTCTACCATTCTAAAAAAATGCGCATGAGAGCGCTGTGACTCTGATCCCGCCCTGAGAGTAAAACGAAGCGTGATTGGTTGAAGATTGAACATGCTACGATTGGTCATTGTGATGTGGCCATTATCTGATTAGCTTGAGTAGACGATGAGCGGAGTCCACCTATTTGTGGATTGCCTCCAGCACTTGCGCAAGAAATGTTTCAGAAGTCACAAAATTTAGTTTGTGAGTTCTCATTTTATTTATTTGTGAATTCACATTATTTTGGTGAAACTCCTAACATACTGTATATTTGTGCAACTCCTTACATTCACTTGTGGATCTCATTCAATTTATTTGTGAACCATTTTTTTTTATCTGTGAATCATTTTCCATTTGTATGTTATTTAGAAACAATTCTAATCCCATATCAGAGAAATTCAAGCTTGAAGTACCACCTGTTTTCTCCAGGGGGCAGTAAGCCAAACTCCAGCTGTTTAGGCAACCTGCATCTTATACAGAGAACAAACCACACTTAACCACAGCAGACAGCACAAGATGAGAACATGTTCTTGTGTTCAAACACAGCTGTAACATCTCTTAAATGGACAAAAAAGACAAGATCCTGTCAGGATCTCACAACATGAACTTCTCTGCATCCGAATCAGCTATATAGGAATATATGTCAAGGTGGGCTGTCTGTCAAGGAGGTAAATCATGTAATTAATGATGCGTTGAGATAGTGAGGACTGTGTCCAGCTGTGGCCTTGAGCAGACAGAGGTTTGATTGTCAGTTAGTGTCACAGAACACATTTCAGTCTTGGGAGAGTTTACCAAATGCTCTTTTCACTGCTGGAGGGGTTTGTAACAAAAAGAGGGGGCTTTGGAGAACAACTGAATGCCGGATTTGTCCACATGATAACAACGCAGTATAAACAGAGAGACTGTGTGTGTGAGTGTGGTCTTATTAATCAAGGCTCAGATAAATGTGATTCATTGTATTTGTGTATTGTTTTCCGTAGCAATGTGCTGTAATTCTTTTAAATGAATTATATAGGCAAGACAAAGCCATATCAGATTATCTACTTAAAATTTAATTGGATTAGTTGTGCTCGCAGCTGATATACACATAACTGTGATTGCACATTAGTTTAATTCTATATTAATACGCCACATTTTCTGCTTTAGTAACAGATTCGAAAGACTCAAATACGTCCTGTTACAAGAGCTACCATTAATTGGCTTTACCAGCGTTATGGGGAAGTTTCATTTGAAGAACTGTTGATTATGAGCTATTCAAGCATTTGGCATCACAGTCCACTAAACGAAGAATGCTCCCTGGAGAGCTCATTAATCACAGTCAATGCTATACCGTATCCCATACTCCCTGTCTCTCTATCGCTCTTAACCTCCCCCTGCATTGTACTCGCACACTGTATTTCTTTCAGCATTGGGTGAGTCTGTAGCATGTGAAACAGTGTTAATTAAGCCTGAATTTACACCAGAGTAAAGTATGCTAGAGCAAAGCCCATTATACTATCAAATGGTAAACACTATTCAGAAAGACACACATGTGGAGACACATGACATATATACACACACACCATCACTGTGATCAATACCACAACTTTCAGTTGAGTATCCACACTGTTACATAGGAAAACATTCATCCTAGTCACACAACTGATATCAATGATGCCAAGTGCACTGTAAAACCCCAATCAAAACACAGAGATACTGCCATTAAATTGAAAAAAAAACCAAATATTTTTATTGGACATTTTATTGGAATATTTCAGCAATTTAAACATGACAGCAAATCACTATAAACATCATACAGCAGTGATGGGTGTATCGATCCTAATGGTGCATTCAATCATGTCGGAATGACCATATTGACGCATTGAGCGCACATGAACGCCACCAAAAAGTCACAAAAGTCGAGTGGGGAAACTCTCGCAATAATTCAGCTTTACTAGTGAATTTTGACAGTTCAGTGTGCGTTATTGTACTGTTAATTTATAATAATGATAAAACTTGCCATAAAATAAGACTCATTTAGCTGGTTTATGCAGCGACAAGCGTTTGCAAAGAAAAACGACATTTGCCATCATTATATGTGGACAAGAACGATGAAAAAGATAGATAAAGCATTCGTTACAAATGTAATACATGGCTTTGCTCTTCATTTAGTTGTATTGGTGCTAAAAAAGCTTCCTGCCTTTGCACACAAAATGCTAATTGTTGTGAAAATTAGCAAACGAACTTCCCAGGAGGACTGGGAATCCACACATAATTTAAAGTTTTTTTAATATATAATATAATATACTTCAAAGTGAAAAAGAATAATAATATTAGGGATGCACCAATATGACAATTTTATCCCCCAATTATAACAAATGACCAATTTTACCAAAAATTGTAGGCTGGGGGCTTGGGCAGCTCAGTGGTAAAGACGCTGGCTATCACCCCTGGAGTCACGAGTTTGAATCCAGGGCGTGCTGAGTGACTCCAGCCAGGTCTCCTAAGCAACCAAATTGGCTCGGTTGCTAGGGAGGGTAGAGTCACATGGGGTAACCTCCTTGCGGTCGCTATAATATGGTTCATTCTCGATGGGGAGCATGGTGAGTTGAGGATAGATGCCGCGTTGGATGACGCGAAGCCTCCACACGCGCTACGTCTCCGTGGAGACGCGCTCAACAAGCCATGTGATAAGATCGTCCTCTGGCACCCGGATTGAGGCGAATCACTACATGACCATCAGGACTTAAAAGCACATTGGGAACTGGGCATGCCAAATTGGGAGAAAAAGGGGAAAAAATCTAAAACTGTAGGGCAATACCCATATTCTGCTACTTACCTTATTTTGTCATCAGATCTCCATTATGCCTTAAAGCTGTTCAAAGAGGTGCAAAAGCTATTTTATTGTTTTAACAATAAACAATTTCCATTAAACTGGGATTGGATCTGTATGCTAATTAGAAGAGAGCCACAATGAAAGATAAAAACATGATAAAATTTTTTTTAAAACAAAATATGATAACATGAAGGATATTTCCTTCTAAAACTTTTTGAACTATTTCTCCTTCCGCTTATCTATGGCTACAAAATTATTTCAATTCAAAGCTGTTTAAGCATTGAAAATGTTCCTTAATAATTATTGTTAAAAAAAGTCTAAAATATTACTCGAAATAAATAAATAAATATGCTGTTTAAAAGTTATATGAATAATTGCCAATTTTATCCCAAGAATTTGCATTTAATAGAATAAATGTCCTAATAAAAGCTTTAAATTGAAGTATTACATCGGCAGTATTACCCTTAATAGTACTTGGTATTGGGTCGAAAAAAGAAAAGAAAGAAAAACATCTCCGGTTTTGATCGTACAGCTTCAGAAAATGTGATTTTTGTTTCTCAAGATAATGTGAGTGGTGTTTGCCCACGCAAAACTCACCACCACGATGCTAGGGTGTTGTTAGTGGTTGCCAAGGCTTTGTTATGCAGTTGCTAAGGTGTTCTGAGTTGTTTTTAGTGGTTTGCTATCTGGTTGCTTGGGTGTTGCTTACTGGCCCAAATCAAAAGAGCCCACCTCCAATTCTCGATGATACTCTAGTTTCTTAATATGACTCAGGTCCCTCCTTCGATGTCTATGGGATATTTGTGTGTGTGTGTGTGTGTGTGTGTGTGTGCCTGATTTATCTTCTGCAAGATGAAAATACTAAGTATGATCATTCCTCAAGAAGCCACACAATTTGAGGTATAATTTATAAGCGTAGCACAAACGCTGCAGGACGAGTCACAACACACGGCAAAGTTTAATACTGATTACACATACGAAAGTACGGCTTTAGTTTCCATTATGTCCAAACACACACTTTAACGAACACATGAATATATATATGCTAAACTATGACAATCACAACAATAAATAGCAGTCTTAAGTACCACGAGAAGACAACAAATCTTATTTAACAAAAGACAGAGAGAAAGAGAGAGACAGTACCTGGTCGAAGCCACAGCATTGCGGTTTAGGATGGACACAAACCTACAAATCTGAAGATGTGTGTATATGACACGGTACGTCTCGCATATCCTTCCAAACAACATACACCTTAATGTCTCTGACCTTAGCTGGTGGGTAGAGGGTTACTGAATTTTGTGTGTGTGTGTGTGTGTGTGTGTGTGTGTGTGTGTGTGTGTGTGTGTGTGTGCATGTGTGTTGTAATGCAGGATTAGGTCTCAGTCATGAGACAGAGCTGTACCAGGCCACCACACACAGTTCTAGTCGCCCACCAGCACTGAATGCACCGGCCGACCTGAGCAGCTTACCTTCCCCCGAAACGTACCACAAACATGAGGCAGAGAATGACGGAGCTGAAATGTGTAGCGAGCAAAGAATGTCTTCAGACTGTCAGAGACAGTGAACGTGAGGTGGACTCGAATCGAATAACGACAAGGGATTCAAGGAATGACCCAAATTCTTTGATGGGTATAACATGGAAACAGCCCCCCACACAATCGCAGCTGCCAAGATCTCAGCCCAATTTTAACCCCAGTCCCCCTGTATAATCCCCAATAACATGCAGAGTAACCAGCCAGATTATCTAGTGTGGTCCAATCACCCAAATAAGGTTGACTGTCCTCTGTTTTCAAAAAAACAAATAGCACTGAATATTTTTAATCAACCACCCAAAACACCCTAGCCACCACTTCGCAATGCCCATAGCACCCTAGCCATATCGCAACACCCAGTAAACCACCCATAACTCCTCAGTATTGTGGCTGCAGGTTTTGCATGGACATCCAACTATTTTAGTCTGTTACTTAAATAACCAAAAATATTCTGCACAACTTTTTAATTAACTGAATTTGTTGTTTAATCATTAAAAGCAGCAAACAAATCACCCGAGAAGAACGTGGGAAATGGATCACGCTCACCTGAAATGTGAAAAGTGTGTCATTTTTGGCATGTTGTAATGGAAATGGTATCTGAATGTTACAGGCCTGGCTGCTCAAACACAATGCATTCTAGTGACAGCAATACAAAGTTGCATGAAAGAGACCCTACGCAACGGC
This sequence comes from Moxostoma hubbsi, assembly GCA_032164185.1. Classification (NCBI taxonomy): domain Eukaryota; kingdom Metazoa; phylum Chordata; class Actinopteri; order Cypriniformes; family Catostomidae; genus Moxostoma; species Moxostoma hubbsi. The sequence continues at coordinate 4,400,912 of JAVLUX010000040.1, forward strand.
CAAACCATTCTCTTCCTCAAACATCAGCCCGAGGAACCACAAGAAGAGCTCTGTGACTTACTGGATTGACATCTGGCTAAATGTGACCTATCCTGAAAAAAAAAACCCTCTCAAAAGTGACCAAGCTTTGTTGTCTACATGAACATCCCATAAGACATATTCAGCATGATCTCATGAAAATGACGTGACTTTGGTGACATTTTTGTGAGATAACTTTATGTAATCGGTCCTGCTTGACCCTCTCAGAGCGAGATTCGAACCGGGGTCAGCTGGCATGGGAGGCAGGCGCGCTAACGCTCTCGCGTGAGTCGCTAGTGCACCTCTTAAAGCCAGGAGAGTGAGGTTTACACATACTGCACAGCTATCACGTACCAGCTGGCTCTCGTTACACTCACCCCCATAAACCTCACTCCCATCCGGGTCACGGCACCACTGTAACCAGTTGTGGCGTTTGGGGGCGTGGTTGAGCATTCGTCTGGACAGAGAGTGGTTAGGGTTCACACCTGAGCACACTCTTGATGATTAACAGGTGTATCTCGTTGCAGGGGAGAGCTATAAAGAGGGAGACAGCAGCAGAGGCAGAGAGAGAGACTGGCACTTATGCCCTGTGTGTTAATGTGTTTGGGAAGATTGTGCTGAAAAGCAGAATTTGCCTATTGAGTGTGAAAATAAACCCAACATTTCCGTTGAAGTTTCTGTCCTCCACTTCCTCCTTGGCAGCATATACAGATCCTTGTTACACCGGTCCTGCTTGACATTCAAACTGGCATCAGCTGGCATGGAAGGTGGGTGCGCTAACGAGGTGGCTACACCTCTAGCATCAGACGCTATTGCACCTCTTGAGGCAAGGGGAGTGAGGTTTATCATGTACCAGCTGGCTCCCGTTACAATTACATTGTTCATAACACATATTGCCTCAGTCTCGATGTGAAATGTCCACTGTGTGGCGCTAAAAGTTAGTTAAAAGTTCTTCCAAATAGATGAGGTTTTTTGAGTTTTAAATCAACAAAACCGACCTCCCTACCCTAAGATTTAAACCTAAACCAAACCGATAGTGTCAGAAAAAGCAAATGTGAGATGAAAAACGCAACCATGTCAGTTTGTGGTGCTTCTATGACACTTTCGGCTCATGTCTCGACTCACTTGCTCTTCAGGACTCATCCCACGGTCCTTTGCATCGCAAGCGCAACGCTTTAACAGTTGAGTGTAACTTTATTGTCTTTGAGTAAGATTGCATATCTAGTTGGTGTTTATGAACTGATAATCTGCATTTTTACTCTTAATTTGTCTTAAGTGAATAAAAGTAATTGTTGTTGTAGCACCTCTAGTGTTCATTTCACCAGGAAACTATTTAAAACTATACAAATTATTTAGCAAAAATGTTTGTATAGTAACGTGATTTTTTGAGACCAGGTTGGACAAATCACAAATGAGATCTCTTAAATATCTCAATCATAAAACGCCATCTCAACAATGTCCTGAATTGTGCTCAGAAGTAATCTGCAAGTAATCAAAAGTCATAAAAGGATTGAACTCACGAAAAGATTTCAGGAGAAACATCTGAGCATTAGTGAAGTTTAGTCAGTTTATGTTTCATTAAAGTATCAACTTCAGTCTGAAACATTGTTGAGATCTCCTGAACCTTTAGAGGAAACACTGATGAAATGACTGCCGTCTTTTTCTCAGGAGAACAATCTGAGATGAAAGACACTAGCAGAAGTCTCCATTTAATTGCTGTTTAGGAGAAACAATTAAAGAAATCTCATTTGTGATTTTTCTTTCTGACGCTTTCATACATAAATGTGTGTTTCTGCTTATTGCCGTGTGTGTGTGTTGGAATGACCTGTGCCCTGCCTTTATCTCACCCCACCCACAGCATGTGTGAGTGTGTGTGTGTGTGTGTGTGTGTGTGTGTGTGTGTGTGTGTGTGCGCATCCATCAGTGTGCATGCATGTGTTTATGAGTCTAAGCCTGTTATCTCTCTCGCTCGCCCTGTCTGCACACTGTCACACTAATGGAGTCTGAACGAGCGAGTGATAGAGAAAAAGAGACATCGAGAGAGAGAGAAACATTACTCGCACCTCATTCTGTTTTTTAACAGTCTTTTAGGTATGCCAGGAATGGTCCAGTGCTTTAGAGAGAGGGGGCATACATACCCTCTTAAGCAGCTTATGAATCTAGCAAGCTAAAAACGCTTTCTGAGCGTTCTTATGTCACTGGGGGTTTCCGTGCCAGTTATCTTTCTGTAAATATCTGTGGAAAATATCCACTTCTCGCCTCGGAGTACTGAACGAACAGAAGCCAGCCACTGTTTCTCAGAATTACTTTCAACACCTGCATTCCTTAATCCATCCTAGTAGTTTAGGAAAACACAGAGGATGCTTATCTGGGAAGTTTGTTTACGGTGATAATGGTGTGTCATTCATCTCAAGCTCGTGGTCGTGATTAGTGGTTCTCGCTCTCAATGGGGCGTGTGGTGAGTTATGCGTGGATCACGGAGAGTAGCATGAGCCTCCACATGCTGTGAGTCTCCATTCCAAAATTGGGTAAAAAAGGGGATAAATTAATAACAATAAAATAAAATAATAATGAAACAATTTTGTTTTAAAATATAATATAATATAAAAAAAAATTCCCCCCACCATATCAAAGTCAGGTGGTGTACCCAACATGCAGGTAGCCATTGTGTTACCATGTGACCTAAAAAAAAAACATTAAAAAGAGAGTCTGCCTTCAGACCCTCATGACTGTGAGTGAAGTAAAAACAAACCAGCTATTTGAATGAAAAGGCATATTTTATTCGAGTAACCCTAAGAGAACATCATTAAAAATTAAAGATGTTTGTAAAAAAAAAAACGTTACATTGAAAAATATATTTTTTTAAACATTTTTGAAATGGTTGATTATGTTGTGTACACTCAGGAAAGCATTTGATACATTTTACTTGATGGCTAAAACTAGATTTTTTAAAGATTTCTAATTTGCATCATCTTATTTGTCAACTACTCATTTTTGGCATGCAAGAAATTAATAAATGAACAGAATTGAATTGTACTTCAATGATTAAAATAGAGTCTGATAACCCAATGGAAATGTAAAATATTTTAATATCTAAATGATTTCTTCTAGAAAGCAGGAGATTAAATGAAGAGCTCAAAGAGACTTTTGCTAAAGTCCAGGTTTGTCTTGTGTGAACCTGGATTTCAATGTCTCAAACTCTTTTCCAGGATAGCGCCGTCTGCCACCATAAGTCTCAATATGAACTGAAGCGTTTCTTATCAAATTCTTTCAAGAGCAAATTATCTAAGCTATGTTGTCCTCATTCATTTTATAGCTCTGCACTCTTACTGTATGTCAACGAATCAAAACTCCACAGTCTCTTCAGCAATGAAAGAGCGACCTCTGAGCGATAACATTTTCCTCCGGGGACAGTTGAGGGTCAGATCAGATCTACAGACAAACAGCTCAATCTGCCTTGTCTTTTGTGCTTTGTGTTGCTATACTTCACAATGGATGTCCATTTCAGAAACAGCCCCCCCACCCCACAACGCAATCCAAACACACAATCAGAGCGCAAACACATACATCATTCATCAGGAATCAACCAGCCATCCATTCAATTGCACAACTGTATACAGAGGCACACAGACAGAGTCCCAACACTGAAATAACAGAAAACAACAGGGAACAGAATCTTAATTACAATTAAATGCTATTATCTGATTCGCCGCAATGTTCTCAAAGCTGTTCAAAAACTCAAGAAAACCATTAACCACATAAACCAGCATCTGGTGCATTTGCTTCCCAAACCAATATTTAATAAAACCATCGGAAGAGCAGCTGGGCTCATGATGCCATGACAGTGAATCAAATCAGACATCATCACTACACTCTTACCTAAAATGCAAAACCGCGAAAATGCAAAAAAATGGAAGCGAGTACAAACCCCTAACTGTACGTGTAATCAATAGTAACAGTCCACAACCACAATAATGATAACTCTGTTTTCTGCTTCCTAACGTCACCATTTTCCAAAGTATGGAATAATGGAAACGTTCCATTTTCAGTGGAGGAAAATTGCCTTTCTAGTGTGGATGAGAGGTGCAAATGTAGTAAAAATGAATGTTTATTCACACAAAAGCATATTAGTGTGGACGTGGCCTAATCCATTTGTTTAAAAACTCAGTTTTCAGTTGACTATAGCGTCATCGATTTCCAAAGTATGTGTTAATGGAGAGCGTTTTTGAAATGAATGAAATCTGAATGAAAATGTAGAGTGGATGTGAGGCGTAAATGTGGCGAAATTAATGTGTTTTCGAAGAAAAGTTAAAAATGGATGCATTTTTAGATGAAAGTTAGTTCAGTTTTCTAACGTCATCAGTTTCCAAAGAATACGGTAATGGAGAGTGATTTCAAGTGCATTTTTGGGGGAAGAAAATGCTGTTCTAGTGTGGATGAGAGCCGCAAACGTAGCAAATTACATATAATGTATGTCTTAAAACATATACTGTACGTATCAGTGTGCACGTAGCCTAAAACGTAGCCGTTTTCGTTTGAAAACTTTAGCTTTCAGTTAACTAACGCCATTGTTTTCCCAAGTGGTAATGGAGAGAGTATTTAAAATGCTCCATGTTTGTTGAAAGAAAACATTGTTCTAGTTCGGATGAGAGGCGTAATTGTGTATTAATGCATTTTCAATCAAAAATGTAATGGAGAGCGTTTTCGAAACGCTCTGTTTTTGAATAAAGGAAAAAAGTGTTCGAGAGTGTATAACAGGCGTAAGCGTATCAAAATAAACGTGTCTGCAAATGAAAACGTATTAGTGTGGATGTGGAAAATCTACATGCAGTAACGCTGAATCTGTTCTTGTTTTTGTTGGAAAATGTGACCCTTCAAAAGGCTTGCTAAGGTCTCCGCTAATTATTGAAAAGGTTTATTGATGTAGTAGTGAGCATGAAACTGTGACTTTAATATATTTACAAAATAACTATTATGTGCAAGCCACAATTCTTCCATAGTTCATATCACAAACACACTCATATAATGTCAGGTCACCATATCGACATTTCTAGAGTGTATTTCTTTGTGTGTGTGTGTGTGTGTGTGTGTGTGTGTGTGTCAGAACCTCCAGGTTTCGGTCGGGACCAGAGACACGCCGACTGCCTCACTCCCCAACTGAAGAATGTAAACATGTAAAATCCTCGTTAAAGTCAAGAGCTGTTCTTGATGGCTGTGATCTCCAGAGCCCAATGAAGTCAACAGTGTTTACAGCGCAGCACTGACATATAAACAAACCACAACACCTGCTCTAAGAGCAGACCCTCATCAGTCCAAGTAATGTGTCACTCACACGAATTATGGCTGGAAAATCCCTCCGAAATAAAGAGTACGGCATAAACAACTGTGGCAGACAATGACAGAGTAAGTGATCAACCACCCAACCACTTTTCAGCCATCTTTGTACAGAAAGTATTTTTCCCATTCATTTTTTTCCACAGGAGTTTCACAAAGTTCTTCATAAATGGGTTCAAATCAACCAGTTTAAAGGTGAATCACAACATCACAAACTTTAATTTGAAAAGACGAAAAGACAACGGTACAAGACTGTGTGCTTAACGTCTTTAATGAGGGAATCTGATCCCATAAAGCATTGATGTAATTGAATTAAAACTAGGGAAATATGTAAAACTATGGATATAAAGTTGTTGATTATAAGTATAGAATATATTTAAAGTATATTTGCAAATATATATATACTGTAAGTAGTTTGAAAGAAGAAGGAGACCGACTCGATCGCTTTATTCTCAGTGTAAAATGGGAGTGGGTGGTCACTGCAGAGCTCTTTTGGCGCACTTTGTTTGCAGCAAGTCTGATTGGTGGATTGTTTCCCTGCACAGGATCATGGGTAGTGTAGTTCTTTAGCAGTTTTCTACTATTAAACACGATTTGATTTTTTTCTCTCCACTTTTCTTCCAAATTTGGGATGCCCAATTCCCAATGCGCTCTAGGTCCTTGTGGTGACGTAGTGGCTCGCCTCAATCCGGGTGGCGGAGGACAAATCTCAGTTGCCTCCGTGTCTGAGACCGTCAATCTGCACATCTTATTGCGTGGCTTGTACCGTGGAGACCTAGCGCGTCTGGAGGCTCATGCTATTCACCAAAGCATCCACACACAACTCACCACGCGCCCCACAGAGAGCGAGAACCACATTAAAGTGACCACGAGGAGGTCACCCCATGTGACTCCACCCTCCCTAGCAACCGGGCCAACTGGTTGCTTAGGAGACCTGGCTGGAGGCACTCAGCACGACTCCAGGTGTGGTAGTCAGCGTCTTTACTTGATCAGCTACCCAGAAATAACATGATCTGATGGGTTTAGCACAAGAACACACCATCTATTAACAACTTTGGTGCACACAGTTGGTCTTTAAATGGTTTATACGTTATTGTTAATAATAAATGACCCTAAATGAAAAAAAAAATGGGATTTTCAGAGGAAATCACAATGGTTTGTTATTTCTTGTCCAATATCTTCCACATATATTCATTATTCACTCAGATAAAAGAAGTACACACAACTTAAAAAAAACACAAAAAACAATAGCACACGAGGAACGACATGAGGGTGAGTAAATAATGACATAATGTTCATTTTTTGGGTGAACTATCACATTAACCATTACAGACACACCATTTATCACATTCCACTGTCTTGCCCAGTGTTTCTTCTCAAACCCCTCCTCCTTCTCTCTGAAGTCCATCCTTCACTCCCTACATCTCCACCTTTTGGCCCTTCCCCATTTCACAAAATTCCTTCATCGTGTTCTTCCCATCCAGCCGCTGGACATCTTTTCGTGTCTCTTGCCCAAATTAAATCCCCCCCCAAATCTTGCATGACACATTTATTTAAGCCTCTTAAATCACTTACGCCAATGATGTCTGAAACACGCACAGGCCCTTAAAAAAATCTTTATAAGTGGACACGTGGTGGTTTATGTAAACAGAAACGTGAAATGCAAACAATGGAGGCTTGGAAGCAATTGCTGAGCAAAAACAGCATAATTAAAAAGAAATCAGGCCAACTGTGTTCAGACTAATCTAAAAACAATCATCTCTTTAGGTTTCTATATTATATTTCACAAACTTTTTTGTAACTTTGTTTCCCGCTATAAGAAACGACTTATAAAAATATTTGTTGACTCAACAACCATAATATATCAAAATAAATAGGCCGCTTATACTCAGAAATGTACATATTTATTACATTTTTATCTTTTCATAAATTGCATTCATGTGTACAACACAAAAGAATTATAAAGAGAACTTAAGAGTGAGACAAAGCGAAAACTAATCGCTCTTCTTTCGCTTAAAATTCCCTAAAATTAAGATTTTACGATTTTAAGTACTGACTCAAACGATTAAGTCAAGGTTAGGGTTAGGTAGGGGAAACCCGCTTCAACACGCCCCCAAATTTGTTTGGGGGGTTGGGGGTGGATGAGGGGTGTATGTGTCTCCCCCAAAGTTATTTGAACGCCACCCCACAAGATACCTCCCATGGGTGACTGCCCATGTCGCCCATGCCTAAATCCGGCACTGGGTAGGGGTTAGGTTAGGGGTCAGGTTTTGGGGGGTTGTCGACGTCCTTTTCTGCATATCGCGGCCCTCTTCAGCATATCGCAGCGCCATTTTGAGGCCCTCTTCAGCTAGTCATGGCCCATTCGCCCCCGTTTTGCGTCCGGCCCACCGGGAAAAGTCCCGGTTCTCCCCATGGCCGGTCCTCCCCTGGATTGAGTACAGGATTGAGGTTGTGGGGAATACCCATAAACATCTGAGCTTAAACAGCCAAATTGAAGCACATTTGTTTGGTCAAAAGAACTTATCGGGGCGTTTAATTTGTTTAGAATTTATTCGAGTTCATAGAGAATTTAACTCATTTTAGTATATTGATGCCGTTTTACTGTAATTAGTTGTTTTGCGTAAAGTCTTTCGAGATAATTCATATTAAAGTTCATTTGAAACAAAAGAAAAAGTGCTATTAGTTGTTAAATCTTATTCGTGGGACCTTTATAAGTAAATAAAGTTGAATGAACTGATGCATTTGTGTATATCTAACAAAGGTTTTCTAGTTATGCTGACTAAAATGACCATAAGTTGAATTTACTTAAAAAGTATGATGTCAAATGCTAATGTTCTATTTTAAGTAAATCCAACATATATTTTTTTCAGTGCATGGGAAAACACTATCTGAAATTACTTCTTGCAAATGTTTTATCAACTTTATTAGTTAAGATTAAAAAGTGCACGTGCAATTGTCACCTTAATTCCACCTGATCTGACCCTCCAGTCATATTAAATGACTATTTTTTTCTTTCTTTTTTTAAACAAAGACTTTTGGTGTTTCCAAGCATTTTCAGCTTACCTGGCAAAACATTGAGCTATGAGTAGTTTTACTATCTGAAACCATCACTGTGCATTTTTGCACGGGATAAACAACTTATATGCATTATAAATATTTTGTTCATTAGGGAATAATGAAAAGTAGCTATTATACATTATTTATTTTAATTTTTTTTATTTCTTCTTTACGTTTTTAAGCTATTCTTGAACTGTCACATCCATAGAAGATCAATTAACTTTAGTTTTACCTTCGAAGAATCTCTGTAGGGCCTCCGTTTCATCGATCACGTCCATTCTAGCGGCTCCCGCTTATAAACTCCATGAACATGAAGGATCGATCCTCCGGCGCGCGGGAGCGGCGGGAGTCGCGTGCGCTTCAAACCCTCATGCCCGTTTAACAACTTTACGCACAGTTATCTTTATTAAAACAAACCACGGAGCTTCGCAGCTCTTTTTCCCAATATCAATATCCTCTGGTCAATTCATACCCCACTCTGCGCGCTCCCGCCCTCACTTGCGCTGTGCGCGCGCACCGAGAGTGAACAGGGCGCGCGGATCAAGATCAAGACAAATGTTTATTTTGACCATGATCATTTCCGAAGACCAAAAGTGAAGATAGATTGTGCATGTGTAAAATTAAATGAGTAACACTTTACAATAAGGCTCCATTTGTTGTCGTTAGTAAACAACATCAGTTAACATGAAATAACAATGAATTATAGCCCACTTTTACCACATGTATTAAACTTTGTCAATGTTAATTTCAACATAGCAATACATTTTAAAAATAAAAAGTTGTATTTGTGAACGTACATAACTATTGCACCATATAACATGATCTAACAATGAACAATTGTATTTCTATTAACTTACATTAACAAAGATTTAAGAAATGCTTTAAAAACATATTGTTTATTTTGTATTTTAAATATGTAATCCCGTTACATGTATTTCGTTACTCCCCAACCCTGGTAAAGAGTTACCATTTAATGCATCTCGTCTCAAATCAATTGCATAACCTCTAAAATGTCAACAATACTTTTGAGTTGAGGACAGTTGGGTGTAACTATAGTTAATTCCTGAGTTGATTAAATATAGATTTTATAGTAATTATTGTACAAAAATTATGTTTGTGAAGTTGGCTCAGACTTAAAAGAATATTCAGGGTTCAATAAAAATTTAGCTCAGTTGACAGCTAATACTGATTACCACAAAAATGAATTATGACATGTCCCTCCTTTTCTTAAAAAACAAAACAAAACAAAAACAAAGTAAAAGAAAAGAAACTAAAAATCGAGGTTACAAATGAGGCACTTACAATGGAAGTCAATGGAGTAAATCCGCAAACATTAAAATACTCATTGTCGCTTATCGCTTATTATTAATTAAGAATATTTTAAGGCTTATTATGAATGTTTTTCCTTTTTGTAAAGTTAAATAATCACATTTTACAACTCCGTTGCCATGACAACATAATGTTAATCCTGTAACTTCTGCAATAGCGGTGATTTAAACACATTTCCAACTCAAATAATGCACGAGTTTTAGCCAAATATTTAATGTAAGCGCTTTAATAAAATGACAAGTTTCACATTTCAACACGCCTCCAAATTTGTTTGAGGGGTTGGGGGTGGATGAGGGGCGTATGTGACTCTAAATGAGAACGCCCCCAAAGTTATTTGAACGCCGCCCTGCAAGATACCTCCCATGGGTGACTGCCCATGTCGCCCATGCCTAAATCCGGCACTGGGTAGGGGGTAGGTTAGGGGTCAGGTTTGGGGGGGGTTGTCGATGTCCTTTTCTGCATATCACTTCCCTCTTTGGCATATTGCAGCGACATTGCAGCACCGTTTTGAGGCCCTCTTCAGCCAGTTCGCCCCCGTTTTGCGTCCGGCCCACCGGGAAAAGTCCCGGTAAGTACAGTTAATCCTGTAACTTCTGCAAAAGTGCTGATTTAAACAACTTTCCAGCTCAAATAATGCACGAGTTTTAGCCAAATATTTAATGTAAGTGCTTTAATAAAATGACAAGCTTCACATTTCTGCCTTTAAACCCTCCAGAAATTGGCGCCCATTCACTTCCATTGTAAGTGTCTCACTCTAACCTCCATTTTTGCTTTATTAAGGGAAAGGAGGGGACGAGTCGAAATCATTTTTGTAGTATTCAACATTGTTCCACAAATACTGTCGATTGAGCTTCACTTGTATTGAACACGTCATATTCCCTTTAAGTTGCATTCACATCCCTCAATCATTTTAAGAGATAATAACACACTATAGGATTTGGATCACACCAGTCATACTGTAGCCTAAAGAGTGTTATTAGTTGAGAGATTGTGAATGAATGAGGTGTAACGCCATCATTTATCACTGCATGAGCTGAGTGATCTGTTTCTCTCGTCTCTTTATCCGCGACCTCTTTACAAACAATGACCCTGTGTCCATGCCACCCCCCTCCCAATCAAATGCAGTTTTGTTGTTTTTACTCACAGCTGGAGCATCTATCTGTCTCTCTCTCTCTCTCTCTCTTTCTCTAGCTCTCCTTTTTCCTCTGTTTGACCTGAACAACATGACCGTTCTTCCCACGACACACTGTGTGGATTGTTTGGGAGGATGCAGGCGAGAAAAAGAGAGATAGAAACTGCGGGGACAAAGAAACATCTGGCTGTTTTAATGCACTTAGTTTAAATGTGAGCGCAGCCGTATATGTGTGGCTGGACACATGTGACGCGGTGCTGCTAGCCCACAACAATGAATGTGTGTGCATGTGAAGTTAGAGCATGTCTAACTCCGGTTGCATATTTCCATTGTTGACTACTATTGAGACAATATCATTCAGTAAATCTAATCTAGAAATGACTGCCAGTGTGGCTCATATAGTCAAGCCCTGTGCCAGTGCCTATAAAGAACATGTTGAGGTCCAGATTCAACCTTAAAAAGATGAATATCCTCGCATCATTTACTCACCCTCGTGCCATCTCAAATGTGTATGACTCTGTGTCCGCTCTGTAGGTCGATACAATACAAAGTGAATAGTGAAGCTCCAAAAAGCACACAAAGGCACCATGTCATTGTCACCAAAGGTTTGCTGCAGGTTCACCACTACCAATGAAGAGCTGCAAACTTCTGGCAAACATTTCAGGCGACTAGCTCATTTGCATGTGAAAATAATGAGCGGCAAGTTTGCCAGAACTCACAATTCACAATCATCTATGATTTATTTAATTTATGAGTGAAACATTTTAATTACAGGGCATTTGCTGAGCTTAAGCAAGTATTATTCGACTGGTCATGTGACCTAACATGGCAGCCCCCATGATGGGACCCTCTCAATGCCTGTGAGTCGTTACCTCATGTACATTTATTATGTACAAAATTATGATTAATTTAATTGAGAGCAAAACCTTTTTGATGAGGAAAAATTACCGAGTGTACCTTTAAGATTCAAAGGTGATGTTAGCTCGCATTTCTTTCTCAGTGAAGTTTAGGATGAGGTCGGGGCAGTAGAACAAACAGAAGTTCTGGGACAGAAACATGAGAAAACGTACATGTGTGGTGATATCACTCATGATCACTAGGGGGCGCGAAAGACCAATAAGCGGATGAAGACTCGCCGGATCAGTGATTGGACAAGCAGGTAACCAGCATCGTTGCCATAGATACGCTGATTTATCAAAACAAATATGTGTTTAACAGATATTTGACTTAAAGTGAGATTTCTATAATGCTTAAAATATTTTATTGGCGTTTGTGTTGATTTAAGGGATATAAGCAGGGATGTTTATATTTTAGTTGAAGAGATTTTGGCAAAAATGGAAATGATACATAAAAAAAAAAAAATCTGCTCACAAGTGATATTTACCACGAATTTTCTTTGTTCATTTGCCTCATATTTCAACTCAAGCATGCCCTTCACTGACAATTTTGTCCACTTGTTTAACAAGTCGGCTACAATCACTTAAAAAAAAAACATAATAAAACAACTTTATTACGGGCGAAATTGTTTGGTGCGGTGGAAATGACGTCACAATTGTGGGACAGTCATACGTTTTACATATTGATATAAATAATTGTCACACATTGGTTTATGTTTATTTCACTCTTTGTTTAAGATTGTCATAGTTTTAAACATGTCATAATTTTTTTTATTTTTTTTATAATTAATGCTCATAGTTAAATAATGAAAGTCAGGGTTTGGGACAAGGCTAAAATCTGTCAGTCAAATCTATAAATAAAAGGTATTTGAAAAGTACCAAAAAATTAAATGATGAAGGCCTGGTAAAAAGTTTAAAATTCAGTTTTAGTGTCATCTTCATATAACAAAAAAACAAAACAAACAAACATCTGAAATCTGTTCGTTTAAACCAAAAAAATCAACCCCTTGGATATGAAAGTTCCTGAAGTTTAGAAAAGGACAATCTTTTGAAAGATGCCAGATTGTATTCAAAATGTCAGATTAACAATAGCTGAGCAGGCCGATGGCAAAAGCCTGATCCTTGTTAAAAAAATCACATAAATATAAATTTCAGCATGGTCATAAGTCCCACAGTGCTAGTAGGAAAAACTATTTTCTTGCAAATCTAGAGATTGTAGTTCTGACTAATTCTCATTTGTACTGCCTACTAATCTTTAGTTTCTGTGTGGTGGGAGCTGCATGAGTGTTAAGTTTGAAAGTACACTACAAGTCCTATATGACCTCCTTAAATTTAGATGTTTCTAGATCTGCATCCGTGGCTTGGCTCCTTATCAGCTTGAAATGACTGTCGTCACACTCAAGACAAAAGAATCTTAAATGAACATGGGGACAAAGCAGAAGACGCAGTAAATCCGTCCACCCACACTGGCCCGCAGATACAGTCATCAGCCTTCTGAAAGGACCACGATTTAATAATTAAAACATGGAGACTGGCGTTTCAAAAATGAGCCGCTTTTCTTTCATGACAAAAATGAGAAACAAAAGAGATGGATAACATTAGCTCACAGGCTCTTAAAACTCAGACAGACGAATGGAGACGAAATGGAAAGGAGCAAGGAGAGGAAAACAGACATGTAGAGATTCAAGAGAGGTTACAAAACTGGCACGAGGCAAGACAGCAACATTTAGGAAAGAAAAATCACAAATATCAGTTGTTTCTCTTTGAGGTTAATTGAAGAACAAATGGAGACGTTTGTTTAACTTAAGGGTGCACTCAAAAACTTTTTGTTTGTATCATATTGGACTTACAGTGACACCTAGTGGTGTGGATGCAGCATCATTCAAATTCAATAGTTTTCAGTTACAGATGTCATTGTAGAAATTCACTATTCATAGTCAACCATGATTAATTTAACCCAGGAGTGAAAGTGTCCAATAACAAGATGGTCATGTGATTCTAAAATGGCAGCCCCCATGAGCACGCTCCTGCCCCATGTAGCATAAAACAACTTTTATATGGTTACTGATCTGACTAGAGTCCTCATCTCTTGTAAGTGCTCATAATTGTATACATATGTTTCAAAATTACAATTAATTTCATTAGGAGTAAAACTTCTTAAATGGGGAAAAATTACTGAGTGCACCTTTAAATGTTTCTCTTGAGAAAAAGACCCCAGTTATCTACGAACGTGTATGAACTATCAAAGACGCAATCTGAGAGAAGCGCCGACACGTTGCCAATGTCAGCGAGATATCTAGAATGTTAAATATCTGGACCTGCCTGCGATTCCAAATCGTGCAGTGTGAAATATGTTTTGACTGAATACAATGGCAGCGTTGACCTACAGCCAATGAGAGAGCTGAACGTCAGAAACGCTCAGTTTTGATGCTACTTCTCCTTTAAGACTTGACAGTAAACACCCACTGTTCTGATTGGCTCCCTGTTCTTGACTGACCTTCAATATCACCGCTCACCACTACTGGGCGGGACTTTGGAAGTGATAAGGTAAAGTAGTCATTGATGTGTTGTTGTGGAGGCGGTCAGATGCAAATGGCTACCACAGTGTGACATCACAATGTGGAGGAAGTAGGGAACGAGTCATTCTTGGTTGTTTGATTTCAACAAATGCTCTTTTTGCAGTGAAGAGGAAGTTTTGAGTTCTGAAACTTACTGTGTGTTTTTATAGTACAATATAGTACACTATACTATAAAAGTCATTGTTATAGTCAAAGGATGAAGGACAATTTATTTTGAGAATTTGCATGATAAATATTATAAATAGTTTATAAATAGCCAGTGGTGGCTCAGCGGTTAAGGCTCTGGGTTACTGACTGAAAGGTCGGGGGTTCAAGCCCCAGCACTGTAAAGATACCACTGTTGGGCCCTTGAGCAAGGCCCTTGACCCTATCTGCTCCAGGGGTGTTGTTTCATAGCTGACCCTGCGCTCTGACCCCAGCTTAGTTGAGATATGCAAAAACAACTCCATTTTATATGCAATGTTGGACATTGTTAGTAGAAAATGTAAAAGATTGAGAGTGTGAAATGTGTTTCAACAAGACTTTACTTTCAAGATGTTCAAATAGTGGTAAAAGTGCCTGAAATTGGAGAAACATTTACATTTTATTTACAGTCAGGACTTACAATGTGTATGAATTATGCATGCTATAAATCATGTTTTGCATTGAACTTGCATTATAAGATGAGTTTGTTTGGTGTTATATTTGTGCTCCATAAATGTTTCTTGTATTAACCGTGTCTTATTTTTCCCACTTAGATCATGTTTGAGTCCTCATCACATCACCATGGCAACAGCTGCAATTTGGTGGTGCTACTGACTACAGTTCCCACAATGCATCACGGTATCTGCTGTACTCATGTTCTAAAGCCATGAGGAGGTGCCAGAGGTTTGTTGCTATGCAACATTATCTGTAAACCCATGAAGTTTGAGTACATTTTTATGCTTTGTTTGGGCTTTCAAAAGATCTTATATTAAGTGAGTCTGTTGGGAGATTAACGTCATTCTCTATAGTCTACAACCTAGAGTTTGCAGAAATGGAAAAACTCTAGTTTACACTTTTCTTCAAACTGCTTGTAAATCACTTCAAATCAGTGCCTGTTGTATCTTAAATATCTTTATTGTTGCTGGTAGTTTGTCGAGCAAGTTTATCCAGTAGGGGGCATTTATTTAACATGTACTGGAACACTTTCAGGTTTGATGTGAGGTGTGTGTTGCAGTCAATGGTTTTACTGTAAAGGGATCATTAGTTCAGTCGTGCCCTTAATTCAACTCTATATGAAAACTGTCAAACAAGCAAATCACTTTATGCTTCTCCTTCGGAAGATCAAACAATGCGTTGCACCAGAATTCAAATGCACAGGTGTTATTTCAAGTCATTTAGTCATTTGCACATGTTTGAATATATAACCTTTTAATAATTCATTATTTTGAACCGTTTTGATGGATTTCAAGAGAAGATTTGAACTGAATTGTCTCTTTTTTCAGTAGTGAAGATGACCCTGGGAAAGTGAGTTTCCAGGTGTTACAGTTCTGCCCTCTGATGTTAATTATAAACCAAAACTCAAGGTTCCCAAAGTCAAACACTCCACTGGCCTGTGTGCATTTACTTCAGTTCAGCAAGCTGTCTGCATACCAATGGGTATAAACATTATGTGTGTGTGTGTGTGTGTGTGTGTGTTCTTTACAGAGCAAAGTACACTTCCATGGAACACAAAAGGAGATGTAAGGCACAAAATGTGTCTCAGTCACCATTCACTTTCATTAAATAGAAAAAATATGCTGTTAAAGTGAATGGTGACTGAGGTGATTGTTCAGTCTAACATCCCCTTTTGTGTTCCATAGAAGAAAGAAATTCACAACGCATTTGGAGCAACATGAGGGTGAGTAAATGATGACAGAATTTACATTTTTGTCTGAACTTTCCATTTAATAGCCCCTGAATCGTGATATAAGTCTCAGCACGAAGATAGAAGTGACTTTTCCACCCCGAGTCATGCTCAGCGTCCAGTGACATCCAAACCTGTCCGATGTTCCACCCTGTTGCTCTTCTTTCACTCTGTTCTTTGAACATGCCTCTCCTTCCTCATACAGGGTTTCAGAACTGGACCAGGAACAGGAATTCGCTTACGAGGCAGCTGGCTGGATGACATGCATGTTCTGTTATATTTTAAAGGTTGCTGTGATTTTCAGTCAGGAATTTCCTTTTAACTCTCGGTTGCACAATGTTGCCACTGGGTAACAAACCTTTTTCTTTACTTTGCAAGCACATGATGCATATAAGATGGTAATAATATGGTTAATAATTAAGTTTGGATCTTATAAAAGAAATCTTTTTCTGGTATGATGCAAAAAGTGACGGATGCACATTTTTGCTCTCGAGAACTGCCCTCAGAAAAGCATGCTTCAATTGATTTTTCACCATTTTTTGATTTCACTAAAATTTGGTGCAATTTTTTTGCATTTTATAAAGAATTGCTTGAGTTTTGTTTGTAGAAACAGCTTGTGTGACATTGTGTTTTTATAGTAGGCTAATGGGTAATTCTATTAGATTCTATTATGATGCAGTTAAAGACTATTACTGAGATTCCGGGTTCAACACAAGTTAAGCTCAATCGACAGCATGGCATAATGCCAGTTATCACAATTTTTATTTCAACTCTTCCCTACTTTTCTTTAAAAAATGAAAAATCGAGGTTACAGTGAGGCACTTATAATGGAAGTGAATAAGGTCAATTTTTGGCGGGTTTAAAGACAGAAACGTGAAGCTTATAATTGTATAAAAGCACTTACCTTCATTTTTCTGTTAAAACTTTGGCATTTTTGAGATGTAAAGTTAGGATAGTTAGTAAATAGTTTTTGCGGGATTACAGGGTTTACGTTGTTATGTTGTCATCACAGTCTGAATTACAAATTGTATTATCTCAATGGGACCTTCCTTGTTAAATAAAGGATATAAATAAATAAATAAAATTGAATAAAATTGTTCAAAAGTATTATTCTTTGCTGTTATGTTTGGCTGTTGTCAATTAATTTCACTGCACATATTTAAATAAAATAAAACCTTGGTTAAATTGTTTGGTTAACTTCCAGGATCTGGCATTAGACCTATAAAGGTAATGTTTAAAAAAATAAAAATAATAATAATTATACTGAGGTCTATTTTAGTGAGTCAAGACTTTATTCTTGCTTTTATAACACGTGCAATTGAGAAAGTTATTCTTCTGCTTTAGTTTAGAGCTACAGGGTTAAGTCCTTTAATGATCCCACCCATGACTTGTTTTGTGTGTACACAAAACGTGCGTTCATATGCAGGCTCCGCCCCCTGTCTCGCGCTGCAGGTAAAGTTACGCACGCCACTCACCGGTCGCTCGAGCGCACCTGTTGCACCGTTCTACAGTTTTTCTTCATAGAAACACTTTTAAACAGAGTTTTACGTTTTTGTCAAGGTCTCCCTCGTCGCCTTGTCCGTCTTTGGAGCAAACTTCTGTTTACAGATTGAGATGGAGACTTGAAGAGTTTTCCACAGGAGTTTTTGGGACTGCAGAAATCATCGGCGGACTGAGGAACGGTGGATTATAGTTTCTCTCAGCTGAGGGGTAAGTGAACGTTTATATTCAAATTTTCACCTCAGGGTGACTGAGTGACGCGACGCGTTGCGGTGCGGACACCTGTGAAACTTTCAATGATGCGTTAAGCCGCTCCGTTTGCGTCCCGGTGTTGCGTTACGCAAATAGGCAAAAACTCCCTTTCGCGTGGTTTTGGTTATTGGGATGAAAGTTTAAAGTTTTTTAGAAGTCTTAAGTGACTCAGCTGTATGAAAGCAAGAAGTTAGTCATACATATTTATACATTTAAAAATGGCATGTGTTGGCATTTCATCAACAAACGTTATTTTATCCCAATATTCGGTGTTGAATTCGGTTATAGTTTTTTTTTTTTTTTTTTTTTTTTTTTTTTAAAAAAAAGCACTAAGCAACCTGTCTTACCAAAACAGCCTTCTCTATGTGTGACAACTGAGTTTTACAATTTTTGTAAAAAAATTTTTTTAGAAGAATATCACAGCTCTGTTGGTCCATACAATGCAAGTGAATGGTGACCAAAGCTTTAAAGCTCCAAAAAGCATACAAAGGTAGCATAAAACTAATCCATAAGACTCCAGTGGCTAAATCCATGTCTTCAGAAGAGATATGATAGGTGTGGGTGAGAAACAGATCAATATTTGTTAGTCCTTTTTTTTCTATAAATTCTCCTTCCTACCCAGTAGGCGTTGATATGTGTGAACAATGTGAATCCCCAAAAACAAAAGAAGAAATTGAAAGTGAACGGGGAGATTTATGGTTAAAAATGACATAAATATTGATCCGTTTTGCACCGACAACTATCATATCTCTTCTGAAGACATGGATTAAACCACTGTGCTTTTTGGTGCCTCGGAGCTGGTCACCATTCACATGCACTGAATGGACCTACAGAGCTAAAATAATATTTAAAAAATCTCGTTTTGGGTTCTGCAGAAGAATGAAAGTCATACACATCTGGGGTGGCATGAGGGTTTTGAAAAATATGGCATATAGTTTTGACTAAATAGTCTTATGTGTGGACACACCTGGTTTTATAACATTTATTTAGACTATAGACCAAAATCTGTGCCATGTGCAACTGACTCACAGTTGACTGACAGTGCTACTTACACTATAACTAACTACAGTTGATATTTGGCACATTTATCAACTATTTATGTTGCATGTTGTTATAACTCTATATTCTTTTGAGTTGTTATATTTTTCTCTTTACATTCGGTGAGGTTTGACAATCAGGACCGGTTTCAAGAGGTGTGTCTTTACTACATTTTAATACAACAATGTCATTGTGACCCGAATGGGTTTGCTCGATCAATCACACATCTAAAACCCTTCTATTTAACTTCTGGATGGCAAACAAGTGACATTAACGTCCCTCTTGTTACTCCGTTCCAGTCTCTCTGCCCTCATTATAATACCTGACAAACACATATATCATGCGGCCCGTGATCCTTTATTCCCCATCATTACGGATGGACATAATGACTCACTTTAGTGGCTACTCTGGCTTTTTGTGCGGTGGTTATGTTTGATTCACATTATAAAGCCAGTTCTCCCCTGCTGGGCAATGCTCCCACGGACATCACGGTTTGCACATCTGTTTGAGAAGGCATTACATAATTTACTGAAGTCAATAAAGGTGAGCTTAATAATCAACGGGGGGCTAAAACTCATATTGATTAGAGTGGCGTTTACAAGAGGGCACACTCCGTTTAAACCAGGATCTCTACTGGATCTGTGGTCTGAAAAGTATGTCCCAGGGTCAATAGATGTTGAGCTCAATCAACAGCATTTGTAGCATAATGTTGATTACCACATCAATTCACCATCATCTATTCGTATTTATTTATTTATCCCAGTTTCTCCCATTTTGGAATGCCCAATTCCCACTACTTAGTAGGTCCTCGTGGTGGTGCGGTTGCTCACCTCAATCCGGGTGGTGGAGGACAAGTCTCAGTTACCTCCGCTTCTGAGACCGTCAATCCACGCATCTTATCACGTTGTTCGTTGTGGATGACCCAACGGAGACTCGCAGCATGTGGAGACTCTCCACGATCCACACACGACTCACCATGCACCCCATTGAGAGTGAGAACCACTAATCGCAACCACAATGTGACTCTATCCTCCCTAGCAACTGGGTCAGTTTGGTTGCTTAGGAGACCTGGCTGGAGTCAATCAGCACGCCCTGAACTCGAACTCGCAACCTCAGGGGTGATAGTCGACGTCAATACTCACTGAGCTACCCAGGCAATCTTGCAATCTTTCTGGAAATGCCCTTTTATGTTGTGTGGATAACATGTTTATGGGTAATTAATGCTGAGAAATTAAATGTATTATTAAAGCAATATTTCTGGTTCAATACAAGTTAAGCTCATTTAACCGTATTTGTGGCTAAATGTGGATTTCCACAAAATAAAAATAAAAAACACATCATGGTTAGAGTAAGGCACTTACAAATGCAAAAATGCACATTGTTTCTAAATTATATCCACAAGATGTTAACGTCATAATAATGTGATAAAATCGCTTACTAACCTGTGTAATCTGTGTAAAGTTATATCCAATATTATAGCTTCATTCTCATGACAACTTAACCCTGAAATCACAGTATTATATATCAGAGTGTTCAAAAACGGCTGTTTGAATTTTTGATGTATTTTTGCAATTCGGTTTGTTGACGTTAGTAGCACTTATTTTACACACTTTAGCTTTAAAATCAAATTCTTTGTCCTATTTCTTCAAATTAAATTCAGATTCAGGATTTGCCATTCTCAGTCTAATTTAAATGATGCACATCCGTCTCATTGCAGAAATCAAACCTGTCATGTTTTTATTGGTTCATTATTTGTCATAGAAGTTGTTGATGTGGGTTTCAGTTACGTGCCTCTAGTGAGCCTTGCACACTTTTAATTTGATAAAGTTCACGTTTTCAAATCCCCTCGACTTCCTTCTCGCTATTAATGTCAGCGCTTTCAATATCCAGCCAACCATAACACCATTCACCAGCAACGCGAGACTCGTGATGGGGGAATCCTTTGGATTTGTGATTCTTTCCTTGTTTACTTATTGTTCTAAAATGACACTTTCCGTCTTTAGTAAAATGGTCTATTCAAGAATAAGTGTGACTCAAAATAATCTCTAATTTATTATTGCAATGCTGTTTTCAAGGACACTAGACTTTGCTCTTTGTTGACACGTCCCCAGGTACACACATGCACACGCACACACACACATACACTTACGTTTAAATGAGAAACAGTTCATGGCTGTGACTAAAAAATGTGAACTCGGATATTCTTAATTTTACCACATTTAGCTGTTTATTGAAGACTTTGGTTGAAATGTAGAGCATTAAATTAAACATTTATGTTTCATGAATGAGGCCCATTTAATTTTTTGGCTGTACTAGAGGTCTGCACAGGCCTTACACTGCCATCGCGTGCTATCGGAATTATTGTAAATATGAGTTTCCCACTCGGAAGATGGGAGGAGTCATAAACTTCCAACATGGCGGAGGAGAGTACGGTCTCCGTAGTGAATGGCAGGTCTTGTTAAAGTTTCTAAATAATTGTTAGCGCTTACCGATGGTCATGTTGATTTATTAGCTATCATTTGATGCATGCTGTACATTTTTACACCGTAACGATAGCTCGTATTTGAGCAAAATTTCATTAAATCATCCGCAAGCTGAGTAATATTTTTTTAAGATGCCAAAATAAAAGTTCCTCAAGAAATGTATATGAATGAACGTTTTGTCTGACAACAAAGCACTTGAACATGACGTACTCATAATTACCATTTCAGAAGTGGGAAGTTGGATCATTCCGACAGCACATGAAGGCAGCATTAAAATGAAACCCGAACCCGACCCATACCCGAAATCCCTCCCTATCTTTGTCATTTCTTCTCCTAGCAAGTACTGTTGCAATAGGCTATTTTTATTGTTTTTTGTTTTGTTTTATGTAAGCATATAGGCAACCTTCGTAACAATTTTGAAACTGTAAACATGCAGTTTTAACAAGGCATGGCGTCCCCTCAGTACTCGGCATCCCCTCAGTACTCTAGAGCAGAAGAAAGGAAATAAGCATTGCGGTTTTTGGATTTCAGTATCAGCCATTAGAAAGGAAAATGGCGAATACAGTCTCAATCAAAATCTGTTCCTCCTAGATGACAGTGATATTAAATGGAGAGCATATGAAGACTTCTGAGAAAAACACCCCAGTAATCTCACATATGTCTCCTCTAGTGTCCCAGAAGAGGTCTCAACAATGTCTCAGACTATTCTCATCACGTTCTCCCAAAACCAAATTATCTTCGCTTTGCTATCCACTATCATTTTCAACCTGGTCTTATAGAATCATGTTATGATACCTAAATGTTTCCAAAATGATTTTTACATTGCATTTGTTGATTTGTTGCACTTATCGGGGCAGTATCCTGGTGAAATGAACACTAGAGGCGCTACAACAAAAATGACTTTCATCCACTTTTCACACACATCATGAGTAAAATGGCAGATTATCAGTTAATAAACACTTTTCATTCTGTTCCTCGGACAATGATGTTTTATGACATCAAAACACTTTTACTGTAGCGCACAACTTGTAAGGCGATGCAGTTTGACGTTTGCATTGCATCATACATCGTTTTCAAGTTGAAGCACCACAAAACGATGTGTGTGTGTCAGCATTGGTGTTTTTCATCTCACATTTGCTTTTTCTGACACTATTGGGTAGGGTTAGGTTTAGGTAGGGAGGTCAGTTTTGCTGATTTAAAACTTGCCTTAACCTTAAAAAAAGTATTTTTTTGGGGAGAACGTTTAACTCGCTTTTAGCGCCCCACAGTGGAAATGTCTCCTCAGAACTGCTGCTATACATGTGATGAACCATGTCATGCCATTCTGAAAGAAACTCCACAGTCACTGAATTTTCATGAGATCAGGCTGTTCATTTATAGCTCCATACTCCTACTGTATATCAACAATTGTCTCATTTGTGTCTTTTTATTTCTTCTATGGAATATTTGGTTACTTAATGCATTGGTGTAGAATTGGAAGAGATGGGGGGGGGGCGGGTGATTTGTCCCCCCAATCATGCATCTGTCCTTGTTTATATATTTTTATCAACACTGGAAATAATTTAGTATGAGATGCCTTGCAATTGCGTGGCTGTGAGTCCGTCATATTCAGAGAAAAAACTGAAGTCCCCGCTAAGTTGAATCTTAAGAATCTAACTAGATGGCGGGGTCACATGGTGCCTGAGACATTTCTCAGCGCTGGCCAGGACGGGCCAATCGCAGTCTTTTATTATTACTGGATGAGGATTTTTTTATTTATTTTATAGATAATGCTGAGGTGGATTTTCCTTCACTAGGATGAATCCTTGCAATTATCAGTTTTATTAAAAATAACTATCCAGTGTAAAACGTCTCCAAAAGGATATAAAGCGTTCCTGGATTTAAATGCAGATGCATGGAGGGTTCGGTGTTCAGAGCGTCAAGCGCCCCCTGCAGGAATAAAACGCACAAGCCAGTCAGTGGCTGACAATGTGCAATTTCGTTCTGTAGGTCTGTTACCCACACTAAACTTTGTATGAATTCAGAAAACACAAAATCTATGTCACATATACATTATGAGACACATGTGGAGTCAGTTAATGATCTTAAAGGCATCTATAGAAATTATAAGAATGGTACATTTCTGAAATGCTTTTTATGAATGTTTGATATGATACAGTGTGAATATAATTTTGTATTTGAACCGTTATTATGCATTGTGTAATGTGTTGTAATGAAACATTACAACCGTCCCTCTGGCAACGTCTTCTGGCAGGTTTTGCTCCATGTAGTGAACACATGTAACTGTACTCTGATACAGTGATAGATTAGCATTAGATCAGGTTGCTGGATGAACGCGGTTTAGATGCTTGTTTTGACTGTGAAGTGTGTTTTTTAAACAAGTCAGTATGGCCATGTTCCACCATCTTTTAAGACCTGGAAAATTACAGTATGAACCACAGACATTATTTGAATTACAGTATATTTCAAAGTAAGTATTTGCTTATAACCGAACAATACATCTTGGGAAATGAAGTCACTACACACACACACACACACACACACACACTGTGACTTCTAAACAAAATAGGCTGTACAAACAGGTTTTTTGTGTGGATAGCAAACAAACCTAGAATCCAAATGAAAGGTGGAGTGGGTGGAACTGCCAATGATTGCTTAAAAAAAAATATTTAAAAACGAGTCTAGGAGTGTGACGTGGCTTTAAATGGTGGCGTTGTGTGAGAAAATGTACTTTTGGACCATGCTCAAAATGCCTGTACATTCATCCGCTCAGGTGTGTCAAATACCACAGGATTTAAGTCAATGAATGTGCAGTCTGTGGAAATCAAGTTTGAAGACAGCAGCCATTCCGGCTATTTAAACTTACCAAAGGGAAATGGGAAATGCCTTTTGAAGTGGTGACACTAGCTCTGTCCCACAACCTATTGAGCAGTCTATTATACATGGGCATCTTAACTGAAATGGAGCCTTATAAGTGACCTTTTTTGCCTAAAAGAAAGAATATATGTTGGATATTTCTTAACACACTATTAAAGCATGATAAATGAAGCATGCTAAAAATATAAACTACCATTAGACATGCAATACAGTATGTCTACTTGTCTTTATCAATCCATCAATCAAGTAGAAGGTGTTGTAGTTATGCTATATTATATATTTCAGAGCAGCTTTTGCATCAGTGATGCCTTATAATGCTGACTACAATGGTAAGATACCTCGCACAGCTGCTTATTTTAATAGTCGACTATGTGAATCAAGGTTTACCCTATGTAAATGACTTTTTTTTTTCTTCTTTTGATTTATTTTCAACTTGCCCTAATTCTTGGTGTAGTTCTATTACAGGTTGGTTTACAAAGCTAATAACACACAGCTTCATATTACGGATTGTTGACCATCAGTCACGCATTATTATCAGTAACTTGTATCGCATAAATAAAAAAAGTAGCCAAATTTGTTAACTGACATTTCCTATCTTCAAATCAAGTGTTCGATTGGAGATTAGCTACAATTTGATGCCTGTATTGTATAGATTTGAAATTCAGTTAGTTGATTGGTTGGTCTCTGTGGAATTTAAAGTCTTTTCATAGAGGCCAAGTTGTACAATATCTTACGATTTTGCCATCTTGTGTGTATTATGAGTTGTCATGACACTATTTTGACAACACTGCAAAAAATAAATAAAACAGTCACTTTTTTTCTCAGTAATTTTGTCTTGTTTTCTAGTAAAATTATCTAAAGAACTTAGAATTCATAGAATGTTCATAGAATGAATGTTACTATAACGACATTTATGCAGTTTGACTTTTACGCTCCTCGTTCTACATTTAGGTGCAGTTTCCTGCTGAAATGACCACTAGAGGCGCAACAACAACTGTGCGTTTTATTCAATTTCACACAAATCACGAGTACAACGGCTGATTATGACTTTATAAAAATGTTTTTTTTGCATTATTACTATTGCGCTTTTATGTTATAATATCAAAACACTTTACTCTAAGGCATCATTTAAAAAAATGAGTAATGTCATCGCTTGTTTTACAGACTCCCCTAGATTTACACACTTATTTCTAAGTGAGTGGCATCTGTTTTAGCTCACCTCATAGAGGGTTGGACTTTGAAGGCTGCAAATCGAAATTAGTCAAGCACACAAGCTGACACATGAGACGAGAGTGTCGTAGAAGCAATACGAAATGACGTGGTTGCTTCGGAAAATTTGCTTTTCATTTCTCATTTTGTTTTTGGACATTGTCGGTTCGGTTCAGCCGTTGGTTTGGAGGTAAGGATGTCTGTTTTGTGTAATTCTCATTTTATTTTAGATCACTATTTTTTAGGTTTAGGTTAACATTTTGGGTTATGAAGGTATGTTTTAAACCTTGTCTTATTACTACACCATTTCACTGGCGTTTGGCGCCCCCCACTGGAAATGCCACTAGGAAGCTGCAGCCAAATGTGTTATGAATCACGTAATTTATTTTTTGCAAAAATAATGTGATGTTCATGAAACCAGGCTGGAATTACTTGCTCAATTCTTACTTCATTGGCAAATAGTTTTTTCTTGTAGATTTTTCTGAAAATAACACTTAATATCTTTTGTTATTTTACTTCTTAAGTAAACATATTTTAAGAGTGTTAATATCATTTAATTAAAAAAATGAATTTTATTTTCAGTGTGGTGCCAGAAAAAAGTTCTGTATACAATAATTTGTACAATATTTTTATTATATACACTCTTCTTATTTTGTGTATACTGTATATTGTGTTGTGTAACAGATGTATAAACTGTGTTGTGTATAAATCAGATGTTTATTGTAATTGTCATGACTGCTATGTTGCTTGGATCCGCACCCTTCACACACTGTTGCACTTGTGTATATGCCTAAATGACAATAAAGGGATTTGATTTTGAAAAAAGGGACTGTTGTACAGACTCTCTACTGTACAAAGCAAATGTTAGACCGTTTATTTTGATAAAGTTATGTTGGCTTCATCAAGCCAACATACTGTTATTCTTCCGACTTTGTTTAGGGTTTTTCCAAAATACCAAAACCAAGACCAAAATGATCAATTGCAATTCCTCCCGGAGGTTGCAAGCTACACCCATCACCCTTGGCGCAGACCTTCGGACTGTTCTGACTTGCATTACTCCATATTTTCAAACTGATCGGAATAACAGTTTTCTCACAGCGGATTATCAAAATTCCAAAAAAACCCATAGACTTACATTGACGGAATGTTCAAACGGGTCAACGGAATGCTCGTTAATTCAAACTCAAACTTTCAAAAAATTAGAATGTAAACAAACGCAAGCATGGTCTGCCATATCATGGCTTTATAAATACAAAATCTATCCATCTATCTATCTTTCTGATGGTTTTATCTGAAGGTCTACTTGACTAGCTATCTATATTTTAAAACTTTCCATGGTTATTCTGGAAGGTGTAATTGATGTGGTATATTTTATGGTCATTTGAGTTAAATCTTGCTGCTTGTTGGACGTAGGCGAGTGAAAATCTTCTGCGTGGTATCAGCTGAACAGGCGCCACATATATGTACTGATAGAATCTTTACATAGTCAAATGCTCTGTGCTTTTGTCTGTGTGTATGTTTGTTGCTCACTTTGCTTAAGGAACAGAATTTCACTGTTGGAACAGCTTTTAGGTCATTGCGTAAGGACTCCATGGCATTTGTATGACTTATATGGTCTGATGATTGTTTTACAGACAGCTCTGATTGGTTAGGTTGGGCTGTTTATTGTCTGTGCTTAAGTGATCTGTTGTAATGTGTTTGATTTGTGTTGTTGTGAGTGTGTTTGTCTAGTTCCGTCTCTTCAAGCTTGAATGGAGAGGTAATGGTACAGATCCTTTAACACAAATGCAGTTCTTGTGCAACAATCAACAGTTGCCGACATTTATTACAACGCTTGTAAGGAAGGGAGCACTGTATTGATATTCCTCCAATGTTCTGGTCAGGGTTTTTTTTATTCTAAATCCATAACCATAACAAGTTGTCATCATATACTCTCCTTCTTTTGTGGAAAACAAAAGGAGATGTTAGGCAGAATGTTTGGCCTCAACATTTAGTTTCCATTCCCTTTCATTGCATCTTTTAACATACAATAAAAGTGGATCTGATACACTTTACAGTCATTATTGTAATATTTAGACACTGAATCGAAATGAAAACATTCTTGCATTTGTTTGCTCTAAATATGTACAACACTGAATATTACTTACAGTGAGGAAAATAAGTATTTGAACACCCTGCTATTTTGCAAGTTCTCCCACTTGGAAATCATGGAGGGGTCTGAAATTGTCATCGTAGGTGCACGTCCACTGTGAGAGACATAATCTAAAAAAAAAATCCAGAAATCACAATGTATGATTTTTTTAACTATTTATTTGTATGATACAGCTGCAAATAAGTATTTGAACACCTGTCTATCAGCTAGAATTCTGACCCTCAAAGACCTGTTAGTCTGCCTTTAAAATGTCCACCTCCACTCCATTTATTATCCTAAATTAGATGCACCTGTTTGAGGTCGTTAGCTGCATAAAGACACCTGTCCACCCCATACAATCAGTAAGAATCCAACTACTAACATGGCCAAGACCAAAGAGCTGTCCAAAGACACTAGAGACAAAATTGTACACCTCCACAAGGCTGGAAAGGGCTACGGGGAAATTGCCAAGCAGCTTGGTGAAAAAAGGTCCACTGTTGGAGCAATCATTAGAAAATGGAAGAAACTAAACATGACTGTCAATCTCCCTCGGACTGGGGCTCCATGCAAGATCTCACCTCGTGGGGTCTCAATGATCCTAAGAAAGGTGAGAAATCAGCCCAGAACTACACGGGAGGAGCTGGTCAATGACCTGAAAAGAGCTGGGACCACCGTTTCCAAGGTTACTGTTGGTAATACACTAAGACGTCATGGTTTGAAATCATGCATGGCACGGAAGGTTCCCCTGCTTAAACCAGCACATGTCAAGGCCCGTCTTAAGTTTGCCAATGACCATTTGGATGATCCAGAGGAGTCATGGGAGAAAGTCATGTGGTCAGATGAGACCAAAATAGAACTTTTTGGTCATAATTCCACTAACCGTGTTTGGAGGAAGAAGAATGATGAGTACCATCCCAAGAACACCATCCCTACTGTGAAGCATGGGGGTGGTAGCATCATGCTTTGGGGGTGTTTTTCTGCACATGGGACAGGGCGACTGCACTGTATTAAGGAGAGGATGACCGGGGCCATGTATTGTGAGATTTTGGGGAACAACCTCCTTCCCTCAGTTAGAGCATTGAAGATGGGTCGAGGCTGGGTCTTCCAACATGACAATGACCCGAAGCACACAGCCAGGATAACCAAGGAGTGGCTCTGTAAGAAACATATCAAGGTTCTGGCGTGGCCTAGCCAGTCTCCAGACCTAAACCCAATAGAAAATCTTTGGAGGGAGCTCAAACTCAGTGTTTCTCAGCGACAGCCCAGAAACCTGACTGATCTAGAGAAGATCTGTGTGGAGGAGTGGGCCAAAATCCCTCCTGCAGTGTGTGCAAACCTGGTGAAAAACTACAGGAAACGTTTGACCTCTGTAATTGCAAACAAAGGCTACTGTACCAAATATTAACATTGATTTTCTCAGGTGTTCAAATACTTATTTGCCGCTGTATCATACAAATAAATAGTTAAAAAATCATACATTGTGATTTCTGGATTTTTTTTTTTAGATTATGTCTCTCACAGTGGACATGCACCTATGATGACAATTTCAGACCCCTCCATGATTTCTAAGTGGGAGAACTTGCAAAATAGCAGGGTGTTCAAATACTTATTTTCCTCACTGTATGAACTCATTCGTGCACAGTATTATGACCAGTAGCGGTTCTAGCTTGTTTGGCACCCTGAAGCTAAAGTTTACATTTCCACCACAGTTTCATTTTCAGCAAATCTCTAATTATGTGGAAAAGACATTTAAATTTATTTATTTAAAAGGCTGACAATTTTGTCTTGCTAAGGCTTGTTTCATAGCTGCATTTTATGCACAATTAAAAAAAAAATTTCACACTTTTTGCATGATTTGGCAAAACTACAGCTTGATTAATAATTAATAAACATTTGATTGGGTGTAATTTCCAATGTTCAACAGATCCTTCAAATTTGTACTAGACAAAAGTTTCATGTTACTTTTTAAATGTTCAGCATCAGTTTTGTTTTCGCGGAACAATGTAAAAAACACTTCAAATCCCGTTGACTTGACACCAGATATCGACCAATTTAAGCCCAATGAATAAAACAAAGAGATAAGAGATACACCGCAGATTACGAGCTCTGGATGATCAGTATGCCATTGAGAAGTACTGTAAGAAACCCAGACCGTCTTTCTCATTCACACTTACTCATATACACAAACGCAAGTTTAAGAGTAGACCAGGACTATGTTCGCAGTGGAGTACTCACATACTTCTTAGTCAAGTTCAGCACATTGCTTTGTGGGACACAGTATGCAAAATTGTACAAGTAAGTATTGCAGTGTGCTATTTCAAACATACCCTTGGAAATGACCAGTTAGAGAGACATTAATAGGGTTTGAAGATGTTTGAAACCTTGGTTTGAAGAGGAAATAATTATCAAATGAGTTCCAGTCATCGTTTATAATCATTCATAACCTGCAAGACATGTTTAGTATCAAAAAGCCCTTGGCATTAGAGACACTGGGCCTATTCTGAAACTTAGTGAGCTGCCTTGCTGTCTACTGCCTACATAGGCAGCTGTCCTCTATGGCAGCATCCTTACTGAAATGATACCTCATAAGAGAGTGATTTGGATTGCTCTACATAGGCGGCAGATGTGCGCATCATTTAAATATCGCTCCTCATGCGCAGTGCACAGGACACTCGACTCGCAAATGACAAGAGAAACGATGCAATCTTCTAATGAGCATAAATACACACAGCACACACACATGTTGGGTAAAATAGTCAGTTTTGTAACATAATAATCGGTTATTTATCGATACTTTCCATCAAGAATGGATTGTAAATATATTATGAACAATTCTCCCACTTCATCCGCCATCTTGGATTAACTTAGCTCATCACGGTGCATTCTGGGATCGCCTACCCAGGGAAGGATACATCCGATGCTACATTAGAACTTGGCCATAACGAGATCTCTTAAAAGAGACCGCATAATTAAGATACCTTGCTTTTGAAACGGCCTTCGTGTCGGGAGAGCGCCTATGATGAAAAGTGACTTTTTAATTTTTTGGGCGGGGGGGATTTTTTTTCCCCCTTTTCACCCAATTTGGAATGCCCAATTTTAAGTCCTCGTGATGGCGCCTCTATCCGGGTGGCGGAGGACAAATCTCAGTTGCCTCCACGTCTGAGATCATCATCAACCCGCACAGCTTCACGTGGCTTGTTGAGCGCATTACCACGGAGACATATCGAGTGTGGAGGCTTCACGCCATCCAACGCTTCATCCACGCTCAACTCACCACACGCCCCACCAAGAACTCACCACATTATAGCGACCACAAGGAGGTTACCCCATGTGACTCTACCAATTTTGTTGCTTACATGCCCTGGGATTCGAACTAGCGAACTGCGAACTCCAGGGGTGGTAGCCAGCGTCTTTACCACTGAGCTACCTTATATAAACCATTAACTATACGTTTCATATAAGACGGCTCCACTGATTGTCAGGGACATAATTTGACATACACCCACAGATAGCGCAAGCACTCTCACCCGCGCCCACTTGCTCCAATCTTATATGTGCAATCTGTTGAGGTTTGTCTCACACGTGTTTCGTTGTCCTTGCACAGTTAGCCGCATATCCTCCATATTAAAGACTAAATTGATTCTTTGATTCAACATAGTTATTAGCAACACTAAAACGTTCCTTATGTGATATGTAGAAATAAAAGTGCTTAATATAAGGGGTCTCCGACCCTGCCAAACCACGCTGTAATTCACGCCCTGTTTATAGACATAAATATATCCATTCAAACTGTGTTCCAGGAATCCCTAACAGCACCGTTTCACACTGCTGAACAGTAGCTTGAATGCCACTAACATGCAAATAATCTTCTTCTTGTTTACAAACAACGATACCCTGCAAGGTGCATGTAAAAATCTATTACAAAGAAAACCTTTATTTGCGTACGGTTATAAACATACACCCCAGTGACCTAGAGAGCGCCTTTCATCTGGTTAGAGTTGTGCCAGTGAGTTTATTTGTGTGTAATTAATTTAAGCAGCTGAAAAATGTCCGTGTCCAGAGGAGAGGCAGGTCTTGTTTCAGGCTGGTCTGCCAGCTGGCTGTTGTCTGGTGCAGCATCTTTACGGGACAGCGGACAGCTGAGCATTTACAACTAAAACAACGGTGCGGTTCATCACACTACCGATACGGTGTTATACAGGCTATAAATAGAGATTAACTTATTAAACATATTTATAAATATGTTTTACGCACAATCAGGCTAAAACTTTCCAATGCATTTGTGTAACAACGAAGGTTGATTACATGTTATTAAAGGAACGTTCCAGGTTCAATACAAGTTATGCTCACTTGACTGCATTTGTAGCATAATGTTGTTTACCACCAAAAATTGTTTATATATATATATATATATATATATATATATATATATATATATATATATATATATATATATATATAAAATACTTCAAGGCCCATACAACGCAAATGAATGGGGCCAGTCCAATAACATGGAAATACACTGTGTTTAATTAAAACACCTATTGTCCATGTCAAGTCTAAAAATCCAAATGATCACAGAACTTTCTCAGCATCATTGTGATTGCACCAGACAGACACCCCCATGAAAACTCGCACATTAGAGTTTAGACTGACTTAATCGCACAAAGTTTTCATTTTCAAGTCATGTGCTGCTGCTGAGCGAGTTGCAGCCTGTAAGTGTACGCTCTGGTTCGATGGATTTGTGGTTCTTTAAAGGAGTCGTGTGCCTCTGGAGTCACACGCAGAGATAAATTATTCACTGTGGCCTGGATGGAGAGAAAGAAACAAACAATGGAAAGGTGTTTGAAAGAAAGAATGGCGGAGGGGTGGAAAATTAGCATGGTGTTTAGCGAAAGATTAACAACGTAAACTGGTAATTTGCAGCAGGAGATGTGGCAAAAGTGATGACGACAGTCTGCGATCAAATTTAGGCGTCATTAGTGCCCTGTTGCAGAATTCATACAGTTTGGACACACCCTGCAGGAGGTTTATATGTGTAGAATGGAGGCTCTGATAGGTAGTAAAACATAATACAGTACAAAATACACAATGATATGTGGATTTATTGTCATTTCTGTGCCATGTGTCTCATTTCCTGCTCTGGTGTTAGGTGTTAATGGCCTGTGTTCTCTCTCTCTCTCTCTCTCTCTCTGTCATAGGTGGATGTCATAGAACATGAATGCTTTGGGAACCCCAGCGATACCGAGCAAGTAAGTCTTAGGCCCGAAACACCCTCTAGACAGGTACAGGAACACAAATGCTTCTAACTACACCTGCTTAATTTCACCCGTCATTCTCAGCGTTGTCGCTGTGGACTTTATAGTGCACTTTAGCCTAAACTTTCTGCTTCTGCGGGCACTTATCTCATTCCGGTCAACCGAACAGCTGAGCAAGAGTTTCAAGAGAGTTTTGCTAAGCAAGCTATTTCTTATAATTACTTAAACTGATGACTTGTTTGATAGCCACTTGACTATTAACATAGTTGATTTAATAACACAGACATTTAATGCTATCTCTATCCACCCTTTAGTGCAGAGCATGATTATTATAGTTTTAAAATTGGCAATTTTTATATATATAATTGTGTTTTTTTTTTAAGTTAAATGATTGAATGATTTTTAGCTGGTTTTACTTCTTATTTTACTAGTTTTAAACATATATATATATATTAGTGCACATTTGTACTTTTGTTTAGTTTCCTTTCTTTTTGAAAATTCCTGTTTATATTATTATTTCAGATAAAAAATATTTTTTCACTTGTTTTCATTTTTGTAATAATTTTTATGAACAATACTAACATCAGTACTTGGTATTGTTATTTTAGCTAACAAAAATATTTTTCACTGCTTTTTTCATTTTTGTGATAGTTTTCCTTCGAGATAATAAGTGTTATTATTTAAGCTAGCAAAAATTATTATTTTAGCTAATAAAAATATTTTTTCACGTCTTGTTTACATTTTTGTAATAGTTTTCGGTAACAAAATATACCTTGGTACTGAGGTTTGTTATGGCCACTGTAGGAGCCATGTTAAAGACAGGGACAGATGGGCCCTTGACTACCCGGGGGTGCCCTGGGCTATAAGGCAGCACAATCTAGTTTGGCGATTCCCCCTCTGCTTGAAAACCCTTTTAGGTATGAACAACGAACCCCCCCACTCTCAAAATCTTTTGGGAGGAGGGGGGCCCTTGGAGATAATTGGCCCCAGGGCCTTTGCAAGTCATAATCCATCCCTGGTTAATGATGACTCCCATCCCATGCTCAGTGTATTTCAGCTTCTTCCTTCTGGATGAAGGTTTATAGTCCCACAGTTTTGTTCCAGCAGCTATTACTCAGATGAACCAGTCGTAGCAACATTGCTAATATGATGATATAGATGCAATGACTATTTAACTATTTATAAATTGTATTTAAATGTTGATTGTAACGTGGAGCACTTGTTATCATGTGGTACACTGTTTGGAAAAAATGTGTCAAAATGTATGAACTCACCCACTGCAAACCAAATCTACCTACGGGTATAAATAAAGTAACCTGAACCTGGAGGCTAATTGTTTCATGCCTCTTTAAATGTCAAGTGTCATGTGACTGGAAGGGGCAATGTGCGTCAATTACAATTTGGGGTTAAAACAACAAAATATATTGTGTTGACCATTTCATTTCACCTTATGTCGTCTAAATGTCATTTATCATTTGATATTGTTTTCATCATACAAACTCATAATCATACTCATGTCTTGATGCAAATATTTTAGACTGTTTTAATTGACGAGTCATCAAACGCTATCGCCTTGCTTTGCACCCTCGGCGGTTTATGGTTTGTTTATGAAGCCGCTACAGCCACAGTAACGTAAGAACGTGCGTTAAGTATGCTTGCAAAGTGTTGGCTAAGCATTCACATACGTGTTTGCTTGCTTGCTTTAAAAATATCTCTGGTCTTGAAACGTATGCGAAGAAACAATTGTGGATTAATTCAACATTTAATTGCATTGAAATTATATGCTTTTTTCTCCACACAGACACACCTAGCCAAACATCCTGTAGTTAATGATTTTTGTGTGACTCTGTGTGTGTGTGTGTGTGTGTGTGTGTGTATGTACGTACATTAGGGTCTTAGTTAACAGAGCAGCACTGTGTGGGAATGTTTGCCTATCCTGACCTGTTGGAAACAACCTGTCTCTGTCTCTCTCTCTCTCTCTCTCTCTCTCATACCCCCTTCCCCGCTCCCATCTGCTCTCAGAACCTGTACGTCTTTTAAGCAGGCTTGTCCACTCCGTTGTCAAAATTAGCAAAGGCTAGTAAGCTTGAGCCGTGTAGAGTAATTACGGTCTATACTAGAGTTTGAAAAATGAAGAGTAGACATCGTCCTCCACCTTCCTCATCCTCATCCTCTGCTTCTCTCTGCAGTGGGGTGGCCAGATCGGACAGCAAGATCACTGCCAAGGCCCTGTTCGGTAAGTGAGCTGTATTTTATTGTGTGCTTGTGTGCCCAGTGTGTGTAAAGCTCTTTCTCATGACATCACGTCCTGTTTCCTGTGTCCGCTTGTGCTCTGTTTTTGAAATGCCAGTCAACACGTCACAGTATGCTATGTAAATCCGCTCTCCGTACAGTAGGACATTTGCATTAGTATCGCACACACACTCACAGTGGGCGGAGGCTGATCTGTTGTGATTCAGCTCAACCAGAACAATCAGGCATTTGCCAATCAAATGAGTGTGTCAGGCTATATCTGACCTCACAGTGATGAGATTGCAAGAGAAAGGTGAGAAAACTTCTGCCGTTTGTAAAACAAAAACCTTTATAAAGCAACGTGTCGCGGGAGGACGTGTGTTGCAGTGATTTTACCACGGTTGATGGGATGTTATTGAGCACAACGTGACGTGCCTAAAACTCTCTTAATTGTGGTAAAATCACTAATGCTTGGCCTCGAGTGGCTTATTAATGCTAAAAAATTTTGCAGAGGATGTTGTCTTTGGTTGCCAGGGCATTGCTGTGCAGTTGCTATGGCGTTGTGAGCATTAATATAGACTTCATTGAGGTCTGTTTACAAATATTGTTGGGCTGAAACTGTTTCTTCGATTAATTATTAAAATGTATTTGTTAAAAAACATAAAGGATTATATGTTATGCATTGTGTAAAAAAAGGTTTGAAATATAAATGTTACAATATATATTGCAATATGCAAAATGTGTGTGTGTTTGTGTGTGTGTGTGTGTGTGTGTGTGTAATATATATATATATATATGCATGCACCTTGTTTGCATTAAATGACTTTAAATGAGCTCATAGTTTCTTGAAGCTGGGTGTTTATCATACTGCTGCAGTCATGGCAACTACACGTGTGTGTGTGTGTTTGTGTGTGCCTCAAGGGGGTGTGTGTGTGTGTGTCTAGGCCTAAATTTACACACAGTCTACCTCTGTGCCCAGCTGGGTCTGGAAAAGGGGGCGTGGGCTCAACCTGGTCTGACGTGTGCATAAAAGACACTTGGAAATAAAACTGAGAACAAGAATGGACGTAAGGGAGGGTTAAGATGCAGAACAAGATAAAGAGTTCTTTATTTCTGTCCTGAATTTACTTTTATTGTTTACTAGAAGGTCAAACCCTAAAAAATTTATTTGCTAAATGATTTAATGTCATAAAACAGAGAAAGAGAGAGAGAGAGAGAGAGAGAGAGAGGCAATGTGCAGAGCTGAATTAGGACAATACCCCATACAGTATCCAAAAAAAGAGCTCTGAAATTCTACAAGTACCTAAAATGCAGTGATGCTGGTGTTACTGGGGGAGATCAGATCAGATGCTGGTGTTACTGGGGGAGATCAGATCAGATGCTGGTGATACTGGAGGAGTTCAGATCAGATGCTGGTGTTACTGGGGGAGATCAGATCAGATGCTGGTGTTACTGGGGGAGATCAGATCAGATGCTGGTGTTACTGGGGGAGATCAGATCAGATGCTGGTGATACTGGAGGAGTTCAGATCAGATGCTGGTGTTACTGGGGGAGATCAGATCAGATGCTGGTGTTACTGGGGGAGATCAGATCAGATGCTGGTGTTACTGGGGGAGATCAGATCAGATGCTGGTGATACTGGGGGAGATCAGATCAGATGCTGGTGTTACTGGGGGAGATCAGATCAGATGCTGGTGATACTGGAGGAGTTCAGATCAGATGCTGGTGTTACTGGGGGAGATCAGATCAGATGCTGGTGTTACTGGGGGAGATCAGATCAGATGCTGGTGATACTGGGGGAGATCAGATCAGATGCTGGTGTTACTGGGGGAGATCAGATCAGATGCTGGTGTTACTGGGGGAGATCAGATCAGATGCTGGTGATACTGGAGGAGTTCAGATCAGATGCTGGTGTTACTGGGGGAGATCAGATCAGATGCTGGTGTTACTGGGGGAGATCAGATCAGATGCTGGTGTTACTGGGGGAGATCAGATCAGATGCTGGTGATACTGGAGGAGATCAGATCAGATGCTGGTGTTACTGGGGGAGATCAGATCAGATGCTGGTGATACTGGAGGAGATCAGATCAGATGCTGGTGATACTGGGGGAGATCAGATCAGATGCTGGTGATACTGGGGGAGATCAGATCAGATGCTGGTGTTACTGGGGGAGATCAGATCAGATGCTGGTGTTACTGGGGGAGATCAGATCAGATGCTGGTGTTACTGGGGGAGATCAGATCAGTTGCTGGTGTTACTGGGGGAGATCAGATCAGATGCTGGTGTTACTGGGGGAGATCAGATCAGATGCTGGTGATACTGGGGGAGATCAGATCAGTTGCTGGTGTTACTGGGGGAGATCAGATCAGATGCTGGTGATACTGGGGGAGATCAGATCAGATGCTGGTGATACTGGGGGAGATCAGATCAGATGCTGGTGTTACTGGGGGAGATCAGATCAGTTGCTGGTGTTACTGGGGGAGATCAGATCAGATGCTGGTGTTACTGGGGGAGATCAGATCAGATGCTGGTGATACTGGGGGAGATCAGATCAGATGCTGGTGTTACTGGGGGAGATCAGATCAGATGCTGGTGATACTGGGGTACAGTACTGGTACACACCCTCAGAAACCAGTCACGGCCTTAATGTACTTCAGTACTTTTATTCTCTTATGCTCATAATGTCCTGTTAAATGCTTATTTTATATTATATCGTATAGTGTATATTGTTATTGTAGTTTATTTTATTAATTACCTGGCACCTTACTTTAATTCTATCTTTATTGTCTGTTTTGGGTTTTAATGCTTTGGCAATATTGTATGTAAACACAATCATGCCAGTAAAGTACTTTAAATTGAAATTGAAGTTGAGAGAGAGAGCGAGAGTGAGCGAGAGAGAGCGTTAGAAGCAGAGAGAGAGAGTTAGAGGCCGAGAGAGCGAGAGAGAGAGAGTTAGAGGCCGAGTGGCAGAGAGAGAGAACGAGGCAGAGAGAGATAGAGAGATAGAGATAGAGAGAGAGAGAGAGAGAGAGAGAGGCAGAGAGAGAGAGAGAGAGAGAGGCAGAGAGAGAGAGAGAGAGAGAGGCAGAGAGAGAGAGAGAGGCAGAGAGAGAGAGAGAGAGAGAGAGAGAGAGAGGCAGAGAGAGAGAGAGAGAGAGAGAGAGAGAGAGGCAGAGAGAGAGAGAGGCAGAGAGAGAGAGAGAGAGAGAGGCAGAGAGAGATAGAGAGAGAGAGGCAGAGAGAGAGAGAGATAGAGAGAGAGAGAGAGAGAGAGAGAGAGAGAGGCAGAGAGAGATAGATAGAACTTCCCCAGTTCAAAAATTACCCTCTCCACTCTGCTCCCAAGAAAAGATTTTCATCCCCACACAATCACCAAAATAAATGCCAGCATCTCAAGACACTGCGCCCTACTGCCTAATGTCCACCTGGTACACCACACAGACCTGGACACAAGCTGTCTGTATGATCATGTTCATCTATACAGGGATGTTGTACATGTGCTGGCAAAAACTATGAAAGATGTTGCTCTAAATCGGAACAACCAGACAAGCCCCCGCTGGAGCAGAACAAACCCAAGCCCAGGAAACCCAACAAGACGCAGGTCAGAGAACAACACCCCATCCTACAAGACATCCAGAGCCACACCGAGAGATACAGCTCGCAGAGACACAGCACCCAGAGCGGAGCCACGTGGTCAGAGACTGGACTGCGAAATCCCCAAACACCCAGCACCTGCAGGGTACCCCACAGCACCGAACCACCCTCCACAGCACACCACACCTCAGCCAGGTAAACTGAGCTACGCCCAGGCTCTCAGTGGAGAAGCAAACCGAGGCAACACTGATCTTCAGGACATCCAGCACATGCTGAACATCATCTGCTCACGCTTACTGTCCCACACGGGGCAGCGGTAAGAAATGAGGAGAGAGGAAAGGAAAGAAAGAAAAAAAAAAAAAAAAAAAAAGTGTACATTTATGTATATGTGTGTGTATAGATATATATATATATATATATATATATATATATATATATATATATATATATATATATATATATATATATATATATATATATATATTAGTGTAAGGACAGTGTTTCAAAAATATAAAGGACCTTACATATACATTTTACAAAATTATATTCTCACTATTTCATTGTTTCTACATAGTTTTTGGTCTTATGTCTTTCTCTTTTCTATAAATAGCAAACAAACCCAACAGACTCTCTTTAGATGAAGTCATTTTGCATCTCCATGTGGAACATTCAAGGTCTGAGCTCCTCAGCTTTTGGCCTTAAGATTCGAAACTCTGATTTCATCAGAGAACTTAAAGATCAAGATATTATTATCTTACAGGAAACGTGGAGTCGAGGTGATGAGCACACTGGTTGTCCCGCAGGGTTCAAGGAGAGATAGTGTTACCATCAGTAAAACTCACATCAGTTAAACAGGGCAGAGACTCAGGAGGGATGTTAATCTGGATTAAATCTGAATTATCCTGTGCCATAGAATTAATCAAAATTGAACAATACCATCTATGGCTAAAAATAAAAAAAGGCATAATGTCCACCTCAAAATCCGTCTTTCTATGTGCGATCTATATTCCCCCTCTTGAGTCACCCTATTTCCAGGAAGAAACCTTTCCTACCATAGAGACAGAAATCAGTCATTTCCAGGCCCAGGGGAATGTGCTGATTCTGGGGGATCTGAACTGTAGAACTGGTGTAGAACTAGATTTCACAGACACATACGGTGACCGATTCATAACTGGAAATAATGTGATTTTTCCCTCTCATGCCCCCAGACAGAACAATGACAAGGCAACAAACACCCATGGAAAGCAGCTGCTGCAGCTCTGTCGGAGTCTGGGTCTGTACATCGTCAATGGAAGACTAAGGGGAGACTCGTTCGGACGGTACACCTACAGCTCAGCTCTTGGTAGCAGCACTGTCGATTACGCAATCACAGATCTGGACCTTTCTTCTTTGAGAGCATTCACAGTCAAACCATTAACAGCTTTCTCAGATCACAGCCAAATTACCCTGTATGTCAAACAGTCTGAATCAACCACCAAAACAACAACCACAACAGCACACACAATGAGCAGAATACAATCATTTAAATGGACGGATAACAGCATCAATGACTACACAAATGCAACTACACTTACAGAGATACAATCTCTCTTACTTTCTTTCCAAATACAGGAATACACTAAAAATAATGATGGTGTAAATCAGGCAGTAAAAGATCTAAACACCATTTTCTACAAAACTGCACAAAGGAGCAATTTGGCAAAAAATCAAACCTAAGAAAAAGAAATTAGACACAGACAAATGGGTTGATTCAGAATGTAAGACTCTGAGGACGAACCTCCGAAAATTATCCAACCAAAAGCACAGACAACCAGATAATCAGGAGCTACGCCTCCGTTACTGTGAGGCACTAAAACAATATAAACACACACTCAGAAGGAAAAAAGAACAGTTCTTACAGAGCCAGCTTCAAGAAATTGAAGAATTAGTCAACTCAAATAAATTCTGGGATAAATGGAAATCACTATATAAATCAAATGAAGAATTGGCAATACAAGATGGAGAACTGTGGAAAAATCATTTCCAAGATCTTTATCGCACAACCCAAAATCACGATCAAAGTGACATTAGTAAAAAATTAGAAGAGTTTGAAAAATCCATTAAAGAAAACCAAAACCCGTTAGACTTCCCAATCACAATGAAAGAACTGGAGGACAAAATCAGTGTCCTAGAGTCCAAAAAAGCATGTGGTGTAGACGGCATCCTCAATGAGATGCTGAAACACATGGATCACAACTTTAAACTGGCGACTGTAAAACTGTTCAATGATGTTCTGTGTGCCGGTTATTTCCCTGAGATCTGGAATCAGGGACTCATCAGCCCCATCTATAAGAGTGGGGATAAATTAGACCCTAATAACTACCGAGGCATCTGTGTGAACAGTAATCTGGGGAAGGTCTTCTGCAGTATTTTAAACAGCAGACTTTTAGACTTCCTTATGAAGCACAATGCCTTGAGTAAATGTCAAATTGGATTCATGCCAAAATGTCGCACATCTGACCACATTTTCACCCTACAGACACTCATTGATAAATATGTACATCAAAATAAAAGCCAAATTTTTGCCTGTTTTGTAGATTTTAAGAAAGCGTTTGATTCAATCTGGCATGAAGGATTATACTTTAAACTTATTGACAGCGGTGTAGGGGGAAAATCTTATGATGTCATCAAGTCAATGTACACAGCCAGTCAATGTGCTGTTAAAATTGGCAACAAAAGAACCAAATTTTTCCATCAACGGCGAGGAGTGAGACAGGGCTGCAGTTTAAGCCCCACCCTCTTCAACATGTATATCAATCAGTTGGCACAAACTATTGAACAATCTCCCGTTCGAGGTCTCACTTTACATGACACAGAAATAAAGTGTCTCCTCTACGCAGATGACCTGGTGCTCCTGTCGCCCACTAAAGAGGGGCTCCAGCAGAGCCTGGCATTACTGGAGAGTTACTGTCAGACCTGGGCCCTGACAGTCAACCACCAAAAAACCAAAGTCATGATCTTCCAAAAGCGATCCAGATCTCAGGGACTAACAAACATTTTTTCATTATCAAACAGAAGCATTGAAATCACAAAGACATACAATTACCTCGGCCTAATAAATCAGTTCTACAGGTAACTTTGCTTTGGCTGTGAATGAACTCAAAGAGAAAGCACAAAGGGCGTTTTATGCCATTAAAAAATCCATTAAAATTGATATTCCGATCAGGATCTGGCTCAAAATATTCAAATCAGTCATCGAACCAATTGCATTATATGGCAGTGAAGTGTGGGGTCCACCTGTAAAATTTGACTATTTAAATTGGGAAAAACATCCCATTGAAACTCTGCATCTGGAATTTTGTAAAAGAATCATTTATGTCCAAAGAAAAGCCCCAAATAATGGATGCAGGGCAGAATTAGGCCAATACCCTCTCCTTTTGAACATTCAGAAAAGAGCCATCAAATTCTGGAAGCATCTAAAGACAAGTGACCCCAACACATACCATTATAAAGCCCTAAAACACCAAGAGCTGAGCGGGGTGAAGAGTCCCCTATGCCAGCTTGTCCTGAGACTGACTGAAGTCACACCTGAGGAGATCGGCCAGTCTCAGGATAACGGCACACTCACAAACATTCGGCCTAACCAAATTATACACAAAGAAAAGGAAAAATACCTGACGCATTGGACAAACACCATTAAAACTCAACACAAACTGGAATGTTATTCGGCACTAAATCGAGAGTACACGGTGGCAAACTATCTGACCACAGTGACTGACAGAAAGTTAAGAAAAGCACTGACGATGTACAGACTCAGCGAGCACAGTCTGGCCGTAGAGACGGGCCGCCGCAGACAGACATGGCTGCCCCGCGAGGACAGACTGTGCTCCCAATGCATCCTGGGAGTGATTGAGACAGAACTGCACTTCCTCACAGAATGCCCAAAATACCAACCAATTAGAAACAAATATTACCCCAAAATTAACAACATATGTCCAGATTTCAATGACTGCACCCCGACACAAAAAATGTGTTTTATTCTGGGTGAAAAAGAGGAATGTGCAAATATAGCCGCAAGATTTGTAGTATCCTGTAGAAACCTGCGGGACAACCAGAACTCAACCAATAACAACACATGATGTATCGA
This sequence comes from Moxostoma hubbsi, assembly GCA_032164185.1. Taxonomy (NCBI): domain Eukaryota; kingdom Metazoa; phylum Chordata; class Actinopteri; order Cypriniformes; family Catostomidae; genus Moxostoma; species Moxostoma hubbsi. Next base: position 4,443,828 of record JAVLUX010000040.1, read on the forward strand.
TGACCCCTGACCCCAATCCCCCCCCCCCTGTTACTGACCCCATATGTTGCATTAATGCTATTTATTTATATTTATTATTGTTGTCATGTCTTAGTTTAGTTCCTGTTTTGTTTTCTATGTAATTGCTTTGGCAATACAAAATGTCTTTGTCATGCCAATAAAGCTCGTTAAATTGAAATTGAAAATTGAATTGATAGAGAGATAGAGAGAGAGAGAGGCAGACTGAGATAGAGAGAGAGAGGCAAAGAGAGAGGCAAAGAGTGTGTGTTTCGCAGATGATTGTTTAATTCTCTGAGTGTGTTAACCTAACACAGCCTTGAGCTGTCTGTGTAATTTCAACTCAACATCTAAAGAATGAAAAATGCATAAATGTAAATTAAAAATAATAATGACATTATTTTGCACAATAAAAATCCAGCCATTTCTAGGGCCATTAATACTTATTTCATTATTATTACATTATTTTCATGACAATTATGCTAATTTACCCCTGCCCCCAAATTCAATAGGAATGTATACTGAAGTCATTTTCATTATTCTCAATGATAATTCTCTAAAGTAAAAATGATTTACATTTATAGTCTGCATGTGCTGTGCACTTTAAGATTAATGCCCACTCTGCTGTCTGTAATCTATTACTTTTTTTTTTTTTTTTTTTTAATTCAACAAAACACACAAATTAACAAGACATGGCATATAAAAGGAACTATTTTTTTAATCTTGTCCCTCTTTTTAAAAAGAAGTTACAGTGAGACACTTACTATGGAAGTGAATTTATTATTTGAGCTGTAAAGTTGTTTAAATCGTCATTTTTACAGTCATTTAGGGTTTGTTGAAATGACATCGTCATGGCTATAAATTGGCTATAGTTGTAAACAAAAGGTTAGAAAGTCATTTTATTACACTATATCATGTTAATACACATTGTTTATGTCTTGTGGCTATACTTTTGAAACCGTGAGTATTTTACCGTTCAAAAATTGGCCCCTATTGACTTCAGTTGCAAGTGGTAAAATATGACCTTTACAGATTCTTCGCAGGCTTTATGAGATTCACCCAATGTGCTTATGTGTGTGCTCATTTGTGCACCTTGTGAGTCTTTCATAATATACACAACATGTTTTTATCATGTTCTGCACTCTGCCAGCAACCCAAGATACGGTACACTCCCTGCCAAGTGAACACACACACACACACACACGCACACACACACGCACACACACACACACACACACACACACACACACACTCTCATTCATATAAAACCTAATGCTCTTGCCAATTTTCAAAAAGTGCCTTTAAATCTGTTCTCGTGGCTTGGTTTTGTAATCTCCTGTCCTCCGATTAAACGTTTTCTTTTGTTTGTTTTTTTTTGCCATTGGCCCTCTGCAAATGCAAAAAACTCTCCCATCTGTCACTCAAATCATGCTTTCAGACTGAGCATGCAAATCAGATGTGCTTCAAAAACCACACACTTATCACACCAGCATCTGATAAAAGAGAGAGAGAGAGAGAGAGAGAGAGAGAGAGAGATATGGTCCGTTAGGAGTCACTCGCTCAGGACACCAGTGATCTATTCTGATCACAGGCATTTCGCCTGCTCGACTCCTCAAAACAATAATGCAATTCGTTAATCTAGTTTTTCCATTTCCCTTCCTTTTCGATACTCCGATTGGCCGGAAATGTTTGCTGGTGGTGCGTGGGCGAGGACACGACACTCTCTTTGCATGCCGACGCAAATTTCCGCTTGGCTTTCTGTCATTTTTTTTTTTGATTGCAAATATGTACTGTACATGTTGGAATGGTGTTGTGAAACTCAAAAGACAAAAGAGCATTGAACATGTTCAAATTGTGCTGAACAGATCTGTGGAACAGATGGCATTCATTGCATTTCCTGTTTCCAGAAGGGACACCGGAGCTAGTTGGCATGGCACCATCACGACAGGTTATGCTTGGACCTGAAGAGGGGTTGTGAGACACGTGTTGTCACAAAAGTACAAGAGTTTAGCTGTAATAGGATGATGGTGCATTTTAAATGCCGAATCTCAAGTTTGAAAGAAAACAAAGAAATGTGGCCAAATAAATGTTTAAAAAGTTTTATAATAAGCGAGAGAATACTAAGACACTTGTGCTGACAGTGAGAGTAAGACACCGAGGTGAGACATATAGCATTACAAGAACCCCAGCAGTCACTCTAGGACAGCGTCTTACATGATGTCATGTGTATGAGTGTGAACGTGTGTTTGGGGGCAAGAGGCTTACAGTGGACTCGAATGTTGTCTTTTAAAAGTTACACATTGCAATTTTGTGTTGCTCCTAATAACACTAACAAATTAGCCCGTTACATTGTTACTTTGTATGGAAATGAACATGCAAATTATATTTGCATCATTTTTTTCCCTCTTCGTCAATGCTTGGTTTGTGGTTTGGTATCTTTTTAAAAAAAAAATTCTTCCCAATTTGGAATGCCCAATTCCCAATGTGCTCTATGCCCTCGTGTTGGCGTAGTGACTCGCCTCAATCCGGGTGGTGGAGGACGAATCTCAGTTGGCTCTGCGTCGGAGACCGTCAATCCGCGCATCTTATCACGTGACTCGTTGAGACATAGCACCTGTGGAGGCTTCCACGCATAACTCGCCACATGCCCCTCTGAGAGCGAACCACATTATAGCGACCACGAGGAGGGTACCCCATGTGACTCTACCTTCCCTAGCAACCGGGCCAATTTGGTTGCTTAGGAAGCCTGACTGGAGTCACTCAGCACACCCTGGATACAAACTCACGACTCCAGGGGTGCTAGTCAGCGTCAACACTCGCTGAGCTACCCAGACCCCCTGTGGGTTGGTATTTTTATTTTGAGTGTTTTTTTTTTGCCTTCCTCTCAACATTGTTTGCATTCAGCCACTGTATCGCTTTATAGCCAGTATGTTATTTTTTTTTAGTTTTGTCATTATTTTTTGCTGTGAAATCTCTGCGCAGTTCAATACTCACTCAGTTCGGTACCCGTGTGCTATTTGACTACAGCCGGCTTTTTCAAAAGCTCACATGCATATGTCATGTGTCGTGGTGAATGCAGATGCACCTGAAATTTGAAATGCAAAATATCTTAGCTGTGCGATGTGAAAATGCCTCCCTATAGACATGCTGCATGTATGATTTTACATGTCTTGTTCTACATATTGCGGCAGTTTCCTGGTGAAATGAACACTAGAGATGCTACAACAACAATGACTTTCATTCCCTTTACACAAATCTCAAGTAAAACGGCAGATTATCAGTTCATAAACACTTACTTTTCACCTGTTCTGCACACAATGCTATCTTATGACACCTAAACATTTTTGCTATAGTGCACAACTTTAAACATATGTATTACATAACCAACGCTTGTTTGAGTGCGATCAAATTGCGCGGTAGCTCAACTGATAGAGCACTTTCGATGCAGATGGTTCGAGTCCTGTAGGGCTGTTTCAGATGTTGTTTTTCATGTCACGTTCACTTTTTCTGACACTATCGGTTAGGTTTAGTTTAAAGGTTTAGGGTCGGAAGGTCGGTCGGTTTTATTGATTTAAAACTCAGAAGAGCGGGAGAACATTTAACTCGCTTTTAGCGCCACACAGTGGACGTTACACCTCTGCCGTGATACGCGTAATGAACCATGTGATGAAATTTAGCAAAAATTACAGCATTACTGAGGCAGTCATTTTGCGAAACATTTCCTTTTGTGTTCCACTGAAGAAAGGAGGTCAAACAGGTTTAGATCAACACTAATGTAAGTAAACAATAGCAGAATTGAGATTTTTCGGTGAACTGTGCCTCTAAATCAGGTGGAGTATGAATTAGGAGACAGTTCATTGCCGACCTGAAATCCCTCTCGAGTTGAGTTCGACCCATGCAATGTTCAGCTCTCTAGTTGCGAGCTGTCGACATGCTGCGAAGCGTTTCGAGTAAATGTCAGGCATAAATTACGCATGTGCACAGTTCGGCTTTCACAAAGACACCCATGGAGCGAACGCCCCACGCTGCTGTTAGAACTCTCTCCATCCAACAGGAAGAGAGGAAAAGAGTGTGATGAAGACTTCCTGGTGAGATGCATTTGGAGAGAGAGAGATAGACTGTGACCGAGATAGAGAGATCTAATTGAAGGAAGAGCAGGGAGGAGGCGGGTGTTAGAGAATGTAACTCTGATATCTGATCCCGTAAAGCAGCAGATAACTACATGTGCTCATTTAGAGGTAATGATTAGCGCTGTTCACTTAACCTGAGAGACTCATACATGGGATAGGGATGACCCCCTATCTCTCCATCTCCCTCTTTCTCTGTTATCTCAGACTTTTTTGTCACGTCAAAAGCTGTATTAGTATTGCCAATAATATGTGACAACCTGCCCCAACACTGAACACTGTTCAACCTATAAAATCTAGCTTTGTTATATAGTTGACCCTTGTCTTGACGCACACCAGTCTGGTTTTTTGTGTTCACTTGTTAACCTTGTAGCCATTGCAAAATATGATAATGTTGGAGTTTTGGTGCGGAGGATAGAATCACTTTTCTACCTTCATTCCATCAGTTTTTTTTCTCCAGATTTTTCCATAGTTTACCTTCAGTTGCAGTGATTCTCCTTAATGTCCAAAAGCAACTGAATCTGAATCGTATTGAGAACTGGTTCCATCTTTTTTAAATAGCAGAACTAAATAATGTTCATGACTTTCGGTTCCGTTAATGGTTCTCAAACAGCACTGAAACCCCGCTACTAAATCAACAGTGTGGAAAAAAACGTGACTGATTTACGAAGGAATGACTCTTATGATTCAGTTGTTTTTTAACATTTTTTGTCCCATTTTCTCCCAATTTGGAAAGCCCAATTCCCACTACTTGATAGGTCCTCGTTGTGGAGCGGTTACTCACCTCAATCTGGATGGCAGAGGACAAGTCTCAGTTACCTCCGCTTCTGAGACCGTCAATCTCATCTCATATCATTGTGCATGACACTGCGGAGACTCACAGCATGTGAAGGCTCATGCTACTCTCCGTGATCCACGCATAACTTACCACACGCCCCATTGAGAGCGAGAACCACTAATCGCGCCCACAAGGAGGTTACCCCATGTGACTCTACCCTCCCTAGCAACCGGGCCAATTTGGTTGCTTAGGAGACCTGACTGGAGTCACTCAGCACACCCTGGATTCAAACACTTAATGATATGGTAGTCAGCGTCAATACTCGCTGAGCCAGGCCTCCATGAAAATATACAGCATGACAAATGTAGTCTGATCCCCTTATGGGTCGGTTCTGTTGAACCTCCTGAACAAATGACTCCTATATGCTGCGTATTTTTAGTCTTTTTGTGTCCAACTTGAAATGAACCAAGAATTGTTACTGCGCAATTAGTTTCATTTCTTATTTCCAAATATTTCTTCATAAAAAGTACTAAAAGAATCAATAAAGGAACCGTTATTGTGCGATGGGAGATATGCAGAAAAGGACAGCGAACACACCCACCCCCCCACCCCCCGCTCAATCGTTAAATGACCTACGATTCCCATCTCTAATCTGAAAGAAGCCATCGTGACATCTTTGGAATCATTCAACACCCTGACAACATGCCATTCATCCATTGCAGCACTGCTTATGCAACTATTTTAAACATAACATTGTGACCTTGTTATCAGGATTCTCATGACTGAGCCATAACCAGACCTTAAAGAGCCCTGTAAACATACTTCTGCGTTAAAACATGTTTCCAAGAGAGAATTACCTTTGATAACGCCGTTTAACCTTGAACTCAACTTAATATGACCGTAAAACTACGTTTAAATCTCATTAAAAGCACATGGCCGACACTGTTTAAAAGAATAATCACAAACGAGATCTCTTTAATTGTTTCTCTTAGACTGCAATGAGATTAAATGGCAAACAAATGCTTAAGCGTATGCTTTTCTCCTAAGGTAAAGACTTCAAAAGTTTAAGAAGTATAGAAAGTATACTCAGATTTGCCGTGATGCCGAAGTCTGCAATCAATGATTTCATGAACTCAAATTATTCCAAAACCAAATGATCTGATCCAGGGCTGGATTGGTAATATGGCATACCGGGCATTTTCCCGGTTGGCTGACGCACTTTGGTGGCCGATCAGGGGAGGACTGGCCATCGAGAGAACCGAGGGGTACGGTGGGTCGGCCGCGAAATGGGCCGAATGTGCCGCGATAAGCTAAAATGTGCCAGCGCGTTATGCAGAACGGACCACAAAACGGAGCCGCGACATGCAGAAAAGGACAGCGAACACACCCCGCTCAACAACTGTTGGCTCAACCCATACTCCCACCCCCAACAACATTTGGGCCAATTGCTATGTAAAATCCCGGGCCGATTTCTCTTCCCAGTCCAGCCCGGATCTGAGCTATACATTAATTTTATACTCTTACTGTATGTCAACAATTGTATTATTTGTGTCTATTTTTGTTTCTCCTAAGGATTTTTAAGAGAAACATCTTACAGGCAAAATGATACGGAAAGCAGTGGTGGTGGTGTAGTGGTCTAATGCACATAACTGGTAATCAGAAGGTTGCTGGTTCAATCCCCACAGCCACCACCATTGTGTCCTTGAGTAAGGCACTTAACTCCAGGTTGCTCCGGGGGGATTGTCCCTGTAATAAGTGCACTGTAAGTCACTTTGGATAAAAGCGTCTGCCAAATGCATAAATGTAAATGTAAATGTAAATGATACACTTTAAATGAAGCATAATGAGAGTTCAGCGAAGTCCCCTGAGCTATGAAAGTGCAACCTTTGAGCAATAAAATCAGTCAAGTCGAGTGTTTTGTAAAACATGCAACACAAAACTGATTTATAGGGCTGCTGTAAAACTAAGTAAGTCACTGACAGGGGAAGGAAAGGTTACGTGAGTGTAACACAGTTTGACCTTTGACCTCAGATAAAAGAGTCCGGTGAAGCACAGTTCCAGCCCGTCAGAACATTTCCTGTTCGCAAGTCCGCCAGTGCCAAGACCATGGAGGTTTTTAACACACATTTATAGAGAAGAATTTACATTCCTTAGTTCAAAAGGGTGAGATTGAACGTTTTTATTTCTGAAATTTATGGATTCTCAATTGACTTGAATATGACTCATAAACAAGGTCAAACTGCCGTGTTTAGTGATGTTTTGCTAAGTGTATTAAAGCGCTTCGTGTTTTCGGTTTCTATAATGTTGACGTTGACTGGTGTTTCATGTTTTTCTTCTGTTTGTATGCTTGAAACCTTTTGTCTTAAGTGATCTAGCCTGTCCTCTATCGACAAAATGTGGCACTATTCAGGTTAGTGCGTGTGAGTGTGTTGTTCTGCCTGTGTGTAATGTTTGTCTACACATTCAATTTAAGACGTACTTATTTTCATATGTAGTTCATGAGAATATGGACACTTGGATAAAACTACAAAACACAGGCCCCATCCACTAAACCCTTTTTTATGTGAAAATGTAGTTTTCATTTTCCTTGCATCATCGTTTTCCAAATTATGCAGAAATGGAGATTTGAAAGAGAAAAACAGAGAAATGGAAAGTTTTCCAACAAAAATGGGTTCATGTGGATGTGGCCTCAGGAACACAATAACGTTTGTGTCCATTTTTTGTCGTCTTTCATCTCTTCCTCTCAGAATTTACCATTTTGTTTCTTTTATTTTCCCTTCAGAACAACGAAAGAAGTACTCAAACTCAAACGTCATCATGCAAGAGACGTCACAGTACCACGTGCAAGTAAGTTGATGCTGAAGGTTAATTTAGTACAAGCTCTTCAATCAGCTGAATTTCACTGGCAAGCATTTGGTTTAATATTTAACGTGATTCATCTGACATCTTTATATCGTAATAAAGCGATCAGGTCCCTTGATCACGGCAGAGATTTATCAGAACCGAGATAGCACAATCTGCGTGCCAAAACCCGAATTAGTTCAATAGTCCTCCTGAATGGAGAGAATGCGTAACAGAACTTATTTAGACCTGTGAAAGTATTTCCATGTTAGCTTCTGACGGCACATTGATCCAGTCTTGGCTCAAGACGTCCTTTTTGCACTTCAGTCAAATCTAGACACATTATTTTCCGCTCTCTTTTTCACACTTTCACCCTTCACTTATTGCAAAGGCTATATTGTCTCTTATCTCGCTCTCTCACACTCATACACACATGACATTGATAATACACCAATGCCAGCCACAGTCGTATCAGGTCTTGAATGCTTACACAGACTTATATCGCGGCTAGTGCTCAGAGTCTCCGCATGTAAGACTTAAGAGTCTTTATTTTATTAATAGACTTTTGCTTAATTGCTTTTAAGAATATAAAAGATGATTGAGTCTTTGATTTGGTAGCTTATTGGCCCAGATACAAATGGCAAAGTCCCAAGTCTCTATGATTTTATTGTGGTCCCTTTTAAATCCCTCACTGTAAGCTTGAGTTTCAGTAATAATGTGGCTTGCCTTGGCAGACACCAATAAATATTAAATGGTTTTCAATGGGTCTTTGGTTCAGCAATGTACTTTTATGAAACCAATATTCTGATCTGAAAAGCCTGCAGTGTTACAACAAGTATTTATATTAATCTCCAAAAGAACCATAAAGCAGTTTAAGTACCCAACCTGGTCTTATAGAATCCTGTTACATTATTGCAAAGTCATTTTTGCATGGCTTGTTTCCTTATCCAAACCTGAATTTAACGTACTTTTTACCCTGTTCCTCACACAGTGCTATTACATAATCAAATACATTTACGAGCTTGTTTGAGGGTGATCAAACTGCGCGGTAGCTAGGGCTGGACTGGTATCTTGCATACCGGGCATTTTCCCGGTGGGCTGACACAATTTGGGGCCAATCGGGGACAGACTGGCCATCGGGAGAACCGAGCGGGATGTTGGGACGGCCGCGAAATGGGCTAAAATGAGCCACTGCGTTATGCAGAACGGACCACAAAACGGCACCTCCTGCCCCTCAACAACTTTTGGCACAATGAAAGTATATATTATATATACTGTGTATATATAATATGTATATATGTATTTTCTCCTAATCCTGTGTTTTATTTACCACCCTCACAATCTAGTTTAAGCATGCACAATCTGCACTGTGTCTTGAGTATTTAAATTGTAATTGCCGTGCCTTTCCACGCAAACACGACTCACGTTACGCTAGTCACGATATAGGTTGCGCTTTATTCACAAAACTCTGTGCTATTTGCCTGGCGCAGTTAACATTGTGGTTTTACTGTTCAAGGAAAGCAGGTGGTAAACTCATTTTCATTTAAAAGAGATGTTTGCATTTTCTGTCGATCATGACAGCAGGAATTAATCAAATAATTATTCAATTAAGGGCAAGTTCATGCAAATTGCGCTCAACACAGATTATGCCTGATCTAATGCCTTTAGAAAACAGTGCGTGCAAAATAAAAACTGCACATTTACCGTGCGCGATTCTTGCAATTCTTAGTGAATTCCCCTGTGTGTGTGTGTGTGTGTGTGTGTGTGTGTGTGTGTGTGTGTGTGTGTGTGTGTTTGCAGCATCTCTCCACATTCGTCATGGATAAGTCAGAGTCCATTGCAACGGTGGAGGATGCCATTAAGAAACTAATCCTGCTCGACTCCAAAGACAAAATCTGGACGCAAGAAATGCTGCTGCAGGTTACTGACACATCCATCAAACTGCTTGACTGCGAGACCAAGGTGAGTGCGATCTTTCCGTGTGTGTGTGTGTGTGTGTGTGTATGTGATAATGTGTTGCATCTCCACACTTGAGTCACACTTAAAAATGTCTGAATGTCAAACCAAGCCTCATCTGCAAACAAATGCTGCAAGCTTTTCTCAGAACTAGCATCACTTATACACCAATTGACATTAATTAGGGACAGGCTTAATAGTCTTTTTGGCTACTTGAGTAATCAATCCGCCACTTTTGTGAGCTAGTATAGTTGTTTCTGAATTTGATCTAAGCAAACATTTAGAAGTCATACAATTATTGTTTTCTTGATAGAGCATTGCTGTAATTTCCGAATACTCAAGATCGTTTTGAGAGGATGTATGAAGTCAGTTCCCCTCAAGTAAACACAAATAGCATTTGCAGATTGGTGATTTTTAAACTCTATATGGAGGTAAACATGCACTATGTATTGTGGAAAAATGAATGGGTGAAAAGAGTGACGGGCATTTGCATGCTCCACATCTTTGTCTAATGAGCATAGTCTGCTCTGAACCAGCGGGTTAATGTAATCTGATCTGCTGGAATAGGTGGATGGGGTGAGATTCATCCGTGTGAATCATGTTAACCGTGTGAATTGAGTCAGATTGTGAAGTCATGATTGGGCTAGTGTCAATGTGACTGCCAACACTTCCACACATTTGACCTCATTAATCATTATACACAGGGTCGGGTATGAAAAATAAATACTAAAGAAATCCTATTATTTATCTTATTATAATTAAACATCAGCAGTTGCTTTAATAAAGGAGCAATATGTAACATTGACATCAAGTGTTTAAAATGGGTACTGCAGTCCAAATGAAACATTTTGGAGAGGGTTGTCTCCCCCGCCCCCTTCTCCCCAGACTTGAAGCTCATGCGGGTTGCCAGGTTGAGGGCACGCAACAGGAATGAGTATACTGACAGTGGCAATCGACGAGCCTTACTGTAAGTTGATCAGCTAATGTATACGCTTGCAATGATTTTGTTTGCAAATTATAAACCAGCTCATGTGGATTTTTTATAACTCTGTCAATGTAAGCTAGATGTATTGCTGGTTTTGCGCTGTGTTTGCCCGCTTGTTACAAATCTGGCAACCCGGGGAGTCAAATACTATTGGGAAATGGGCAAATTTTGAAATGAAGTGTATCTCTTTTAACTGTATAAATGTTCCTCAGTTCATTGATCCCACAATTTTTCGGTAATCAGGTTTGTTTATGTATTCCCAGACTAGACTTCCTAACTCCATCTAGCGCTCCGTGCATGCGTCAAGCACTAGGAAGTGTAATCGAGCTTGCAATCTTGAGACTGCAATGGCAAGATGTACAGTGAAAAAGGAGTTACAATTTGGTCTGTTCTCACCAAAAACCGCTAAGATCGCATCAGAAGACCAATCCATATTAAACCACTAGAGTCATTTGAATTACTTTTAGGCTGCCTTTATATGCTTTTTGGAGCGTCAATGTTTTGGTCCCCATTCACTTGCATTTTAAGAACCTACAGAGCTGAGATATTTTTCTAAAAATCTTAATTTGTTTTCTGCAGAAGACAGAAAGTCATACACATATGGGATGGCATGAGGGTGAGATAAAAGATTTTTGGGGGAACTATCCCTTTAAGGGTTACTTCCCCCATAAATGTAATTTCTGTCATCGTTTACTCACCTTTTTCCTCCTCTGTAGAACACTAGAGTGAATGGTGACTGAGTGTGTCAGTCTTGAAAATTCTGCCTAACATCTGTGTTCCACGAAGAACGAAAGTTATATATTAGGATGAGTAAATAATGGTAGCATTTACATTTTTGAGTGAACTATCGCTTTAAGTGACCTTGGTGATGTCAGTCAAAAAGGAAAGTAATTTCAGAGGCAGAGCCAGTATATAGCATTTGTTTCTCTCTCTCTTTTCTCTCAGGAGGATCTTGAGAACTTTCCTCTGTGTACAGTCCATCACTGTCAGACACTGCTGAATCAGACGCGATACCCCTCTGTCCTGCTGCTCATCTGTCAAGACAATGAACAGCACAAACCAGACATTCACTTCTTTTACTGCGACGAGGTGGAGGTGAGACTGCACTAGCGTACCGCTTACTGTGCACTGCACGCTAGTGAACTAGTAAACAGCATGCAACAATGAACGTTTCAAAAACTAGCATGCGACATTGGTATTCAGCGAGTGGCGTCCAGTTATCATCTCTGAATTAAATCCAGTATTTTGCATTTTGAATCTGATATTTGCTTAACGTGTACTTTAACACTTTAACTTGTAAAATGTAAACTTCTGGTAGTCTGATTAAATATTAAGAGAAGAAATAAAAATCATATTGCTTCAAATGGAAAGTCAAGTTGACTGCATTTTGTTATTAGATACAAAGTCCATTCTGAACATGTCTATACATACAAACACACTCACTACGGTCAAGCTATCAGCCTGGGTGAATCACGTGTGTGTGTGTGTGTGTGTGTTTGTTTGTTTGTTTGTTTGTTTTAGGCAGAGATGGTGCACGCTGACATTGATAGCGCTCTAGGAGACAACAAACGTGGCAAGAAGACACGACCACAGACGCTAAAGTGAGTTCCAGCCCTCACAGACACAAACAAAAGCTTCATCGCTACTGTAGCTGTTTTTAAAGGGATAGGTCACCCCATTTTTCAATTCTGTCATCATATACTCAGCCTCATGTTGTTCAAAACCAGTTTGAATTTCTTTCTTCCGTGATTCACAAAAGGAGAAGCCTAGCATAATTTTGTCACTGGACACTTACACTAAAATCATAGTGCCCAGGGGTCATCAAGCACAAAAAAGGACCGTAAAAATATCATAGTTGTAGTCCGTATGACTCGTACACTATATTTGGAGTTTTCTGAAGCCATACGATAGCTTTGTGTGAGGAACAGACCAACATTTACTTTATAAAGCTATATTAAAATTTCTGCAAAATCTCCATACATGTTCCGAACAACATGATGCTGAGTATATGATGACAGAATTTGCTGTTCCTCTGTTATGTAACACTGTTATGACGTTGAGCAGTCCTTAACACAAGTAAGTGGATAAGTGGACAGTAAAGGCACATTTACCCAGCGGTTGCTCTGATCTTGCGTGTAATAGTTGTTCATTTATTTAGGAATGCTATTACTGCTGGGATTTGGTTACATGCTGCTAATGTTCTGGAACCCGTGTGTTCCCAATTTTCTTCCTGAAAAAACAGTTGCAGGGTCATCAGAGATACCACACTGTACAGCTATTCGCACACACACACGCTCTAATATTGCTGCCTATGTTTCAGGAGGGCCTTCGCATCGTGAGCACACTTATGATGCTTTAAAATGTTGCCTGAGTAGGCAGCTCATATATTTTTGTTTTTCTTCTCCATCAGGATGAACCAAGAAAAGATGAAACGCCATCGAGAAACCATCATCCCGCCGTCTGAGATTAAAAGTCCCGGCCCCGGGGGCAAAGGTCGTGTGGCAGCTACAGACATGAAAGGTGAGACGTGCACTGTGTGCATACTCTATAATGACACTGAGTTACAGTAAAAGCATCGACACTCAATACTCTCTCTTTGTGTGTGTGTCTCAGATGATTTATTGCCACAGGATCCTGATTCCAGTGTAAAACTCGCTCAGCGCATTGAGAAGGATGTGGTGAGTGCTTATGTCATGCTGTAACATTGGATAGCACATACACACACACACACACACACATCTAAAGTGCACTGAAGCATGATTATGTAATCAGATTAGTGGTTACATCAATCAAGACGTAAATTGGGTGTGTGTGTGTGTGTGTGTGTGTGTGTGTGTGTTTACTATAATTTGGGTACAAATGTGCTCCCAGAAGTGAGCTTATAATCTGACAAAACCCCTTTGTGGACATCTGGGATAATGTAAATCTGACTAATTGGAAGGAACGATCACAAATGAGATCTCATTAATATCTCAGTTGTTTCTTCTAGACCGCAAAGGGACTAAATGTATATATTTGCTTAAATCTGCCTCTCAGATTATTCTTCTACACTACTAGACACCAGTAATCTCACACATGTCTCCTCTACGAGTTTCAGGGGAGATCTCAACCATGTCTCAAACTATTGCGTGCACACAAGTCAGAGATCTCAGTATAAACTCAGTAATTTCTCATCAAATTCTTCCAAGCTATGCTGTCCAACTTCATTTTTAAAACTCTTTACTCTTTATTTCAATAATTGACCATTTTCTTTACTGGTTGTTTACTGACAGATTGATTCACTTTTAATTGACTATATCAGAAGTTTACATACACCAAGTTAATTGTGCCTTTTAAACAGCTTGGAAAATTCCAGAAAATTATGGCCTTAAAAGCCTTTAGGAATTAATCCAATTAGCTTCTAAATGAGTCAATTGGAGGTGTTCCTGTGGATGTATTTTAAGGCCTACCTTCAAACTCAGTGTCTCTTTGCTTGACATCATGGGAAAATCAGAATAAATCAGCCAAGAACTCAGAAAACAAATTGTGGACCTCCGTAAGTCTGGTTCATCTTTGGAAGCAATTCCCAAATGCTTGAATGCACCACGTTCATCTGTACAAACAATAGTATGCATTTATAAACACCATGAAACCACACAGCATCATACCGCTCAGGAAAGAGACGCATTCGGTCTCTTAGTGATGAACATAGTTTGGTGTGAAAAGTGCAAATGAATCCCAGAACGACAGCAAAGGACCTTGTGAAGATGCTGGAGGAAACTGAAGGACGAGTATCTATATCCACAGTAAGATGAGTCCTATATTGACAAAACCTGAAAGGCTGCTCAGCAATGAAGAAGCCACTGCTCCAAAACCACCATAAAAAAGTCAAACTACAGTTTGCAAGTGCACATGGGGACAAAGATCTTACTTTTTGGAGAAATTTCCTATAGTCTGATGAAACAAATATTTAAATGTTTGGGCATAATGACCATAAATATGTTTGGAGGAAAAAGGGTGAGGCTTGCAAGCCAAAGAACACCATCCCAACCGTGAAGCATGGGGGTGGCAGCATCATGTTGTGGGGGTGCTTTGCTGCAGGAGGGACTGGTGCACTTCACAAAATAGATGGCATCATGAAGAAGGAAAATTATGTGGATATATTGAAGCAACATCTCAAGACATCAGCCAGGAAGTTGAAGCTCGGTCGCAAATGGGTCTTCCAAATGGACAATGACCCCAAGCATACCTCCAAAGTTGTGGCAAAATGGCTCAAGGAAGATATCTGAGTGTCCGTCACAAAGTCCTGACTTCAATCTGATAAAACATTTGAGGGCAGAACTGAAAAAGCATGTGCGAGCAAGGAGGCATACAAACCTGACTCAGTTACACCGGTCCTGTCTGGAGGAATGGGACAAAATTCCAGCAACTTATTGTGAGAAGCTTGTGGAAGGATCCCCAAAACATTTGACCCAAGTTAAACAATTTAAAGGCAATGCTGCCAAATACTAACAAAGTGAATGCAAACTTCTGACCCACTGGGAATGTGATGAAAGAAATAAAAGCTGAATTAAATCATTAGTTCTCTTTACTATTATTCTGACTTTTCACATTCTTAAAATAAAGTCGTGATCCGAACTGACCCAAGACAGGGAATGTTTTCTACAACTAAATGTCAGGAATTGTGAAAAACTGAGTTTAGATGCGTTTGGCTAATGTGTATGTAAACTTCTGTCTTTACTAAACATTAATGATATATATATATGATGTACAGTTGTTTATAAATATGTATTAATATTATCTGTGTGTCCATCCATCTATTGTTCTATCAATTTTCTGTCTGTCTGTCTGTTGTTCTAACTATTGTCTCTCTGTCTGTCTGTCTGTCCATCCATCGATCTGTCAATCTGTCTGTGTCTGTCTGTCTATCCATCGATATATCTATCGTTCTATGTCTGTCTGTCTGTCTGTCGGTCGTTCTATGTATTTCTGTCTGTCTATCTGTCTGTCTCTTCATCCATCTATCTTCGTCTATTTTCTGTCTGTCTGTCTGTCTGTCTGTCTATCCATCGATCTGTCTATCGTTATGTGTATTGTCTGTCTCTCTGTAATTTTATCTATTGTCTGTCTGTCTGTCTGTTTGTCTATCTATCTATTTCTGTCTATCTGTCCATCCATCAATCTATCGTTCTATGTATTTCTGTCTGTATATAAAAATGTGAGAAGTTTTTTTTATTAGAATTAGTGTTAATCTGATTATATTTTGATAAGCTGTATATAAAAACAATATACATCTATGGAGTATCCTCATTTAGAT
The DNA here is from genome assembly GCA_032164185.1 of Moxostoma hubbsi. NCBI lineage: Eukaryota > Metazoa > Chordata > Actinopteri > Cypriniformes > Catostomidae > Moxostoma > Moxostoma hubbsi. The sequence goes on from JAVLUX010000040.1 coordinate 4,459,808, forward strand.
AGCAAAGTAAACGTGTGTGTGTGTGTGTGTGTGTGTGTGTGTGTGTGTCCTTCAGCAAATCCTGAACTGTGCTTTGGATGACATCGAGATCTTCGTGGCGCGTCTTAATAAAGCAGCAGAAGCTTTCGCTCAACTCAGCCAGCGTAACAGGAGCAAGAAAAACAAGAAGAGAGGACCAGCAGGTACTGAATGCGTTCATTGGCTGTTAACTGAAAGGTTGTAGGTTTTTTGCAAAACAAAAGGAGATGTTAGTCTGAATGTTATTCTCAGTCACCATTCACTTTCATTATATCTCTTTTCTATACAATGAAACTGAATGGTGACAGACTAAGCATTCTGGTAAACAACCTTCACTTAATCTAGCGGAGTGGTGGTGGCGGCATAGTGAGCTAAAGCACATAACTGGTAATCTGGTAATCAGAAGGTTGCTGGTTCGACCCCCACAGTCACCACCATTGTGTCCTTGAGCAAGGCACTTAACTCCAGGTTGCTCCGGGGGGATTGTCCCTGTAATAAGGGCTCTGTAAGTCGCTTTGGATAAAAGTTTCTGCCAAATGCATAAATGTAAATGTAAATGTAATCTGTTGTCATATTGTTCAGTTGTTCTTGGAAGAAGACTGGTATATTTACACATTTATATGCTTTGAGACTCAAACATGATTCTCATTAAACTTGTGTGTGTGCGTTTCAGAGGGAATGTTAACTCTACGAGCCAAGCCTCCATCAGAAGGCGAGTTTATTGACTGTATTCAGAAGCTGAAACTCTCTTTCAACCTGCTGGTGGGTTTAAAATATCACTCAAGATCATCTGTCTCTGTTCCTAAACTTAAACCTAAAGAAATGTTCTGCAAAACATTGATTCAGTTGAATGGCTTCAGATGACATTTTAAATGTACTTCCATGGTGTGTGTGTGTGTGTGTGCTTTAACATTTTAAATCATGATTCTTAAATGTGAATGGTGTTGCCTTTGTGCGCCCTCTACAGGCCAAACTGAAGAAGCACATTCAGAACCCCTCTGCTTCAGAGCTTGTACACTTCCTGTTTGGACCCCTTGAACTGGTGAGGTTTGGGAACGTTTTAATGTCCAACTCTAACGTTACATTGCAAGTTCGTCAGTGAGCATATTTTCACCTGCCATTTGTCTGATTGAGTAAAGAGAGCAAAAAATGACAATCTTTGTATTATTCACATGCTGCAGTATACTGTAAGTGTTAAACATGTTTTACAGTATGTGTGTTGTGTTTGTGAATTCAGATCCTGCAGAGTTGTGGCAGTCCTGAGCTGCCGCGTGCGGTCATCTCTCCTCATCTGTCCCGAGACACCGTGGACTTCCTGCGAGGATATCTGTCTCCTAAAGAGGCGACCATATTTGAGCTGCTTGGAGAGGGATGGACACGACCCAGGTACCGATCATTGGCAGTCTCATTTCCACTATACATCGGTGTGCACTAGTGAAAATGCTTTTATTTTGCATTATTTTACATTAGTGACTTGGTGCTTAATTTAAAATATTCCTTATACAAAAACATGGCTGTGTGTTTAATGCTGTTTAGAGTAGAATTCAAAGTGTGTCCTTCTTTTTCTTAGAGCTGATTGGCCGAAAGATCAGTGCGCTCCTCTCTACGTCCCGAAGTTCCGGAACGGCTGGGAGCCGCCGGTGGAACTGTTTCGCACGTCACCATGGGAGACGGAGAGCGCGGGGCTGCCGAAGTCCCCAATGCAGACAGAATACAGGAAAGAAGAGGTGAGAGACATACAGATGTGTACAGTGTGTTTATTATTACTCTCTGTAAACCACACATTCATGGAAATCACATTTCCCCTCTTTTTCCTGTCAGTTCTTTGGATCACAGTCATCGCTCTCGTCAAACGGGTGAGTTTGTCCTTGTCTCCTGACAGAGAAGAACCCTGAAATGCCACTCATATCATTTTTTGTTAGTAATAACAAGTAGTCAGAGACTAATATATCAGCTCGAACAATTCATCATTATGGTGTGTTGAGATTGCCATTTGGATGATAACTGCAAACAGAAGGTAAAATAAGTGTTAATTTACCCTCATTATGTTGTTTTTGAAAATCCTATATGGGTAGAATTTTTTTCTTTTTTTTCCATATTTACACTTAATTTATACATGCAAAATAAATTATTCAATTTTAATGACAATTTGTGTATTGAATATGTTTATGTATTTTTAATAGGGCTTTCAATCGATTAAAAATTGTTATCAAATTAAAAACAACGGGAATGAATTAATCGCAATGAATTGCAATGAATCGCTTGCATAAACGTGCTGATAAACCCCCTCAAATAACGGTAATTCAATATGAAATAGTTCAATAATTATAAATGGTAATGTCTTGAGGTGTCTTTTTTGGAATTGCGCTCCTCCATCCAGCTGTTGTGCTGTCTCTAGTGTCAAGCAAGCAGCCTATCCACCTTTTTCCTGACTTCTCCATGGGTGGTGCTATTACAGCGAGCTACATCTTCTCGGATGCTCCGCACTTCCGCTTAGTTGTTGTTGTTATTGTACACTAGAGTTAGACAACGCTCATACACACGCTCACACTCACGCACGCACGCTCGCTCGCGCACACTCACACATTCATTCACTCACTCTCACACATTCATTCACTCACTCACACACACACACACACACACACACACACACACACACACACACGCGCACACGCACACTCGCTCACACGCACACAGACACGCACGCATGCACACACACACACGCGCGCGCGCTCACACTCACTCACTCACTAAAACATACACACACATACACACACACAAGGCATGCAGAAAACGTGAGTTCCCATTGTAGTAACTTTACCATATAAATGTGTGTGATTGTGTACTTATTTATTCAGCGATTGCCGTCGAAAGAGTCAATTCACAGATTTTAATGAGAAAGTAACGTTAAGTAAACAGGAAGTGTTCAATAGTTTTTGACTGTTGTTATTGATTATTTTAATTAATAATTAAATTACCAATTAACTTGGTAATGTTAATTAATTTGTGAACCGGATGTCTGTAGCATCCGCTTTGCGATGCTCTAAGCATAATGGGGAATTTCACCAGCCTGGGAATTTGTGGATACGGCTGGAGTTTCGCTGACTGCCCCCTGCTGAAAACATGTGGTACTTCCAGCTTAAAAATATAATAAAATACATGATTAAATGTGTTCTTTTTGTAATGCATTATTTTTTAGATAATAAGTCGCACTGAATTAATGCGTCAAATCGGCAGCCCTAATTATTAATAATTAAATAAAATATGTTTATTATTATGTTGTAACAATTTCTAAAAGCACTCAAGGTGATACTGTGACTATATTTGCAATATAAGACTTTGGGAAAGCTGCCTTTTTGCTTAAATGTGATTTGAAGATTTCTCCTTGACCAGCTCTCACTTTTTTAGTTCTTACTCGTCGTCTCCTGCTGCTCGCAAGTATGCAAAGATCCGCTACCACTTTGTTGCACGCAACGCCAACGAGCTGTCAGTGCTACAGGATGAAATTCTGGAGGTATGATGATTGTGATATATGTGCTGGTTTTACCTGTGCTGAGTCTGTGTGTTGTCTTCTTATGAAAGATGTAACGGGGGTGTGTGTGTGTGTGTGTGTGTGTGTTAAGGTGTTGGAGGATGATAAACAGTGGTGGAAGTTGCGGAACAGAAGCGGTCAGGCAGGTTACGTGCCCTATAACATCCTGGATGTTGTGAAACTAGAGGATCCTCAAGCCATGAATGACCCTCCCTACAGTCCGGTAACACACATACACACTTAAGCAACAGAGCTTTTTGATTAAAATGTTCATTATACATCTCCATAAATAATTATGTACTGTATCTTTCTCTCTCTCATTGTCACGCAGCAATACAGAGGACAGTCGCCCTCCGGTTCACTGGGCAGTGACAAAGACCGTAAGTTATTAACATAATCATTTCTGCTTTACAAATACCTTTTGAAGCATATTGCGAGCACTGGCGATCGCGATTTCATAATAAAGGCATGAAGTCCCGTTTTGACATTGCATGTTTTCATTTGATCTCCTGCACAAATAATTAAATTGCTGTTTCTGGAGCATTGCTATCATGAAACCGAGATCGGATATCAATGTTGAACCCTTAAACCTTTGAAAAGATGCATCATTTGTTAACATTAATTACATTTATAGACGGTAAATTATATATTAAATGTAATCAGATTGACGTCACTTCTGCATGCGGGCGATTGCGTATCAACAGATTAAAATGGATTATAATTGTGGTCAATAACACACCAAACTTTAACCCTCCTTTTGTCTTAGGGTCATATTTGACCCGGGACAGGTAAAGAATATGTTATAAATACTGCATAGTTTTTGGGACTGAACCAAAATGTTGTGAATTTGTCAAGACCATCAAACCAAACATAACAAAAAAGAAAATGTATTTTGTATCTAATTAAGAGAAATAACAATTTTAAACAAATGGGTCCTTTGTTGAATGGGTCATTTTTGACCCTTATGACAAGAACCAGTTTTGGCCTTTCACCTTTGGACTTTCTGGATGTTATGCAGCTATATATATATATATATATATACACTCACCTAAAGGATTATTAGGAACACCATACTAATACTGTGTTTGACCCCCTTTCGCCTTCAGAACTGCCTTAATTCTACGTGGCATTGATTGAACAAGGTGCTGAAAGCATTCTTTAGAAATGTTGGCCCATATTGATAGGATAGCATCTTGCAGTTGATGGAGATTTGTGGGATGCACATCCAGGGCACGAAGCTCCCGTTCCACCACATCCCAAAGATGCTCTATTGGGTTGAGATCTGGTGACTGTGGGGGCCATTTTAGTACAGTGAACTCATTGTCATGTTCAAGAAACCAATTTGAAATGATTCGAGCTTTGTGACATGGTGCATTATCCTGCTGGAAGTAGCCATCAGAGGATGGGTACATGGTGGCCATAAAGGGATGGACATGGTCAGAAACAATGCTCAGGTAGGCCGTGGCATTTAAACGATGCGCAATTGGCACTAAGGGGCCTAAAGTGTGCCAAGAAAACATCCCCCACACCATTACACCACCACCACCAGCCTGCACAGTGGTAACAAGGCATGATGGATCCATGTTCTCATTCTGTTTACGCCAAATTCTGACTCTACCATCTGAATGTCTCAACAGAAATCGAGACTCATCAGACCAGGCAACATTTTTCCAGTCTTCAACTGTCCAATTTTGGTGAGCTCTTGCAAATTGTAGCCTCTTTTTCCTATTTGTAGTGGAGATGAGTGGTACCCGGTGGGGTCTTCTGCTGTTGTAGCCCATCCGCCTCAAGGTTGTGCGTGTTGTGGCTTCACAAATGCTTTGCTGCATACCTCGGTTGTAACGAGTGGTTATTTCAGTCAAAGTTGCTCTTCTATCAGCTTGAATCAGTCGGCCCATTCTCCTCTGACCTCTAGCATCAACAAGGCATTTTCGCCCACAGGACTGCCGCATACTGGATGTTTTTCCCTTTTCACACCATTCTTTGTAAACCCTAGAAATGGTTGTGCGTGAAAATCCCAGTCACTGAGCAGATTGTGAAATACTCAGACCGGCCCGTCTGGCACCAACAACCATGCCACGCTCAAAATTGCTTAAATCACCTTTCTTTCCCATTCTGACATTCAGTTTGGAGTTCAGGAGATTGTCTTGACCAGGACCACACCCCTAAATGCATTGAAGCAACTGCCATGTGATTGGTTGATTAGATAATTGCATTAATGAGAAATTGAACAGGTGTTCCTAATAATCCTTTAGGTGAGTGTGTATATATATATATATATACACAATAATACAATATATAATTGTATTATTATAATTTTTTTTACAATTTATTATTTTATTTTTTTGTAGATCTATGAATCAGATTTGACCTAAAATATTTCACATATTCTCAGATTGTGCCCCTTACCCCATACTGTTCTCTAGCTCCCCTACCTGCTCCACTGTTTACTGCATTTTTCCCACAAATGGCAAAAAAACATATATTTTATACATTTATAAATAAATAAATCAGTAATTGTTGTAATATTTTTAAAATATTATAAAATGCCAAATGTGATTGAAATAAATGAAAATTGGCACATTCTTGGCCATTGTTTCTCAAATTTGTAATATTTGAATGAGATCTCATTACTCAAGCCTGCATGCTTTGGACAGAGAGCATACATTTAGTCATTTTGGGATTTGCATGAAAAACATGAAACTGAAATAGGACATCTTTAAAAACACATTCAGAGCTTAAAGGGTTAATTAGAAAAAAAATATTGTAATAATTTTACCTCAATCATTATACACTTTGGGACCACAATAAAACAGAAATTCATTTTTTTTAATTTAAAAAAAAAATGACCCGAAGAAATAAAAGGAGGGTTTCGTTTCTTAAGACAATAGGAGGATCAACTAAATATTCAAACATTTAGAAAAATGCACCATTAATATAGTGCAGTATTTTTCTCTCTCTCGTCATTTTCATCAACAGTATGTTTGAATTAAAATCATTTAATTATCGTCAAGATGCATCTTTTCCGTCTCGTCTTCATTATTGGCGCCAAAATCAAGATCGGTTCTTGCCTAGAATAAGCTGCAATGTGAATCAGATTGATGCTGATGGTCAAAAGTCTGGCTACTACAGCATGAACTCGTCTCTTCACCATTGTTCAGTCTCAGGTGGCCACACTCACCAGATGGATAAAGTCAATGATGAGCTGCTAATGTTGCTCACCAGCAACAAGATTAATCCGCCCACGAGGAACTTCAAGGTGGAGCGTCAGTCCAGCTCCACTGTCCCTCTGGCCTTCGACTCCAGTCCCGCCCAGGTCACCGCCTGGCTCAATGCAAAGGGCTTCTCAAAACCGTAAGTCTTAATAAATGTGTGTTTGTGGCTGGAGGTTTATGAAACTATATTCATGCGACAGAATTGTTTCTAGAAGTTAGCTAAGGTTTGGGTTTGGGTTCTGGCATTATATTTAGCATTTTATGTTATCTCTCTCTATTAGCACGGTGGATCGTCTGGGCATTCTGACAGGAGCTCAGCTCTTCTCTCTGAATAAAGATCATCTGAAGGCTGTGTGTGGAGATGAGGGCTCACGAGTCTTCAGTCAGATCACTGTACAGAAAGCACAACTAGAGGTCAGCAACACACACACACACACACACACACACACACATTACATCCGCCGAAAATATCAGCTTTCATACATTTTCAAAGTGTAGCAAAAATGCAACCTTGAGCATCAACTTTTTCTATACTTACACAATGGAGCTTATTCAGTATATCACATATAAGCCATTCCTAATGATCTCCAGCTATTTTCAGCTATTACGCCACCTGTATCAAATTTTATTATGCTATTTTCTAAAGCCTGTGCATCATTAACATAATCAAACATTTGCCAAAAATCCTGTTGCATGCAATATTCCTTGATGTCTGCTGAGACCTGGTCGATGTCTCTGGGCATTTCTTAATGGAAAAATATATTTATTTTTTTCCCCCAATATGTCCGTGTTTTTTATGTGAAATCTTTGCTGATTTTGATAAAGTAAAAGTGACTAATGATTATATTGTTACTGATATTTTAAAATGAGCTGAATACAAGCAACGTGTGCTTGGTTAAACTGTTGTATATTATTTTATTGAAAAAGCCTGTTGAAATCCATGTGTCAAATATGATACAACAGGCTTTTGAGGCTTCTCTCTCAATCACTATTACATTCATACGCTAAAAAAAAAAAAAAAACAGAGCTTTGAAAATTCTGAAACACGTTTCATAAGATAGATAGATATATATACTAATATTTCCGTGTATTTTCATGCATGCAGCCTGCTCTGTCATTATAAAGATTTCATTCATTTACATTACAAGCTATTATGATGTCATATTACTATAAGTCCCTGAGACCCAACGAAAAGTTATAGTTTCCCTATTTTTAAATGTAAACATACAGTAGTGTTTAGTGCATAAAGTCCATATAATAAAAATGTTCATATCATTTTATTATTATTATTATTATTATTATTATTATTATTCATATTTAATTGATCCGTGATAGATTTCCAAAAAAGGAAGTTGTCATGGCTAAACTCTCAAACATTTGGTGTCTCTGAAAAGCCCAGGAAGTCCTCCGATTACATCCTGAGATTTAGCACTGTAGCATGTATGGGCTAACTTAACTTAAAATAACAAATGTCCTACACAAAAATGATTGCTGTGCCTCAGGAAGATAACGACCTATAAAGCCTGATGTATCAAATATTACACACAAATAAATAATTCACATAGTCAAACAATTATTATATTTCTTTTTAGATTTTTTTCAATTGTTCAGAAAGCACTGTTGTTTCATATGTCAGGCTTTATGGGGTTAAAATAAATGGTTGTTTACAGGGTTGTTCCTGGCTCGAAATGAGGCGGCGGCGGTGGTACCGTACTGATCAAAAAAGTGACGTTAAAAACACGTAAACGTTGGCTTTGCGTTAATACACTCAATGACCTGGCAACTGAATACTAGTGTTAATTTTTCAGCTGTTTTTTTTTTATTTAGTCTTAGTCCTGTGTCAAATGTCCTTTGTAGTTTTTATCATATTTAGTCAACATTATCCTATTTAATTTTTTGTTTTAGTTGACAAATTCTGGGATTTTTAATGTAGATTTAGTCACTGAACACTGTAAACATTTTAGCCATAAGAGTATTATTGATAAGCATTTGTCAATCTAGTTTATCCAAAACCAATATATATATATTGTTGTTGTCATTTTAGTGTTATTTGTCACATAAGATTGATATTATCATGATGATGGCGTTGCGAGCTGCAGACAGCGGGGGGTGAAAGACGAGCGTCTCCGTGTAAGCGTGCGCATCAGCCGGCGGATCTTTAAATCTCTCCCGGTCTCGACTCCCGCTCAGATTGGGTCTCTTCCGCGGCTGTTTGACGCTGCTCTGACCGCACAGAGAATGACAGTTTTGGAGTTTGTGCTTATTTACACGTCACGCTCCTATATTATTTTAACTTCAATTAAGGATGAAACAAAGATATATCGCCAAGCTTTGATCTGTGTTTCTATCAGACACTCGAGCTGTAGCGCTCCTCTCGTCTCGCGTGTCAACGTTATAATTTATATGATCTCAAGTTACGTTAAATGACATCAAGCGATGATTTGACAACGGAATTAGTTTATTATTATTGCCGAGATTTGCAGTTACAAATGACAATCCACCAAGTGCAACGTTTGTTAGTGTTTTCCATGAAGGCACCAGCCAGAGTTTTGTAGACAGCCGGAGGCGGCCGCCTAGTAATCCTCTACCAGCTCATATATATTATCAATATTAATTGTCCTTATTACTTTTAAATAGTCAAACTTTTCATGAATTTACATGCCTTTCATTTGCCTTCTTCCTCTCTAACAGAAGAGTCGAGGAGACTCTGAATTGCAGGAAATCATGAAGAAACGGCAAGAGAAAATCGAATCTGCCGCCGACTGAGCGCGCTCACAAGGATTGGTGTTTTTTTTTTCTATCATTATTATTATTATTATTATTAGTGTATGTACGGACCTTGTCTTAATTTATCCACAGAAATTGTTGCATGTTGTTCATGCTGAAAAACACTTGCAACTTTATTAACTCTTTAATAGCATGAAAACAATGTATGGGTGAATCTCTCGAAAACATATCCAGGTCATCTCAGCCAAAAATAAATAAATACTAAAGTAATTTGCATGTGCACATTATTTGCATTCTGACATTATTTTCATTGCAAGAAATGCATCTTTTAGTTTTGAGTTTGTAATTCTCATTATTCTCAGTATTCTCATTATTGTCATTACTGTAATACAGTCATTGTTTAAAAACAAATACTTTTGAGCGGTACTGACATTTGGAAGGGAAATGTGCTTAAATGTCAAGAAAATGGCACAATGCAAACAAAATTTATGGTCTTAAAAATAGGCTTCCGTTTTCTTTAAGCTAAATATAATTGAACTACTTTTTTTTTTTTGACATTTGGGGTGAAGTATGATCTGGACATGTTCTTGACAGGTTGAGAAACGTTCAAGAGACTGTTGTTCAGGGGTTTGATGTATGATTTAGTCTCTTTTCAAAAGAACCCCGTGAAGTTGCATTTGTAAATAACGTGCTGAATCTAGTCTTTTCCTGCATGTTCTAATGCTGATAATTATTAATGAATGACACGACAACAGTTAATGTATCTATTGGATTTATGTGCATCTTTTCTCTCAAGTTGTACTGAATATTAGGTTTTATTCTGTTTTATAAAGAGCACACTGCAAACAACAAAACAATCATTTTTTTGAAAGTGTATTTTAGTCATGTTTCCAGTCAAACTTATAATTAAAACTTGTAATTAAAATGAGAAGCCAAATTAAGATATTAAGATTGATTTAAACCTCACTAATTTGTCAAATGCATGCTTAAAAATGGCCTAAAAGTAAACTTGATTCAAGATATATTCTCTTAAAACAAGTCTTATTGTTTGCAATTTAATTGATCTTGTTTTAATGATGCATTTTATTGGCAAGCATGACAAAAACACACACACAAAAAAAAAAAAGTTTTTTTTTTTTCTTCTTTTTTGCAGAAATTTATGGACGATATGAATTTTTTGTTGGAAGCAAAATATCAGCACACATTCATGTACATTTATAACAGAGATACTTAAAAAAAGACAGACAAGTTCAGCATTAATGCAGAGATTAGTTTTAATCAGTAATCCTTAAAAGTAGCAGGAAGTCAAATTAATATTCACATGAAACCTAAAGTACAACCTTTTAGTATTACCCTTTGCTAGTTTTTGTCAAAAACATTGAAATAAAATATTTATACTGTAAAAACAAATCACTGTATTGTAAATTTGAGAAATAAAATTACTAAGAAAAAGATTAAAAGTCTCAAAAATATTCAGTCCATCTATTGCACCAATGATGCAAATCTATAACGCAGCGATTGTAATCCAGCAATCACATGACTTTCACGGACCATCACATACTTTCCATACCGCCTTATTAAGAACGAGACATCTCCGATCACTCTCATGAAACACATTCAAAGTGCCACAATTACACTTCAATCCCAGACAAAAACAATAAGGTGCTAAAAATAATATTTGAGAGCTGATTGGCTCGTTTGGTACGAGAATTCCTTTCATTTAGTAAACTAACCAATCACAGCCAGTCTCTTGGGATGCCTCTGAAATGCTCACTCAGATTGGTGAATAATGTTCCGGTTCTAACCGGAGAAAAACGTTTTCATGTAAATGGGAGTGAGATGTTATTTGTGGAGGTAAGCGTCCAGCCAGAGCTCTCCGGATTTCTCCAACGACCTACGAAGACGAGAAGAACGTTAGAGGTGAAGCATCTGCTGACACATGCACGAAAAACTTTAATAACTTTAGTAATTTCTTGTTTGTAATCCTTCGAAAAAATACTACTTTTTGCAGTTCCACAACTGACCAGCAGGTGATTTGTCATGTCTTGGACATTTAAAGTGAACAAAGTCAAATTATACCCTATTTATTTATACATTTTCCTGGTTTTATTGTGAACGATTCGTCAGTGTACATTATTTCAAACACCACCTAGCTAAGTCCAAAGATGGCGCTAGCGTGAATAAGGTCTATATAGGCCTATTGTATGTCACTTTACAGAAATACGATTGGTTGCGAGTGCCGTTTCATTTTGACTTATTATATTGTAGGAACAGTTCCTAAATTCAGTTAGAAACTTCAGGCATGCTTCATACTTGACAATGTCTGCAAAGGCCCGGTACAAGGACTTCTCCTGGTATGTAACTCCATATTTGTCACACAAAGCACGTACGTGTGGGGCTGCACGCCAATAATTGTGCCGGGGCATTGTGGGAAACAGACTGGAGGGGAAAAACAACAATGCACAGTTGACAAAATTACAAATACTCACAATTATACACAATTAAGGTCTGTTCACAACAAGTGTGAAGTCTCTCACCAACTAGTATAAGGGTCATTGACAAATAAGGTTGTCCAAGATGATAAAAAATTAGACATTTTGAATTTTAATATCTAGTTTAAACACATTTATCAAGCTCGTAAAAATGTTATATTTTGTCCATGTTGGTATTAAAAACATGTATTGAATTTTTAAATAAAAATAATACAAAACATATACAGTATATATATAGAATGACTTGATTTTATTTGTTAAAATGTCAAGTGGTGTAACCAAAAGAAAGTATTAAAAGGCCAAAAGTTGGCATTCAACTGATCCCAATGTATAGTCGGGACATTAATAAGGTGAAAAATGTAATTTGAAATTTTTAAACTACTTCTAGGAGTTCTCATCAAAAATCCTCCATGTGCAGCAATGACAGCTTTGCAGATCTTGTTATTCTAGTGGTCAGTTTGTCCAGATACTCTGGTGACCTTTCACCCCACACTTCCTGTAGCACTTGACCTTTCACCCCACACTTCCTGTAGCACTTGACCTTTCACCCCACACTTCCTGTAGCACTTGCCATAGATGTGTCTGTCTTGTCGGGCACTTCTCACACATCTTACAGTCTAGCTGATCCCACAAAAGCTCAATGGGGTTAAGATCCGTAACACTCTTTTCCAATTATCTGTTGTCCAATGTCTGTGTTTCTTTGCCCACTCGAACCTTTTCTTTTTGTTTTTCTGTTTCAAAAGTGTCTTTTTCTTTGCAATTCTTCCCATAAGTCCTCCTGAGTCTTCTCTTTACTGTTGTACATGAAACTGGTGTTGAGCGGGTAGAATTCAATGAAGCTGTCAGCGGAGGACATGTGAGGCGTCTATTTCTCAAACTAGAGACTCTGATGTACTTCTCCTCTTGTTTAGTTGCACATCTGGTCTTCCACATCTCTTCTGTCCTTGTTAGAGACAGTTGTGCTTTGTCTTTGAAGACTGTAGTTACACCTTTGGATGAAATCTGCAGTTTTTTGGCAATTTCAAGCATTTTATAGCCTTCATTCCTCAAAACAACGATTGACTGTCAAGTTTTTTTTTTGTTGCCATTTTTGATCTAATATTGACCTTAAGACATGCCAGTCTATTGCATAATGTGGCAACTCAAAAACAAACCCAAAGACAACGTTCAGCTTCATTTAATGAACCAAATAACTTTCAACTGTGTTTGATATAATGGCAAGTGATTTTCTAGTATCAAATTATCATTTTATCATGATTACTCAAGGATAAGGTGTTGGAGTGATGCTGCTGTGTAGATTTGATCAAAAATGACTTTTTTTTCTAATAGTTTGGTGCTATTTTACATCAGTAATGTCCTGATTATACTCTGTGATCAGATGAATGACACTTTGGTGAATTAAAGTACCAATTTCCTTCCAAACTGCAACATCTTTAAAACCGCCAGTGTATATATATATATATAAATATAAATTACAAGTATCATGCAAATGTTTTAGACACTTGTGAAAAATGTCTCATAGTGAGGATGTCTTCAAAAATAATGACATAAAAAAGTTAAATCTATATTCAATGTGACCACCTTTGCCTTTAAAACAGCATCAGTTCTCTTAGGTACACCAGGACACAGTTTTTCTTGGTTGTTGGCAGACAGGATGTTCCAAGCCTCTTGGAGATTTCTCCACAGTTCTTCTGTATATTTCGGCTTTCTCAATTGCTTCTGTCTCTTCATATAATCTCAGACTGACACGATGTTCAGTGGGGGGCTTTGTGGGGGCCATGACATCTGTTGCAGGGATCCCTGTTCTTCTATTCTAATCTTTTCTATTTGTAAAATAAATGTTTGGGAGTCTAAAATGTATTTTTCCTATTGACACACTAAAGCTGAAGCTATAAATAACCATCTTAAGAAAAATGCTTTTATGAAACATCTTAAGTGCCTATAACTTTTGTTCAGTTCTGTATATAAATATTTATTTATTTAAGTCATGAATATCAACAAGTTTTGGAAGCACTTTACAATGAGGTTCCATTAGTTAACATGAGATCATGCATTTGGTATCATGAACTAACAATGTTAGTCCTTATTAATAAAGATTCTTTATTAATCTTTATTAATGTTAATTAATACAAATACTATAATTTATTGTTAGTTCATAATGCATTAACTAATGTTAACAAGTACAACTTTTGAATTTAAAAATGCATTAGTACGTGCTGAACTAAAATTAATATATATAATATATATATATATATGCTGTAAAAATATTGTTCATTGTTAGTTCATGTTAATACATGGAACATTTTGTAAAGTATTACCAAAATTCCTAAAGTTTGATCCATTAGACATGATCAAAAATGTTCCTTTTCATTAAAATGTTAAATTATATATTTTATTATTATTATTACTATTTTTAATATTCTTATTTTTGTCACATGACAACAACATGGCTACCCGCATGTTCGTTACACCACCTGACTATAATATAATAATATAATATTATTATTAATAATATTAATAATAATAATAGATTATTCAAAACAACTTATGCCAATAATTTTATTATTATTTATTTTTACTCTCTCCAGACATTTACACCAATTATTTTATACTTAAACCCCAAGAAAATAAACATCAAAATTACTTAAAACTCAAATAATTGAAAACATGATCCTCATAGCAGAGGTAAATTCAAGTCATGGTTTCGTGACAATTGTATTTGTTTTAGGTATTTTTTAATAACCGAATATATCCTGAAAAAAACAGACTTTTACGGTCATTTTATCTAAAACTAACATTCTAGATTGACGTTCAACATAAAGCCAAATAGTTTTATATTTGGCATTAAAACATATGAATTACCAAATTGTATTTCATTTTTGTCCAGCTGTGTGAACTTTACTCAGAAAGTGACTCAAATTCACGTTGCAATAAAATCACTATTGGTTTGCATCGCTTTTGGTGTGAATAGACCTTTAGATTTGTTTCCGCACCAAATTTTTTTTAACTCTTTACTTACTGGTGCTCGATCTGAAAGTTGAGGTGTCCGCTGAACCAGTCGTTGAAGAAGGACGGCTCAATGTTACAGGTCGCCACCAGCTAAATGAGAGGAAACAGTTACCGTAAAGCACTCTAGAGTCAGTAGAAAGAAAATAATCCAGGTTTGGGACAACATGTGGTGGAATAAATAATGACTTCATTTTCATTTTGGAGTAAATTATCCCTTTGTGTCTTGATCAAGGGCACAGTGGTCATTGTTCATGGTTTGCCCCTTGCGGGTCTCGAACCTACAACCTGCAAACACCAGTCTGGATCTTTCTATGAGTCTAATAGTGGGGAATTACCTGCATGTTGAACCAGTCATGGTGTTTCTCATAATCAATGTTCATGGGGATGTGGCTCATCTGGGTCACCCACACAAACCAGTGACTCTCCAAGAACCTGCAGCCCAAAGTAAAGACAGGAAGTATTCAGCTGATGGCTGTCAAACATCCAAATAACATGCCAGTAAAAACATGGTGATACCGTAGTATCCACAGTGAAAGCCATATCAAATGAATTAGGGGTGGTATCAGATGCCAATACCACAGTACCAATGTCACAGAAACATGGTATTATCATTAAAAATATCCAAAAAACACGGTAGATGTTAAAAATAAATAAATAAATAAATAAATAAAATTAAAAACATGATATTAACATGGTAAATGTCCCACAAAAAGACAAGTTTTATAAGTTTTGTCAAATATATGTGTGGCACAACTATTGGCACCCTTGTTTTCAATACTTTGTGCAACCTGGCAAGGGATCTGAGACCATTCCTCCATACAGAATCTCTCCAGATCCTTCAAGTTCAGAGGTCCACATGGTGGACTCTCCTCTTCAGATCACCCCACTGGTTTTCCATGGGATTCAGGTCAGGAGACTGGGATGGCCATGGCAGAACCTTGATTTTGTGGTCATTGAACCATTTTTGTGTTTATTTTAATGTGTGTTTTGGATCATTCCAACCTGGGCTCATTTAAAGCTTTCTGGCAGAAGCTGCCAGGTTTTGATTTTTTTATCTGTTGGTATATGATAGAGTCCATGATGCCATGTATCCGATCAAGAAAACAGCCCCACAACGTTAAAGATCCAGCACCGTATTTAACCGTGGCCATGTGTACTTTTCCACATGGCTACCTCTCTATGTGTGCCAAACTCATCTCTGGTGTTTGCTGCCAAAAAGCTCTTTTTTTGTTATATCGGACCATAGATCCCCGTCCCATTTGAAGTTCCAGTTGTGTCTGGAAAACTGAAGACGCTTGAGTTTGTTGTTGGATGAGAGCAGAGGCGTATTTTCTTGAAACATTCCAAAACAACTTGTTGTGATGTAGGTGACGTCTTATTGACTTTTCTGACCCCAACACCCAACTCATTTTTGCAATTCTCCAGCTGTGATCCTTGCAGAATTTTGGGAGAAATGCTCAAACCAGCCCGTCTGGCACCAACATTCATCAGATTGTTTATGTAAGCATTAACTGAAGCTCCTGACCCGTATCTGAATGATTTTATGCACTGCAGGATGCTGTTCTGAGATGCAGGTTGGTGCTGTTTTAGCGGCACGAGGAGGACCTACACAATATTAAGCAGGTGGTTTTTAATGTTGTGGCTGATCGGTGTATATATATTGTATTACTGTTGTTTTTTTCTGGACAACTACCATATTGTGTATATATATATATATATATAATATGGTAGATGTCCAGAAAAAAATATGTTATTACCACAGTAAATAAAAAAAAAAATAAAAAAAAAGAAACATGGTATTACTACACTAAATGTAAAAACAACAATAACAACAAAACATGTTTTTTGCATGGTGCCATTTCAAAAAGCCATATATAATATGTTTTTTTTTCTAAGAATAGTTTCTTATCAAAGGAATACAATTTCTCTGAAATGAAGTGATATATCTGGAATATCAAATCTACAATAAAAACCAATGTAGCAGATGATCTTTTGTACCTGACGGCATTAAACAGCAGCACCGCTCCAAACAAGCTATAAAACTGTGTGAAACACAGCAGGTATCGAACGTAATAACTCACACACCACACAAGGTCCTAAAAAAAGAGAAGAGAAGATGAAAACATTTATTTTTACATACTTTATTTCTCTGACTCTATTCATCTCATTTCATTGGCATGGCAATAGAGAAAGTTGTCATGGCAACCTACCACCCAAAGCCCATGTGCGATCATATTTTGAAAGATCTGCAATTGGAAATAGACCGGAATGAGGAGAGGTGGTCCAACTGAGAAAGACAGACAGAGAGGGGGAAGTTAAACATCAAGACATGAGAAACAAATCATGTACATTCATTCTGGAATTTCTATCCACATTTCTTTAGGAAACTTGAACCAATAGCAGCTTCTGTAACATATACTGACTTACTGAAGAAGAAGTATTTGTGCTGATGATTGTACGGCAGATTCTTGATTTTTTTAGCCCCGTACTGAAGCAAAAAAAGAGGGAATTCTTTTCTCATTTGTACTTATCATCATTTACTCTCCCCATATCAGGTTAGATACAGAGTTTATGTTTCTATATGGATTGTCTGTGAGTTGTTACCTCCACAGGCTGCACGTCTCCCACTACAAACGCATTGAGCATGTTGACATCTGGGTCCTTTTTGATCACGTTGGGTTTAGCATGATGCTGGAAGTGACGATGGTTCCACCAGCCCGCCGACGCTCCCTGTGAACAGGTACAAACACACAAAAACATCAACACAGTTCTGGCTCTAAAATCTGATTCGATTTGTTAGCAGTTGAACTGACTAATGAACTACAGTGTGTACGGTCAGAGATTTAAATTAAACTTCAGCATCTAACTCGTTATTTATAATTTATTGATCATTTTATTGTACTGCTTTTGCGCCGTTTCACGTCATTCCTAAAACACACCCCTTAACTGTAGTCAAATCTTGTGGCTTAGTGCTTTTAATGCACTAGATGTAGCTGAAGCAAGATTAAAGTATATATGTTTGTCGTTGGTACCTTCAGTTGTCCAATGACAAATTTGTGCACCAGGTGATTCCATCGAGACGTTTTGAACACAGACAGATGACCAAAGTCATGCTGCAACCATCCGGCCTGGGACTAGAGAGAGAAAACATTATCCCAACACTTATTAACTGTATCAAATATATCTATTATTTTATATATATATATTTTTTATATAGAAAATAATAATACAATTAAATAAATAAAATAAATTTGTAATAAAAATATATAATTAAATAAAAAAAGCAAAAAAAAAAAATATATAGATATAAAATATTATATATATTTGTATATTCAAATAATAATACAATCAAATAAATAAAATAAATTTGAAATAAAAATATATAATTAAATAAAAAAATAAAAATATACAAATAATAATAAAATAAAATACATTTGTAATAAAAATATAGAATTAAATAAAATATATTTTATATATTATTTTTTTTTATATTTAACATTTTTAATAAAATATATATAGTTACAAAAGCTATGTAATTTCATAAACTTTTATGTTTTATATATAAATGTAAAAATAATACATATACAGTGTATATATATATATATATATATATATATATATATAAACAGTAGATTTAAAAATATACATTAATAGTTATATATATTTAAAATAATACCAATATTATTTTTTTACTATATTATATAGATATATATTTAAAAATAATACATACATATTACATAAAACATATTAAAATATACAATTATAAAAATGTAGTTTAAAAAGTATATATTATTTTTACAACACACACACACTATATATATATATATATATTTTTTTTTATTTAACATTTTTAATAAAATATATATAGTTACAAAAGATATTTAATTTCATAAACTTTTATGTTTTATATATAAATGTAAAAATAATATATATATATATATATATATATATATATATATATAGTATATAATATACACATATATATATATATATATAGTATATAATATACACATATATATATATATATATAGTATATAATATACACGCATACATGAACAGTATACTGTTTTGGGGGCATGACGGGGACCTACGCAATATTAGGCAGGTGGTTTAATGTTGTGGCTGATCAGTGTGTGTGTGTGTGTATGTGTATATATATATATATATATATATATATATATATATATATATATATATATATATATATATATATACACACATGCATACATACACATGCATACATACACACACACACACACGCATAATCTTGTTATTGTATGTTTTGGTCTATGTACACATGCATCATATGGACATCTTTGGCCGCTGTGTCATGTCTCACTGGTTTTTCAGCTTTCAAAATGCATCTCGAGACCTCTGAGCTCCGTCCACTGTTTTTGAATGCAAGACCGTGCCCTGTGTGAACAACCCCTAGGATGCTTGGTGATACCCAAAACATTTCATAATACTGGTGACCAGTTACGCTGCTCTTTTCATCAGGGTTTAATGATCATTTATTTCATCGTGAGTCTGTGATACCTGTGCGGTGGCGAGTAAAACAGCAACAATGGCTGTGTTGATCCAACTGGTTCCCAGATACCACACCATCAGCAGAGCAATGACTTCCAGGAGCAGGATGTGACCCAGGTGTAAGAAGAAAAATAGAGGTTGTGTTTTGAAACAGCCCTCAGCCTCCAGACGCTCACGCAGGGCACGAAAATCCTCCACAAGGGCAGCCTGAGAGAGAGATTTAAATAGAGTCATTTTTCTCATGGAGTGACCCCTTTAATGGGCCCTGAAAAGAGAAAAGATGCATTTAAGTGTGCTCTTGTGCTGTTACAGCTGGTAGTTCTGTGTTGGACAGGTCTGGAGGTCCACAACTGACAATATATGCAACAGGTGTTCTTTGGAGTCAAACTAGCTTTTTAGATGTAACCAAACGGCTCAAGAATTTCAGTTTGTTTAAAGTTTTTTACCTGGTTGAATTTGTCTTTCTCTACTAATTCATCATACATATTCATATATGCTGTATAATGCAGAGGTATTGCAACTAAAGTGCACAGCACACAGTTAAAGCATTTAATCAGGCTTTATTCAGAAGTTTATTCTTAGAGTTACACTCACATTTTTTTGGCAGTCTTGACTGGGTTCAGATGCCTCCAGCTCCCCGATTAACAACGGCTTCATGTATTTCCCAACCAGCTGAAGGTCTGGATGAAATGCAGTGAACGCCTCCTATCATACGAGATTAAAAACAGACAATCTATTGTCTATAATCCATGAACTATTGACCACATTTTTAATAAACTCTTTGGATGCGTCTCAAAAACAGGATGCTACCTACTTAGCATTTTTTGGGCATCAAAGGCATCATAATTACCCAAAACGTTGTCTAATTAGGCAGCTCACAAACTTCATTTTAAAGTAATCTAGTCTACAGTGTATAATATTCATATTTTACATATAATGTAAACATACTGCATACAATGTACCTTTATTAGGCTATTTTATACAGGGTCTCAAAACCTAATAAACTTGCTACCTAGACAGCATTCCTATGCATTATGGCCCAAAATTATACCCGACGATGCTGTCTAGGTAGGAGGCTCACTAGGTTTTTAGACAAAGCCTTTGTTGGCATTAATCAAGTATAATATTTATAATATATCGCATTTTATTCGCATTTTTAACACAAAACCAAGTGAGCAGCCTACATGGACAGCATGCAAATGAAGGTTCCTAATAAAGGCTCGCTTGGTTTAAAACACGGTCTTTGTTTTGAGGTTATCTGGTTCATAAAATTATTAAAATAAAATTATACAGCATTTTTGGCATGACGTCTAGGTAGGCAGCTCACTTGCTTTTGAGACACAGCTCTTTGAAGTGATCTAGTTTATAAAACATTTAAATGATGAAGCTTTCAGGCATGATTTGTTTTTCTCTTGTCTATAATATTGATATTGTATGTTACTAGTATTTTCTACCATGAAAACTAGCAAGGTGCCTACATAGACAACATTTATGGCATCATTATTTGGCATCATGGCCCATAATATCTTTAAAATATAAATACTGTATACATTGCGGCAAAGGCTCCGTCTAAAACCTAGTGGACATCCTTCCTAGACAGCAATATTAAGCATGATATGTGATGCTCTCTACATGTATGTAGGCAGCTCATTTGGTTTCGAGACACGGCCTCTATTTTGATGTGAAACATTTGTGGCCTGGATACCTCAGCGAGTATTGACGCTGACTACCACCCCTGAAGTCGCGAGTTCGAATCCAGGGCGTGCTGAGTGACTCCAGCCAGGTTTCCTGAGCAACCAAACTGGCCCGGTTGCTAGGGAGGTTAGAGTCACATGGGGTAACCTCCTCGTGGTTCTCACTCTCAATGGGGTAAGTTGTGGATCACGGAGAGTAGCATGAACCTCCACATGCTGTGAGTCTCTGTGATGTCATGCACAGCGAGTCATGTGATAATATAAGTGGATTGACGGCCTCAGAAGGACACTTTGGTCAAGTTGGACACTGTTACTATTTCAGTTGACCTTGTACATGTGCAAATGAAGTACAGGTATATATTCATTTCTGTGGAGAATTCTGTTTATTTAATGACTGATTAGAATTGGCTAGAATCTTTATTTGAGCTATACGTTGAAACAAAGATATTTAAATAGCAAATCTGAGTCATGTTTACTTGCATCTAGTTTCCTTTACTTAAATAGTTAAGTTAATTCTATATGAACACAGAGTTAAGTGAACTTATTTACATACGTTTTGGAGACACCATTCCTCAGTTCAGTTGAGGGTACAAGTTAACTCAATCAACTGAGTGCAGTCAACTTATTAGGGTTTTCAGTGAGGTTTTTGGGCTACGGCCTTTGCTTCATGTAATCTATCTAAAAGTTCTACAAGTTCTGAGATTTACCGTCGCATCCTCTCCTGCATAGTGTCCGATGATCCTCAATCCTCCAGGGTGTCGTTTCACCCACTGGCTCACATTATAAACCTTCCTGTCCACCACTATCCACTGGTCACCGTGCTTTGTGTGTTTCTGCACCTCCTCCCAGGTGTAAGTGCCGAACTTCCGTTCGGTGCCGGAGATCTGCTCCGTCTGCTGTCCTCCGCCGCCCATCACGTCTCAAACTCTGGCTGCAAGCTTTTATTACACTGCAAGACAAAGAAGTTTCAGAAATAAATCTATGCAACAAATATTATTTACATGACCACAACACGATTAAAGGGATAGTTCACCCAAAAATGAAAATTCTCTCGTCATTGACTCTCCCTCATGCCATCCCAGATGTAAATGTCTTTGTTTCTTCAGCAGAACACAAATGAAGATTTTAGCAGAATATTTCAGCTCTGTAGGTCCATACAATGGAAATGAATGGTGACCAGAACTCAGAAGGTCATATAGAAGCAGAATAGAATTTATCCAGATGACTCCAGTGGATTAATCAATGTCTTCAGAAGTGATATGATAGGTGTGGGTGAGAAACAGATCAATATTTAGGACCTTTTTTAATATAAATCTCCACCATTGAACAGCCCCAATCAGTAGGTGGCTGATTGTAAAAGTGAAAGTGACATTAACACCAGAATGTGTAAAATTACTTACAAATGTATCTGTTTGTCATTCACACCTATCATATTGCTTCTGAAGACAGATTTAACCTCTGGAGTCTTACGGATTAATTTGCTGTCTTTGTCATTTTTAGGCCTTATGAGTTCTGGCCACCATTCACTTGCATTGTATGGTAACGTTTGTGTTTAGTAGAAGAAAGTGTCATACACATCTGGGATGGGATGAGGGTGATTAAATAATGATAATTTTTATTTTTGGATGATCTATCCCTTCAAGTAAACATAGATGGATTGTACACAATGAAATGAAACTGAGACAGAATGCCAAGAATTGTGTTGCATTAACTAATTTGAATTAAGTAAATTGAGCAAGCGATAAAAATCATGTTCTGAAAACACCACCGTTAAGATATCTGAATCCATTTGAACGTTTCATTGCAATGTGATCATATCGTAGGGTTACAATATAAATTCGGTTCTCTGAGTGAGAGACTCCACCTCAGTGCATACATATGGGACTATGACACCACCCGTGGTATGAAAGCATGGCGTTTGACAGAGGTTGGCCAAGCGTCTAAGTCTTAAAGCAGACAAACAATTGATCTGTGCTTCTGATCTGAAGGGTACGCTTGATGTAGGTCCGCAGTGCTCTCACAGGGCATAGCATGGATGATGCCCCCTCAATCTGACCTACCCCAAGGGAAGCAGGGAAGGAACACAGTTAAATTACTTCATTCAATTGGAGAAGGTCAAGACCTTTGGCAAAAAGGCAGGATTAGGGTGAAGTATAACTCCTACTTCATTCGGTAGTAATCTGCAGCAGTCTGCATGCACTGACAAGGCGAGCAACTCACTATTCCTCTTAGCTGAAGTGAGAGCTAGTAGAAATGCAGACTTCATGGACAGCCACTTCAGGTCCACTGAATCAAGGGGTTCAAAGGGAGCAACAACAAGAGCCCTGAGAACAGCATCCAAATCCCATAGAGGCAGTGATGCAGACCTCCGGGGCCTAAGATGCCTGGCACTCTTAAGAAGTTGGCTTATCAACCTGCCATCATAGGGAGAAAGACTCAACCTATTTCCTCGAGCCACAGAAATAGCAGCCACAAACCCTCTAAGAGTAGTAGGTGACATCCTTGCATCAAAGTATTCCTGCAGAAATTCTAGAATATCAGGAGATGAACATCACATTGGGTCAAGCTCATATGAAGTACACCAGGCAGAAAACACACATGATCTATAGGAGTATGAAGTCCTCAAAGTGATGGTGCCCTGGCACTTTGCAACGTACACACTAAAGGCTCTGAGAGCCCTATAGTTAACAGCTGGGGCCTCTCAGCATATCTGCCGCTTGATTCTGCCGTCCTGGATGATACACCACTTTCAGTGAGAGGAGGTGTGGTTGGACATGACGACCTACCAGGTTAGGTAGGAAGTGACCTAGTGCTAAGTGAATGGCCTTCAACTCCAGTACGTTGATGTGCTGAGATGCCCAGGGGGGTTCCCAGAGGCTCTGGACAATGCGGCATTGAGCACTGCACCCCATCCTTTTGGGGAATCGTCAATTCCAGACCAATTGATGCTGCAGGACAGGTCCCAACCAAGAACCCTTAATAGTGTTCCCTGGGTCCCTCCACCAGCGGAGGGCTAATAGCAGTCTTCTAGTGACAAGTACAATGCATGTCAGATCTTTCTGAGGACAGCGCCCGGACCTCAGTAGACACCTCTGGACTGGACGCATAAACAGAAATCCTAGAGGAATTATCTGGGCAGCTCCTGCCATGAGGCCTAGCAGCCTGAGACAAGTTCTCCACTGAACACTCTGACCATACCAAAATAAGAATAGACAGGCCGTGAGAGACTGATGGTGCTCTACTTCCAGATAAATATTCATGCTCAGGGAGTCCAGGGTCATCCCAAGAAACTGAGCTGTCTGAAATGTACTGAGTCAGCTCTTTTACTTGTTTAGCTGAAGCCCTAAGGACTGAATGTGACTGATGACCAGCTCTACATGCTGACGACATGTCTTCTCTGACTGTGTGCACACCAGCCAGTCATCAAATAATTCAAAATTCTCACCCCCTGATGAGGCAGGGGGAAAATTGCTGCTTCCATGCACCGTGTGAGGTGAGGGAGTGAGGGACAGGCCAAAAAGTAAAACTTGGATCTGGAAAACAAAACGGTGGTGGCGTAGTGGGCTAAAGCACAGAAGGTTGCTGGTTCGATCCCCAAAGCCACCACCATTGTGTCCTTGAGCAAGGCACTTAACTCCAGGTTGCTCCGGGGGGATTGTCCCTGTAATAAGTGCACTGTAAGTCACTTTGGATAAAAGTGTCTGCCAAATGCATAAATGTAAATGTAAACTCTGCCATTAAATGTGAATCGAAGAAAACGCCTGTGTCCCTCCCAAATTGGGATCTGGAAGTAGGCATCCTTCAGATCTATGCATGAAAACCAGTTGCCCGACACACAGACTGTTTCACTCATGGGACAGTTAGCATCTTGAACCTTAGGGGTTTTAGAAATCTGTTCAGACCCCTGAGATCCAAGATAATTGCCATCTTTCTTTCGCACCAAAACGTAACGGGAACAAAACCCACCCTGTACCTCGTTCTGCCTCAGTTCCTTTATAGCTCCTTTCTCAAGAAGAGTTCTGGTCTCCTCTAACAAAGCTTTCTCTTCTAAATTAATAGAAGTTGAGGACATGGTCAGAACCCTTGAAAGAGGGGGCCAGGTTATAAATCGAAGCCGATAGCCCTGGGTCATTGTCGTGATGACCTAAGGATCGTTTGTAATGCCATCCCAGGCTGCTACATGAGCTAAAGGAGAGAGGAGGCACAGCGGGTTCTGAAAACCATCAGGAACGAGAAGGAGGCTCATCCTCTGGCTGTATAAGGGTAGCCGCTGCCTGCTGCATTTTATGTCTAGGTTGTCTACGAACCCGGCACTGCCTACTGGCCTCCAACTGAAGTCTCAGGTCTCCTGAGTCAAGACCATCTCGCCTTCCAGCCGATTGCTGGCCCTCGTTGTGAGTACGACGGCATCTTGACAAGTTTCTCACAACACCTGCAAGAGTCTATACTGAACTGGGGAGAAATCCACTCATTTCCCGTGCACATGCACAAGCCTCACATGCTCACTGCAGTATCTCAACAGCACCAGGCCCAAACGTTGCCAAAGGTACTACAGGAAGCTCCAAAGACGCACAGTCTTCTAGGTGCAGCTTGGAATGAGAGCGCTATGCTGTCCACAAGCGAGCCTTTGTTCTGCCCACTACGCTTGCTTGCCCTTTTGGCACCCTCAACAGGGTAGAAGAAACCAGCTGTAGTTCAGCTATTTTCTCTGGGCTCAATGATTCATTGAGACCTTGCAACAGCTGCTTGAGATACAGCTGAAGTATAGTACCCGTGTTAGCCAGGCAAGCTATTATAGCAACATCACCATGTATAAGGTGCAAAATCCTGTCCATGGCCCAGCAGTTCTTGCTTAGTCCATCTGAATGGCAAAGAAGTGACTTAGCTCTCCCTACCACACACTGACTACATGCTATGGGGAGCGGCACCGATCGCGCACACACACACACACAAACACTAGTCTAAGCTACTAGGGATGGGAGATACCACTTATTTTCTTTTCGATTCGATACCAATAATTTCAAGTCTAATATTGTCGATCCCAATACCGATACTGATTTTTTTTCAATTTCTTCGGATAAAATTCATAATTTAAAATATAATTTTTAATCATAATTCACTATTTTGTTTTACATTTATGAGCCATTTGTTTACCCTTACAAAAATGAACCATAATTTCACTACAGTAACTATATAGTTGAACCATTGGATTTCGTTAAACGACAATTACACAAAATTATAAGAAATAATAATGTAATTTAGATATGTTGTTATTTTATCGTGAATTTACTCCAGAACAGAAGCTTTCTAACATTACCTCTGCAAGGCACTGATCTCTCTTGTCTGAATGAGCCCTTTGACGGCACAAGCGCTTGTCAGCTTATGTCTTTCAGCATGCATGTTGAAGAAATAGTTTCCATCCTGCATAAGTATTTGCTAATATAGCCTAATCCTTTTTATTTCACTTTGAAACTTACGATTAAAAAAGTATAACTTTAATTGAAAATCAGAAATGGTAATCTGATTACAGATTGAAATGTAATGCATTACACTACATGTTGTGCATAAAAGTAATCAGATTACAGTAACTAATTACTTTGTAATCCAATTACACCCAACACTGGTTACCATGAACATGAACAATAATTTCAAAAAAATCTATTATTAATGTGTAATACAATGAAAATTGAATCCATATGTTCATTTCGACCTCTGTTTGCATTTATGTGATATTTGAAGGGCGTGCGAAAGTGAACAAGGAGAAAAATGGACATTATTTTGAATTTGTTGAGCGGAAAATAAAATAGTGAAAAGTAATTAGTAATGTGAGAAGTTTTTCATTGAAGTACTCAATGAAAAGTAATCAGTAAAGTAATCTGATTATAAATTTATAGTGAATTACTATTTTTTATTAATTTACCTAAAACTGATGGTCAGGGGTGAGCTAGTGGTTGTAATGATTCTAAGGGCCCAAATGTCCAGGGGGGGCCCACAACAAATAAAAAAAAAGGCCCAGAGAAATATACAGTCAGGGGGCACCGTTCTGCATAATGGGCGGCTTATTTTTGCTTAGCGCGGCCCATTTGGCACGTTTCGTGGCCTACCCACCGGCCCGCTCGGTTCTCCCGCTGGCCCTTCCGTCCCTGATCGGCCCCAAAGTGCGTCGGCCCACCGGGAAAATGCCCGGTATGCCAGATTACCAGTCCAGCCCTGATCGGAAGTATCGATTCTTTTTACCTATAGGATACCTATAGTGTTGTTATTGCCGCTGTTTTTCGGAATGTGTGAGCTTAACCACGTTAGCATTTTAATGTGCAATACGGTATACAGTGCTTCCGATGTTCCTGTCCCGGTTACATCAAGAGGGATGGTTAACACCGCCCTACCAATCAGTTTCAACATCTTACCTAGACTGGTCCGTGTTAGCGATCTAGAACACTACATGCAATACGGAACTACAGCCCCGTGACCGCGTTAATAACTTGTAAAGGTGTGATATGGTATAGCTGCGAGTAAATACGAAGAATTATATGCAAGCGAAAGTCTTCGGGAGAGGTGCAACTATAAAGCTCTCAATACCCCTGATGGACCAGATGTTTCACACTGATGCCTGCAAGAAACAAATACCAGTCAGGTCAGCGACAAATTGAGTAAATGTTAATAATATAATAGAGATTATCAGCAGTCATCAGTTACATGCACCATAATGTGGAATCAAAAGAGGAGGAATGATCATGCCTTTTATAGCCAGGTATGTATGATCTGCGCATGAGCTGCACATGAGCTATTAATTAGTGTCTTCCAGAGAATCCAGGTCACATGGTATGGGTGGTGTCATAGTCCCAAACGGATGTTTTCTGGTGGAGAGATAGTCTCGATACGATAGAGAACACTCTTTAATATCTGTGTTGAATTTAATGTGGACTTTATGCAAATTCATTATGTTCTGATCTCAAACATAAATGTACTGTTTTCTTTTTTTTACGTGTAACATAAAATAAATAAACAGTTTTCTGTATTTAATAACAGATTCCTGCAAGTCCACCTGTTTTATAGGAGTTGAACACTTGATAAAAGTAGTTTTAATTAAGTCTTTAAAAAAATGTACCTTCATTACTGCCCTTAAAAATATCAAATGCATCAATAAAATGTGTAAAAATGATAGTTAAAGATGCCTATATAATTATTATTCAGTTAAATATACTGAATCAATCCAGGTAAAATAGCTATGAATGGTCAAAATCGGCAGTCTTTGTTTAGAAATGAGACAATGAATTCTCACATAATCTCATTATTTATGCACAAGAATCCCGAATGTGCTCAGCACGTGCTGAAGTACACAAAAACTCAAAGTTATTTCCTTATTTTGCATTTATCAAATCATTCAAAGGGTTTTTACTTTGCATGACAAAATAACTTGCAAACAAAGCTGGATGCAGGCCCTATTTTGTTGGGTGAACATTGTGAATAAACTAGTTTTACATTTCAAATAAACAATAATCGAGCCATAAAATGAAATATTTGACAAATCTTTGCATGAAAATCATATTTTCTTTTTATCCATTTAAGCACAATAGACTGATGCCAATACATTTATTCATACATTAAGTCAACAGAATTATTTAGCAGAAGGCAAAGTGTTCTTAGATTGCTATTTAAATAAGTCACTCACCGTCAGGTGTTTTAATCACACATTCATGCAGTTTGTGTGTGATGAGAAAGAGAAGCTGAAAACGGGTTCAAACTGTCTTATACAGTCACTCTTCATCACTTGTACCTCTGCTGAATTCCGAACAGATCATTCGAGCGCCACCGGCCAATCAGAGTGGCTCTGAGCCAGTCTCACGAACGACCAGCCAATGGGAAGAGAGAACGATGTTTAGAGGGCGGGGCAGAGATGGAGTTACTCAAGTTCGAGTTGAAATCAGCGCATCGAGCCGCACACTATAAAAATGTAACGTGTTTATGAGAAAACAATGTCAAAATACTATTAAAAAAACAAAAACAGTTTACTGGTTTACAATATACTGTGAAAGACAGACTTGTATTAGACTAAACGAGGCAATACCTGTAAAAAAAAATTTTTTTTTAAAAGAAATAATATATATATATATATATATATATATATATATATATATATATATATATATATATATATATATATATATATATATATATATAATGTTTTTGTATTAAATATGAGTCATCTTATAATTTATGGCAAAAATCTACAAAAAATAATTTTTACAGTACAATGTTAAAAATGTAAAAAAATAAAAAACTTATAGTGACAAACAGTAAAAGGACATTATAATAAGTGCTGATATACTGCACTATGAATTCTCCACACACATTATCCAGCAATATTATATACAGTTTCATATGTAAAGAATAATATTAAAAAGTTTATTTTTAATAAAATAACTTAAAAGTGCAAATGGGATTTAATGGATGTAAAAAAAAATAAAAAAAAACGAACTTTGGACTTTTCTATACAAAGAAAAGAAAACACCACAGACATATTTTGGATTTGCTTTTTGCTACCCACCATTACAATAATATTTACAGTGACAGCTTTAAACCATTCTTCAATTTTATTTTGTTATCTTTCTCTTATAAAGCTCATAATAGCATATGATAACCTAATTAGATGTTCATAAATTTAGATGAAGGTACAAAGATAAAACACATTATGGGGCTTAATCATTAATTTCCAGTTCAATAAATATAGAAAATAAGCTAAAAGCTATACTTCAAATTGTAAGAATGATCGGGGACATCACAATGATGCACACTACATGATCTTTAGGAATACTGCAGCTCTGAAAATAAGTGTAGTCACAGTCATATAGCACCAGTGTTGGGTAAGTTACTCTAAAAAAGTAACTAATTACTAACTACTCATTTCAGCTTCTACAAAGTAATTAGATTACTGTGCTAATTACTCTGTCTGTTCTACAGTATTTAACTCAATTAAATCAGAAGTAACTAATTAAATTACTGAAAAATTAAGAGTAATCCCTTAATTTATTTTTTACAAAGGAAAAGTAATTTAATTACAGTAATTAATTACTTAGTAATGCATTACACCCGACATAATGATTTGAAAACGTTATGCATCTTATCAACTTGGCTCATGAATATTAATTAGGTCACACAACGTTCAGCAAGCCCAGTAGTTCGAACTGATTTGTTAAACGGCAGTCAAGTGGGCCCGAACTATATTAGGACTACCGGGAAAAAAAATCATTAAAGCATTACGTCACACAATTAATATTCATGAGTCAAACCTATTTTCGCACAGAATCCCTAAACAAGCGTAATATAATACTAAATATACGTTACCAAAACCGCACGAAAGTTAATCCAGGGAAGTCCTGACTGATCATGACAGTTTTTTTGTCTAATAAATCAGTAAATACCCAGTTGTCAACATCAGCACCTGTCCACTCACTCGTGGTCACGTTCATAAGGTCTATGACGTCAACTGTCCGCTAGAGGGACGTGCTGATCTGACACGGTGGAACACAAAGACTGAACTTTGATGCGTCACAAACAATTCAGCAAAAACACCCGAGTTGAGTCATTTACACACTTATCAGTGCGTGTAACGCCACCAAGAGACAATTTAAACACTCTTAATTCTAATTTACAGATAAGTACTTTGTATTTTAAGAGGTTTAAGCATTTATAATAACTTTCATTTATTAACAAACATTATATAGCCTAATACAGTTTAAACAGTGAAGAATAACAACAACAACAACAACAATAATAATAATAATAATAATAATAATCAACCTCTGGACGTGTGTCCATTATATTAACAGTATTGAATGGGAATTTAAAAACAGAACAGCTGAGTGTGGATAAATATGGCCTACTCTTCTAAACCATATTAATTAATTAATTAATTAATTTTTAAAGTTCGTTTAACGCAAGTATGCATGTCCTGAGCAGCACAGAAAATAGTTCCAGTTGATTTCCTGACACCAACAACCACTTTTCCATGATCTACAGTATATTGTCATTTTAAATTTTATTGTCACATTTAAAAAATCTTCTAACTTATTATTTTGCATAATTTCGCTCCATATTTTATTGTGCATTGGTAAATAAATTCTGGAATATGTACTATCCGAAATGTGCTATAGCAGGCAAACTTGCTTTTATTATTTCTGGGCAGGCATAATCAGAAATCTATTATGTGGTCATAAGCACACACACACACACACACACACACACACACACACACACACACACACACACACCACACACACACACACCACACACACACACACACACACACACACACACACACTCATGCACGCACACACACTTGAGCAATTATGTACATATTAAAATTCCACTAGTATTTGGAAAAATATGTTACGCAATTTTAAACATATGTAGCAAGTATGTAAGAATATGTGACATTTTTATACCAGTTTTCACTGTTTTTAAATGTTTATTCCATTTATAATATTTCTGTATGAGGAATTATTTGAAATATATTTATACTTAATATACTGATGATGATAATAATAATAATAAACAATTATTATTTAATAATTTAATAATTTTCCCTTTTCCTCTCTCTCTCTCTCTAGACCACGTGATAATCGGATGTCACTCTCATGTCCCTGTTTCGGTTACTAGGGAGGAGAGGCGGTCCATGGCAACGCTTTGCTGAAACTCCAACCGAGCAAGAGAGAAAAACGCGAGACGAGGCTTGATCGCACAACGGAGGAAAGAAAGCGAACCGAACACTGCAGGGAACTTTAATCTGATTCCTCAGAGGATTTGTTTTTCTCTCGCCTGATTGAGGACTGCGCGTTTCATACAAACCGGAGTTATTACAGTTTGACATCATCGGTTCGGTTCACCTTGCCGCCGGCCAGGTCACTGCGAGAGACTGCGAGACCGGGATCCACAGACCCCGCTGCCGGGACAAGCGCTGCGTGTGTCCGCAGACAGACGCCCAGCACCAGCGCTCACAACTTAAAACGTCATACTGTTTCTGAAATACTCCGTGAAAATGACTGTTATGTGAGTCCCTAAAAGGCTTTTAAATAACATAATTAAATTATATCTATAAAAAGGGAATCTAATTATAATTTTGAAACTACTTTGACACCAATTTTTCTGAAAAGTTCTACATTAAAGAGACACAATTAAGATTTATTCCTGTTACATTTCCAACAATTTCTACAACTACTCTTATTATTATTATTATTATTATTATTATTACTACTATTGATATTATTATTACAGCCTGTTCCATAGCTTGTAATTTTTAAAATATTTGAATTTAAGTGACACAAAGATTCACAATGGCTCTTTGCTGGTATCACCATTGTATTTGCTGACCTTGGACCTTGTTTTGGGACTGAAAGGAAGCTGTCTCATAGTCAGAGCACCATGCGTTGCTATACTGGCTCTGTCACCGCCGGGTCAATCTTACCAAGTGAAACTGACACGGGGAGGGAAGGCCAACCCCACATAATGCCTCATCGTCTTATCCCGTCCTGAAACACAAACTCTTGCTTCATACGGTGGAGGGAATGGGCAACTCGTCTCGAAAAGAGGCAGAGGAAGAAGGTGGTGAGAAAAAGGAAAAGGGAGATAAGGAGGAAGTAGCGGAGAAAAAGAAGAAAAAAGAGCAGGTATTTGAGGACGAAGAGCTGCCGCTCGTTGTCGCTAAACTCTTGGCAAGTGGAGACCCGGTGTTGGACTTGAGTTACTACAAGTTCCGCCGACTTCCTCGTCAAGTCTCGGATCTGCAACATCTGGAGAAGCTCTACGTATGTGGAAACCGTCTTCGCGACGTCCCCAAGCGTATCGTGCGGCTGCAGGGCTTGCGCACCTTGGCGCTCGATTTCAATAAGCTTGTTGACATCCCGTTGTCGGTGTGCCAGCTGACCAATCTCACCTGTCTCTACCTGGGCAGCAATCGGTTGATGAGTTTGCCTCCAGAAATGAGGAACCTTCAGAGCTTACGCTGCCTTTGGGTTGAAAGTAACTACATCCAGCGATTCCCCAAGCAGTTATATGACCTTCCTCATCTACGCTCATTGCAATTCGGGGACAACCGACTACGCACGCTGCCTCCGGACTTATGGCGCATGGAGGCCTTGCGAGGACTCTGGCTATACGGAAACCGCTTCCAGGAGTTTCCACGCGTGCTCCTCAAGATGGAGCAATTGGAGATCCTGGATTTGGACCGTAATCGGATATCGGATTTCCCCAACTTGCATCACCTTCCGGCGCTGCAGCTCTTCTCCTATGACCACAACCCTGTCAAGGAGCCGCCACATGTAGGGGAGGAGGTGTTAATTGTTGGCGAAGGGGCTGAGGATGTCCTACAGGCTAGAGACAGACGGAAAGAGGCAAAAGAGCGTGCAGAGAAGGAGTCGGAGGAGGTGGCGGCCGCGGCTGCAGCGGCAGCTAACCCCGTTATTCACGGAATACTTAAGAAACTTCGAATGAGCTCCGCTCTTAACCTAGCAGCCGCTAAGGAGAAAGAAACAAATGGCGCAATACAATCATCAACCACAGAAGACAATGAAGATGAACCACAAAGTAAAGATGAATGGTCAGAGTTTGAGAGACAAGGTGTGGCACTTGATGAGCTTGGGTATGAGGAGGAGGGCCAAGGCTATGAATGGGAGGAGCTAATATATGAGGGGGAGGGCTATGAAGGGTATAAAGGGGCAGGGTTAGAGTATGAAAGAGCAGAAATGGATTATGAATATGAAGGGGAGGAGCTGGAGGAACACTCATAAGGGGGAGGAGCTTGATATTTGAATGAAATCAATGAGTTTTTGGAGCTACTGTTTAGCGATCTGGACTGTTAGCCAAAGGTTGCAGGTTCAACCCCAAGTTAAGATGAACTGGAGCATTACAGAGAGATATTGGGCCCATATAAATGTACTTAAAGGAATAGTTTTAAAGCACTAAATTTAACACAGTGTTACAAGTTTTGCCTCTGAATTTGGATTTTATGCATTTGAATGACTGTCAATAAGTAACAAAACGTTTCAAATACACATTAAGCCCGTAAGGTATGAAATGGCATCACTCAAATCCCACAAATCAATGGCGAAGTGTGTAATTTCTACATGACAACAACACCAAATTGAATTGCAATTTGTAAGTTTGAGCGAGCCAATTGAGACGGGACTATGTGTTTTTCCAAACGATGGCACAAGTGGCAATTGTTTGAAACAGTAAATAATATTGCAATTCTGTTGGGTGCAACTAGTGATGCAGAAATGTCACATTTCATTGTTAAATGTTGAGCTTGCAACAGAAATATGAAGACAGAAGACAGTGTTGCTATTATAAGAAAGCAGTTATTTTTGGCCTGACCTGGATGTGATCCTCAAACACAGGTCTTACTTTAGTAATTGCAGGGTTTAACGATTTAAGGATTCTCATTCTGAACAGTCAAGTACTGCACAAATTTGATGCATCAAAACTTTGTTACTGTGTGTTGTGTACTTTTAATTAAGAGCAGGGCTCTGACATTTTTTGTTTGTTTAGTGTGTGCAACTCAACCCTGACATGGGTGTACTGTTTATAAGAAACTTGATACTGCAATTGCAGTGATGTGTGTTGGTGAAACCAAATGTTCTCTTATTAAATAAGCAATGAGTTTGACAAACATGTTTCAATGATTCATGTCTTGTGAGAAGATCTGATTCTGGTCCTCACAAAATCTGATCAGATATAGCTAAAACAGTTACATGTCAATATTTTTCAGCCTTTTGACCATATTCACAATAAATAGTATCTCGATATTAATGTATTTGCACTGAAATGGTTAAAAGGGGGATTTTATTTGATCCGAGGAACCATCATTTCAACCAGATATCCATTTTTGCAAAGTAAACACCAATAGTTACAGAAATGTTATATAAAGGTCTACTAGTAAAAGTCCATAATTCTCATTTTCCCATTTGTTCATTCTTTCCCTCCAATATTCGTATTGTATGTACCTACTTTCCATTTCCAGTCACACCTGCCAACTCTCTTATTATAGTCAAGAAGTGTTTTTATTGCCCTCTCCTTTTCCTTCCTTCATCCATCATTGTGCTCTTTAAACTTTCTCTCTCCATCTTCTGTCACTTCTCATCTCTCCCCAAAAGAGTGTCAAATGCCATCTGTTAAAATATTTACGTAAGGTTACGAGCCTGTCATTACTGCTAGGAAGAATGTGAAATGAGCGATTTGGCATAACCCGTGACAGGAAGTGGAGAGAAGTGCGTCTCCGCCCAATCTCCACGCCAGAGTAAACACAACCCATCTAATGCAAACACATTCATGCAAATGTGCACGGCTTAGGTGTCGTGCAAACAGCCAAGTTTCCAAAAACATTCCTTTATTCACATCTGCAAATGTATCTTGTCTTGCTGAATCTTTGTATTGTTTCTGAGTGATCTAAATAATGCATTTGACTAATTCTTATCCAGTTTTTACTTACTTGTTAGAGTAAAACAATTAAAGTACAGTTAGTTCATGGTTGGACTGGTAAGAGAAATTTGGCCCGGGATTTTTACATAGCAACTGGCCCAAAAGTTGTTGGGGGGGGGGGGTGTTCGCTGTCCGCGGTGCCGTTTTGCTCTCCGTTCTGCATAACGCTCTTTTAAGCTTATCGTGGCCCATTCGGCCCGATTCACAGCCGACCCACTGGCCCGCTTGGTTCTCCCGATGGCCAGTCCACCCATGAAGGGCCCCAAAGTATGCCGGCCCACCGGTAAAATGCCTGGTATGCCAGATTGCCAGTCCAACCCTGAGTTTGTTCCAGTCCACTATTTTATTTGGGCAAGCAGCCTGTCTATCGGTCACCCTCCTAGCAACCACTCAGTACACCATAGCAAATGCATAACAACCACCTAGCAACCACTCAGTACACCATAGCAAATGCATAACAACCACCTAGCAACCACTCAGTACACCATAGCAAATGGATAGCAAGCACCCATCAACACCCTAGCAACCACTCAGAACACCATAGCAAATGCATCACAAACACTCATCAACACCCTAGCAACCACTCTGTACACCATAGCAAATGCATCACAAACACTCATCAACACCCTAGCAACCACTCAGTACACCATAGCAAATGCATGACAGGCACTCATCAACACCCTAGCAACCACTCAGTACACCATAGCAAATGCATCACAAACACTCATCAACACCCTAGCAACCACTCAGTACACCATAGCAAATGCATGACAGGCACTCATCAACACCCTAGCAACCACCTAGCAACCACTCAGTATACCATAGCAAATGCATCACAAGCACCCATCAACACCCTAGCAAACACCTAGCAACCACTCAGTACACCATAGCAAATGCATAACAACCACCTAGCAACCACTCAGTACACCATAGCAAATGCATAACAACCACCTAGCAACCACTCAGTACACCATTGCAAATGCATGACAGGCACTCATCAACACCCTAGCAAACACCTAGCAACCACTCAGTACACCATAACAAATGCATCACAAGCACCCAAATTACCCTAGCAACCACCTAGCAACCACTCAGTACACCATAGCAAATGCATCACAAGCACCCATTAACACCCTAGCAACCACCTAGCAACCACTCAGTACACCATAGCAAATGCATCACAAGCACCCATCAACACCCTAGCAAACACCTAGCAAGCAGCCAGATCACCCCAGCAACCACCTAGCAAAACCTTAGCAACCAGTCTTACTGACTACATTACCTGACTGTAAAGCCCAAACACACTTTACGCAAGTAAGCATACGCAGATATCAACATTGCCAATGCACGGTCCATTTGAACATGCTTAACTTGTGCTTTCTTGTGTTATTATTGTAACTGGATGTGTTATTATTCAGGTAAGTTGCCATGAATATAGCAACTTAGTTGCTAAGCAATATTCTATTAAAACTGCTGCTTTGCTATGACAGAAGTTGACCAAATTAGCTAAAGCTATAGCGCTCCTTGTGGCTGCCTTGAGAATGCAACGCATACTTGCAATGTGTTCTGAATTGCGGTCTGACACATTATGGAATGCAACAATGCAAGAAATCGATCTTGCATAGCTACAAACATCTGTGTTCACGTACTTGCATACTAACTTCAAGCTTTTAAAACTTGAATGAATTTTTCATGTCTTTAAATGTCACGAAAGTTTCTGAAAAAGTTGTTTTTGCAGTTTAGTTTTAATAAGCTAAACAATCTTTGAACTGGGGAGTACGTTTTGAGTTCTGAAAGTTACAGTACTTTATGTTTACATTGTACCATCATCAGCTCTTTTATTTAAATTATTTTTAGGAAAATTTAGTTTTCCCATTATACAACACATTAAAGCTATTATGAGTCAGTCTGTTGCTGAGAGATTTTGGCACAGCCGTTGGTCCTGGATTCTTAGGCGCCGAGTGTCGAGTGTCTGTGGTGTGGTTGAGTATTCTGACATTGTCCAGGCCTGGTGAGGAGAACGTAGACTCTGTACTTAATCATTTAGAGAGCTTACTGCTAGTTTACATGAGTGCCATTTTCTCAAGGTCAGCCACATTGCACACAGCCACAGCTAGCACAGAGTCGTGAATGAGCAGTGGATCGGATCTGCACATTTAGTTCACCGTGACAAAATTCACTTTTAGCATATATAGGTGTTTTTTCAATCATCCGGCAGTTTTAGCTCAGTTAAAATATTTTTCACACTCTCGCTAGTTTATTTAATTTGTCTACTAACAATGGACAGCAGAGTATGTACATGCATCAGAGCATATTAATGCTATTTTGTCTTTTTTCTTTAAATTTTTTGTTTTTTAAAAAAAGTCATGACACATGAAAACTCCCACAACAGTGTAATTTCTATCAGGAAGACTTGCAGACTTGAGTGAAATTTAAGATGACATTTATTTGATGAATATAAAACAGGAAAGTAATGTCTCTCTTTGGTGTAGGCCCCATCTGGCGGTCTGAACAAGTTGTACTCGGAACCATCATATCCTGCTGGAGATATTAGGCAGGGGCGAGGAGACTACCCCCATGCAGGATGGGACTCAACTGGTGGTGGTGGGGTGGTGGAGGTTGCCGTGTTAGCACACTGAAACAGCAATGTGATTGTGAGCAGACTTATAAAGCAACGGCTTATATGTGATTGGCTGGGAGTTACCTAGCTAATGGTGCGATGATGTACAGCGGCTAGTCAACTACGCTGCGCTTACATTTCCAGCACATCTTAAATTCTGTATTGTGTTTAATAGAATTCTGTGGTGAAAATGACGTGGATGGAAATGACATTTTTAAAGTTTTTAACGACTCCTTTCTCTTGCTAAGGCTAATTTAATAGCTAACATTTTATGTATCCTAAATACACACAATTAAATAATAGTTTCACACTTTTTGCACATTTTTTGCAAGCTTGATAGGAAATGATGCACAGTAAAAATATTCAGTTCACGAGTGATAGTTAACTTCAATTCTATTTGTTTTCTTCAAACATCACTTGTCTCATATTTCATCTCAAGCATGTTCTTCACTGACACTTTTGTCCACTTGTTTAACAAGTACACTAACTTTTGAAAAAACTTTATTAGGGGCAAAATTTTTTGGTGTGGTAGAAATGACGCCACAACTGTGGGACAGTCGTAATGTTTGAAAAATGTATTAAGTGACCATAGTTTGTATGTAATAATTTTTGTAATGTATTTTCAAAGTTTAATATTGAAAATCTGGGTCAAGGCTAAAACATTGAAATCTTTACATAAAAGGTATTTAAAAATACCAAAAATAAATGTTGTATGCTTGATAAAATGACCCTAATTCAGTTTTAATGTGAGCTACTTATATATATATATATATATATATATATATATATATATATATATATATAAATATATACAAATAATAATAAAAACAAACCAAACCCTGGGACATGAAATTGCCCAAAGTTGAAGAAACACCCAAATGCATTTAACATTTACAGATTTTCTCTTCTAGCAAAATGACCAAATATATTGATCTCTCATTTTGCTCTACACAGATTTTTGTCCAATCAAATGTTCTCTAGAATGGCAATGCCCCACCCCCTGCAACTGAAAAGTGAGTTACAAATCTACTGTAGCTGTGATGAAACTAACGCCTACAAGCAAAGTAAAGAACAAAAAAAAGACCACATCAACATGCCATTTCAATGCTAAATATGTCAACAAAGGACAGAAAACTGTGCTTGTAAAGCAATTTCATGGGGTTTTTAAAGCCACGCTCAGTAATATGTGTCTCTCGATGCCAGTTCTTAGCAGAAGTCATCTGGCGAGTCTTATGAGAGTGTCAGCACGAGAGGAGGGGCCATCACGGTCCAGCTCTTATGATTTTGCTCATGATGAGTAAGGCATGTTTGCATGTTTTATATGCCAGTTGGTTGTTATGACACTGCAAGCCATTAAAAGTGTAATCTCAAGGCTTGAAAACTGCAGTGTGAAAACTAGATACATTCTTAAAGAAAACTGTGTATGCCAGTACAAAACTTGCTGCTACAATGCTTGGAAGTAAACATTACATGTGTAATGAGTAATTTTGGACCATTGTTTTTTTTAAAATGCTATGTTATCAAGATGTTCATGCTCGTAGCACAACCAGTGCTGGATAAGTTTTATACTCAGGTTTAATACTAGGGTTCAGGTTCTAACCTAACCCTAACCATAACTGGGGCGAATTTAGAATTTCAATATTTAGATAGAAAACTGTTCTTTTAAATTGTAAAAAGAGGTCAGAATCTCAATGTTGTTTTCTGTATTTTGGATCAAATAAATGCAGTCTTGGTGAGCAGAAGATACTTATTTTAATGGTAGTGTAGGTCTAAAATTAAGTAAAGTCTTTATGTAAAGAAAATGTATAGTCAGATTACTTCTTTTAACTTAAAACTTGATTTGGATCATTAAGTCTCCTCACATTCATTCTCTTTCTGTCACATTCCTCATTGATAGGCCCAGGGGTGGAGTCATTGTCTCTCAGGTGTGAATTACACTCAATATTCATGATCGTTCACGTCTCCTCGCATATTACCTTTCAACACTAAAATTGTCTTACAAAAGTTAAATGACTATATTGTTTTGTATGAACGAGTGATCAGGATGGTTTTCACATCATTTTGTAGCAAAAAATCTAGGCTACAAGATCAAGTTCTCAAAAGTCTTGTGGACAAATGTTTAGTATGTGTTATATGACCTTATTTCAGTGAATTTTATTTGAATTATATGTTGCTCACATATTATTGTGCTGAATACAGTGTTATCAGACTTTAGCCATTAATATATTTTTAAGCAAATGAAAAAAGCACAAAGGTCAAGGCATGTCAAAACTTCTCCAGGGCCCAAAACACCCTCAGACCCCCAGAGGGTTAATGTGACTCAGCCCTCAATGACACTATAAGATGTGCACATTTAATGTGTTGAAATGTGTTTAAATTATTCAAGATGATGTTTATTCAGAATATTGCCATTTTCTATAATAATCACACAACAAAGTAATTAAAATAAGTGAAAGTGCTTAAAGAACCATTCAAATCGTTATTTTTCATTAACAAAAAATCAGCCTGGTCTCATGAACATTACGTGACCGTGGCAACATTTTTGCAAAATTAAATTACGTGCTTCATTGCATGTTTGGCTGGAGTTTCCAAGGGAAATTGTCCAGTGGGGGGCACCAAAAGTGAGTGAAACGGTGTCATAGTCAGATGAGGATTTTACAGGAAATATTAGATGCCTGTTTTAATGAGTAAAACATACAGTACCTCCCAAACCTAAAATTTTAAC
Source organism: Moxostoma hubbsi (assembly GCA_032164185.1). Lineage (NCBI taxonomy): Eukaryota > Metazoa > Chordata > Actinopteri > Cypriniformes > Catostomidae > Moxostoma > Moxostoma hubbsi. Next base: position 4,500,842 of record JAVLUX010000040.1, read on the forward strand.
CTAACCCTAATCAATAGTGATAGCCATAAAACGTGGCGCCGTTTTATGGCCCGTTCTGCATAACGCGCCGGCGCATTTCAGCTTATCGTGGCACGTTTTGCGGCCGGCCCGGTTCTCCCGATGGCCAGTCCGCCCCTGAACGGCCCCAAAGTGTGTCGGCTCACCGAGAAAATGCCTGGTATGCCAGATTTCTTATCCAGCTCTATCCTTACCCTAAACCTTAATGATAGTGTCCAAAAACAAAATGCGGCCACTTATTTTCATGTCACTTCTGTGATACTCACATCTCACGTGTCAGCTTGGGCGTTTGGCTCGGCTTGCGCGGACTTCCTAGTCTAACGTCCAACACTCTGTCAGGTGAGCTACCGCGGAAGCTAATCACATTGGAATACGTGTGTAAATATAGGTGAGTCTGTAATAAAAGCATTAAAATGTGTCGTTTTTTTCAAATGATGTGTTGGAGTAAATGTGTTTTGATATCATAACATAAAAGTGTGTGTGTGAAAATAATTGTTTATCAAGTCATCATCAGCCGCTGCACTCGTGATTAGTGTGAAAGTGAATAAAACGCACGGTTGCAGTAGCGCCTCTAGCGTGAATATCACCAGGAAACTGCGGCGAAACGTAGAACGCGGCCCGTTAAAGTCAGTTTGCAAAAATGCAGTTATGGTAATGTTCATTTTACGAGACTATTTTTCTTGCCATTCTTTTTTAAGCATAAAACCACTCAATTCTGTTAGATTTATCTGAAAACAAGACTTAATGCCTTAAGTCATTCTTATGTCTTATGTCAAGCAAAATGTTCTTGTTTTAAGGATGTTTAAGGGCCTCTTAACTGCCTGATTTACAGCAAAATAGCAACACTTCAGCAACCATCGAACCACTTACGGACTTTTTGAGCCACTGTTTAATCTCAGCCATATCTGAAAGAGATCTTGCTCATGTCTGCTGCCACTGACTCACAGATTAAAAGCACAGGATGAAAAAATAAATATGGTTTTATTCAGAGAGATCACTCAATCGTTTAAAACTGATCGCCCTTTCTCCTTAAAGACTAAGACTTTATAGAACCATCTGACTGTGTGGGAGAGCGAACTGTTGGAGATATGAGAGAGAGAAGCTCACACATACATTCACAAACCTGTGCGGGCACCAAAACTGTGCCCATATGCCAACCAACTGAGTGTTCAGTTGGTGCCACTCCTCTCTCTGCATGCCTAGAACCCTTTGTACATATGCCTTAGCAAATGCTGCTAAATATAATATAATTATTTCTGAAAACATCAACTGGAAATGATGAGATTAGATTAGGCAGAGAAACAGCATTATATCTGTATCAATATTTCAGGTTTATTGTGACGTTAGAGTGTTATATCCACTAAGATTAAACCTGTAAATGAGAGGAAGACATACAGAGGACTTAATAACTGGTGTTCAGGTTATCTGTCCGAGTCCCGTCCACACTCGTATGTGTCTCTGTATGCCTCCTCTCACCCATTCTGCTTTCTGATGCTCACAAAACCTGAATGCACCCATTACATAAGGCAAATTAAGCACACACAAACAACTACATTTCACCTGTTCCTTAACAAAACCAGGTGTCATTCATGTCTACATGGCACAAAAACACTCATTTTAAATAAATGAGCATACAATGTTATCAGTCAAGTACTATCAGTACCAGTACACACACAGACAGACATGACTCACTCGCTTTGGTAGTGTGTGAGGAAGTGTTGCGGGTCGGCTGGCGTATGTGAGAGGCGTGTGATGTTGGGGGTGTTCAGGACGAATCCTGATGAGCTCTGCTGAATACAGAACACAAAGTACAGCAACAGTACAGCAAGAAAGCCATCTTAAAGCAGCAGCACACCCAAAATATATCATGTTTTGAATTCTATTCTGAGTGGATGACTGTTTGTAGTGCTGTTGAGATGAGACTTTCCATCTTTGAGTGCCATTGTGACATTCACACGTCGGTTACATCGGAATGGAATGTCTTAGAATGGAATTTTGCAATTTAAAATAGCTACTTTATTTAAATATGTATTCTAGGGAGGAGGGCACCTCTCAGTTTTAACTGTAAAAAATATAGTTCATTTAAATGTTTAATTGTTGTTCATTTAAATGAAAATTCTGTTATCATTTAAGCACCCCCGTGTCTTTCCAAACCGTATGACTTTTTTCTGTTGAAAAGGTGGTATTGTCTGACCTGATCTGCCATATTTGAATGTATGAAAATGCAATTTATATTTGAGAGCTATTGCGGGTGGGACAATTAACAGTGTTGGAATATACCACACAGGTTGTACAGACTATTTTTAATGTGCTTTTGTTCTGTCATTTTTGGAGATTGAAAGTCTCAGTTTCCCATTCGCATTCTGTGTATGGAAAAGAGCAGTCAGGATATTCAGCAAAATTACATTTTATGTTGCACAGAGGAAAGTAAAACATACAGATCTGGGACAACATGATGGTGAATAAATGATAACAGAATTTCATTTTTGGGTGAACTATCTCTTAAAAAATAAAAACAAACTAGTGATGGGCAGATTGATAGAAATTATTGATACTTCTGATACTGATGTTGTATCAAGGTGATTGTTACTTACAGGAAATTATCTATACTAAAGTTTTTTTTAACTAAATTAGTGATTTTATTTTTTATTTATATTGAAAATGACTGTTTTATAAAATTCAAAGTGTAAAAAAAATAACTATATGTGACCCTCTTGTTCTACCCGCTCCGTGCGGGACTGGAACCGGTGTCTCCGGCATGAGAGGCAGGTGCGCTAACAAGGAGGCTAAAGGCTACAGCCTTTAGCATCAGTCGCTAGTGCACCTCTTGAGGTCAGGAGAGTGAGATTATACACATTGCACAGCTATCTATCAGCTAGTCACCGTTACACTCACCTCCCTAAATCTCACTCCCATCCGGGTCACGGCACCATTGTGATGCTTCTTTTCTACCTGCTCCATACGGGACTCGAAGCGGCGTCTTTAGCATGGGAGGTAGGTGCGCTACAATGTGGCTAAAGGCTACAGCCTCTAGCATCAGTCACTAGTGCACCTTTTGAGGTCAGGAGAGTGAGATTATACACATTGCACAGCTATCTACCAGCTGGCCACCGTTACATATACAAGCAAATAGTTGTATGACTGGATATATTTCTTCTTCTGCTCATCTTAACACTGGAAATGTTGAACGACACAAGACGTTTTTTCAGTCACAGCACACATTTATTACAAATTTATTTGAATTAAAATCTATTAAAATACTAAAACTGTTCTGTTGTTGTTAATATATATAGTTAGCAAAAATAGATATCTGCCAATTTGCAGGTTAGGCCTATAAATGAAAAATAAATATCAAAATAATTTGAATAGAGGTATTATATTGGTATCGATATCAGCAATATTGGACTTGATAGTACTTGTTATCGGATTGAAAAGTAAACAAGAGGTATCGATCATCCCTAGTACGAACCAAAAAGTGTGGTTTGCACCATTTACAAATCCAGGTCTGATCTTCATTCTGCTGTCCTTATACAAGTTACTCTGCACAGAAGCCTGTGGGCAGAATATACTGGAAATGCTGATCACAGATAGAGCACTGATCTTGAGAGAGAGAGAGAGAGAGATACTCACTGAATTGGCCAAAGGCTTCTGTGAAGCCAGTTTCTCGAAGTGCATGAGAAGCATGTTTTGGTAATGCGTCTTTGCCCTAATGCACACAGAAAACACACGCAAAAGCCCATTATCCATATAACTCCTCAGATGACTGAAGTTGCAGAAGTCTCAAGTCTTTTCCCAATATTTTTTGGGTGACTACACATATTTAAAAAACAACAACAACAACAACCTTTGTAAGAGCTTTTGACAACTTCATGGATGGTGTGTTATTTAGCAGTGTTTAATTTTGCTGCCATTTTAGGTGTTTACTTACTGTATTTGTAGCAGCTTACATTGTCAGTAGGAACTTAATCTTTCCATAGGTTTCCATAGGAATTTCCAGATAGGGGAGACCGGGACTTGTCCCAAGAGGAAGTTGTCACAAGGGCTATATCTCAGTAACAATAAGATTTGGAGTCTAAAGTCCAATTACATTAATGTGTGTTTTCTCTAAAAGGGTTTTTGTATGTTGGTTTGAAACTGGTTTGATTTTTGTGAATTCATACTTCTATCAGGAAGACTTGCAGACTTGTGTGAAGTTTAAGATTACATTTATTTGATGAATATAAAACAGAAACGTAATGTCTCTCTTTGGCGTAAGCCCCGTCTGGATGTCAGTCTCATAAAACACCACATAGAGACAGCCCCAGGGGTAGTGGTATATAGTCATCCCTATCGCTTACCAGAACACCAAAAATAGGTATTATGGGAATAATTTAAAGACCATGCTTGATATGGGGTAATAGAAGAATCCCATAGTGATTGGGCCAGGCCGGTGGTTCTGGTACCTAAGAGCAATGGCTCTTAGGTACACCAATTTGTGACTCTTCTGTTCAGTTTGATTAGTGCCCCGGCTATGTTTTAGTGTCTTATGGACAGGGTCCTCAGACCGCACGCTGCGTATGCCATTGCCTATTTGGATGATATCATTATTTACATTAATGATTGGCAGCGGCACATGCAGCATCTGGGGGCTCTTATGAGGTCACTGCGACAAGCGGGGCTCACAGCAAACCCGAAGAAGTGCGCAATTGGGTGGGTGGAAGTACAGTATCTGGGGTTCCACTTGGGTCAGGGGCAGGTGCTGCCCAAATTGATAAAACCGCAGTTATTGCGACCTGCCCAAGCAGCATCGCAAGACCCAAGATCAAAAAGGAGGTGAGACAGTTCCTGGGGCTGGCTGGCTATTATCAAAGTTTTGTGCCTAATTGTTCGGACATCACCAGCCCAATGACTGATCTCAATAAAAAGGGAGCTCCAGACCTGGTCCAGTGGATGGAGCCGTGCCAGCAAACAGTCACGCAGGTAAAAGCTGCACTTTGTGGTGGGCCACTTCTGCATTCCCCTAAGTTCTCTCTCCCTTTAGTTTTGCAGACAGACGCATTGGACAGGGGACTGGGTGCGGTACTGTCCCAAGAGGTGGATGGGGAGGAGCGCCCGGTGCTGTACATTAGCTGTAAGCTCTCTATGAGAGAGACAAAGTACAGCACCATAGAGGAGTGCTTGGCCATCAAGTGGGTGCTCCTCACTCTCCACTACTATTTGTTGGGATGAGCATTCAGCTTCTGTTCATGCCCCACTCCAAATGGCTCCACTGCATGAAGGATACCAACAGAGGTGTGTATTAACTCATTACATTTACTCCGTTACATATACTTGAGTAACATTTTGCATAAAATGTAACTTTTAGAGTAGTTTTAAAAGTGGTTAATTTTTATTCTCACTCAAGTAAATGTCTAATTAATTTTTTTTAAACTTTTACTTCTTTACAACGTGTGGCGTTAATGTCGTTACATTACTGGGTTTAATTTGAATTAATGTGCAATTTATTGAGAGATTATTGAATGGGATTTTTACAAGAGCGGAAGTTCACAGCTGCGCGCGATGAGACACGCCATTTTGAGTGACGAGACTGTCACTTAAGTCATCAGAGCATCAAACTCTTCAAAGTGAAACACTTTCGTCGCTCCACACAGTGAAAAAAAAGTATAGTTCCGTCATGCAATGCCTTAATTTAACAAAAAGACAAGCAGAAATGTCAAGATTAAAGTCACAGCTCACACTTCATGCAGCACGCTGAGGTAAGTTTTGGCGCAAATTCTGACGCGGGCTTTTCTTGTGTAATGAGATGGTCATTTTCAGGGTGATTCTGTAACTGGGCTCTTATGACATCCGGTTTTAAGTGTACATTTTTAAATCAGTGCAGCAATATATCAGTGTGCTTTGTCCCGTATGTCATAAGCAATATTTATGCATTTACTCCTCGCCCTCGCGGGGGTACTGGAAACTTAGCGCAGCTACTTAAGGCGAATTAACTGTATAAATCCATTTAAACATCAAAATTAAATGTAAATTACCGTTATTCGCGTGATCGACAACTGGAGCGCGAACAGACAGCATCAACGCGCGTGCGCAGTGAGGCGCGCTGGGCGCGCGCGCGTGTCATGCGCACAAGTCAATCGTCGCGACGAGAGTGGCTGTGTCCGCTATCGTTCACTCATTCACTATTTCCTATATAGTAAATGGCAGTTAGTGCACTATATCTCAGCAGTAAGTGAGTGAATTCGGACGAGAGTGTCGGAGCTCTGGGGCTGGTACAGAAACAACGTCACCCATATGACATTTTAAAATATTGTGCCTTATTTGTTATTCTTATTAAATAGTATATTAATACAATAAATCTTCATTCTGTTGCCATTTTTAATATATACTGTGTGTTAATATAAAGAGTAAACACATTTGATCAAATAAAGAGTACATTTTAAAACGTATCTGTATGTTTTGTCTCTCTATATGTTATTTTAATCCAGTAATGATTTGTCAAAAAGTAATTTAATAAATTTCAGCATGAAAAAAAACATTGCAGGAGTGAAGGAAGCAGTAAACTTCCATATCGTACGTCTTCCCCGTGGTGGATTGTGGGAAATTAATCATCATTGAGTGTACTTGAAATGTATGCTTGAAATTGGAGTGCATTGTGGGTAAGAATGAGTGAACAAAAGTAGGGAACGAGTGGCTCACTCAGAATACAGACACTCCCATAAAATAGCGAGAACTCGAAATAGTGCACTATATAGTGGATAAGGGGCGGTTTCAGACACAGCGAATATGTCTGAAATGTTCCACGATCAGGGTTGGTGCCCTACGTAGGCTGCATGCTCTGCATTTAGAGAGTCTCGGTACTGTTGTACATAACTAACGATCTAAATACTTACGACACTGAAAAATGTAACTAAACTGAATTATTAGAAATGTTTCCAAACCTCTCTTCTTATTGACAAATTCATCCAGATCTGACAAGAGCCCTTAAAGGGATAGTTAACCCAAAAATTACAATTCTCATTATTAACTCGCCCTCATGCAACCCCTGATGTGTTTGGTGATTCACATTCTTCTCTGCATATCGCCCCCTGCTGTCTAGCAAAAAATAACAAATATTGATCTGTTTCTCACCCACACCTATCATAACACTTCTGAAGACTTGGATTTAATCACTGGAGTCTTATGGATTACTTTGGTATCTGGCACTCCAGCCATTTAAGTTTGAGGTGGTCCACAGGCCGGTGGCGCAAATGGCTATTGCGAACTTCCTCTCCAGAAAGGAGGGAGGGGGTTGGGTGGGGTGGGTAGGCCAGACAGTTCCCCTGTCCTGAGTCGGGCGGTGGGTGTATGTGGAGGTGAGGGTGTGTTCGAGCCTTCGTCTGGGGAGAGAGGGAGCTGTAAGGGATTTCACCTGTGATAAATTGCTGGAAATTGTCGTTTCTTTTTTCGCAGTGAGGGATGAGGGAAATAAAAGGGGCCAGATGAAGATACAAGTGTGTTGTTATGAAGCTTTACCGCAGTCGCAGTCAAGTGAACATGTTTTTGTGTGTGAATAAACGTTCTGTATTGCATCATACAAATATTGTGGTGGGGGAAATATTAGTAGCCTAGTAGTTCCCCCGAGAAACCTTTCGTTCTACCTCGAAAAAATCACATTCCAGTTGTGACTTGCAACAATAAACGTGTAATTCTTTTAATTGTTGTGAAAGAAATGTAAACTTTATTTTATTTATTTACCTATATTACCTTGAGCTTGAAAATGGACTTTTCTTGTGAATAGTTTCTCAAATACTGAACCAATCCTCATTAATTAGATCCCGTTTGAAAGCTTAAAGTCTCAAGAATCAAACGGTGCTGTCCATTTATTATTATGAAATTATAAGTAGAAACATTTGATGGCTGAAGAGAGCTGCTTATTCATCCTTGGTTGAAGAGAAGATGATTTCTAGAATTTGTCACAAGTTCTGCATTTAGATATATATTTAAACATTATCAAAAACTACTTCTGTCAAAGTTTAACATTTTTGTTTGAGGTTATTTTTGTCCGTTTTGGCATACCTGAAATGAGTAGAATAACAAGTTAGAACCTAATTTATCCCTGGTTGTGTAACAAGATGAGTGTGTGTGTGTGTGTGTGTGTGTGTGTGTGTGTGTGTGTGTGTTGAGCTTTGTAGATATGTTATGGTCTCACCAATTAATTTTGGTGTGTGTGTGTGTGTTCTGCATCGTGGCTGATTTTTTTAAAAATTTGTTTTATTTATTTTTTGTCTGTGTGTGTGTGTGTGTGTGTGTGTGTGTGACAAATTTAAAACGAATGGATTTTATTGTCCGACTAGTTCAATTTTGTGTGTGTTTTGCACTCTTGATGATTGGTAGTCTCACCCCTTCATGCCTGAATGTTTTTTTAGATTTTATATAATAAATAGTGAATTTTTTTTTATATATATATATATATATCTAGCTGTGATATTTAGTGTTTCCCATTCATTTCCTACGGCGTTCACTTTTCACCGGGAACAGTTTGAGTGTAACTTTTTTTTTTTCTTTCCAGACTGATCGAATCACCTCCAATTTCTTTGAGTGTGTTCAGATATCAAATAGACGAAAAGTCACCAAGTCTCACACCAAGTCAGATAAAGGAAACCAGTTTTATTAAAGAAACAAAATTGATTTTGGTAAAAAATGGCCAAACAACGCATGAGGGTTAAAAGTTAGTTCCGAATTGCAGTTATTTTAAAGCCCAAATCTAGGGCTGGGCGATATGGCCAAAATTGTTATCACGATAATCATTTTCATATTGTTCAATATCGATATTTATCACGATATACATTTACACATTGCACTTTCTTTTTTTTATTTTTTATTTAAAAGTTGGCGGAAGAAAAGAAGAAAAAATTAATTCTAAACAGTCAAAATAGTCTCTACAAAAACTGCACAGGGGGTCTAGAGACGGGATCTTTTACCAATTTTACAGTCTTTTACCGTTTATCAATTGAAAATGAATGTTTGTTTTGAAGCATAGTGACAGCAGTCCAGTATTTATTGGAATATTTTTACATTAAAATGAAATATTTTGTATATTTCTTTAGATTCAGATACCCAAGTATGGGGCATAGAAGCCCTTGTGACTGTGGAATGATGCTGAATGTGGGTTCAGGGGTGTCCCGAGAGAAAATGTAGAAAAGTTTTTTTAAAAATGTAAAAAACGTTTGTGTATTTTCATTAAAGTGTGAGACTAGTCTACCAATTAGTAATTTTAGTCCATTCCAGACATCTAATTCATTTTCAAAACAAAATTAGAACCGAAATCGATTTGTTTATTCGATTGTTTATTATTAAAGGCTCGTAACATGCTGATTAATAAAGATACATTTAGAAGGGGAAAAACGTTTTGGTCTAAAAGGTGCTTTGAAACCACGTTAACTCATACGGTGCTTCATGTGTACACACATGCAGGGAAAAGAGGTGACGTGTGCAGATTGGGACAGTGCAGAAATGATGCATGTTTGGTGCTAGAGAACAATATTCAAGATTACAGCGCAGAAAGATCAGAGCTGTTGTCCACATCACTGTTGTTCTGTCGCGCTCTTCACTACAGATGATGAGAGGTCACAACTGTAGTCATGAAGTCTTGCAGTGCGGATGGAATCAATCCGGTGTTCGACGTAGCCTAATTGTTAGCAAGGCAGCTAGCATTAGGAGTTCATCCAGTCTGACCCTACGTTACCACTGGCGCATTGTGAGCGAAGCTGAGAGCGTTTTATATTCATTCCTATGAAAGCCGAGCGTCATGCTCGCAAGGTGGATCGTAGGATTGGCAGCTGTGCGGAGCAAGCTCTCTCCTAGCGCTGCGAGCACCTTTGAGCGGATTTCGTCCGCCCCAGTGGAAACGCAGCCTGAGAAAGCCGAACTGCTTGTGTTTTAGCGACACGCAGTAAATATCGAAAAAGCTTATCGTGGATTTTCTTTATTGTGATAAATATCGATATCGTTTTATCGCCCAGCCCTACCCAAAACCTTCAGTCACCACACATGAAGCATTTATTGCTTTATTATTGGAGAGGGAAACACTATCACAACAAATATAATAATAATAATAATAATAAGCGATTCAAATGTGCACCACAGCATAGTAATTTTAACTGTGTTGTCTTTATTTTCATGCATTCATAAATTGAAGATTATGATTTGTGCATTGCCTAAGGATTGTCTTTTGGGCTTCACTCTTTGATTGCACTGACTTTCTCTTCTTGTTGAACTCAAAAGCTGGAATAATGCTGGAATACACATTGGAGAGCTCGCAGAAGACTGTCATTATGACGTAGCCTACATTTTAGGAGAGAACACAAAAGCTTTTGCTTATTTTTTTCCCCTGACCCAACAAATTCTTCCCCCACCAACTTGGCCCTTTAGGGGCTCCGTACTCGAGTCGTCTGACATTCACATAATTTTCAATGCTGGAAAACCCCTGAAAAAATGTCAGCTGCCAAAATGGCTAGTAATAGTGACAGAGTTACCCGCCACGGCTGATTTGGAGGGTGTTCATTTCAAACCCTGAATATAAATCATTGTTATTCTTTTAAATAAGCATATTAAAATGGCTAATAATTAAATGAAACATTATACCTTAATTTGTCCCAAGGACTTGCATTTAAACTGTAGGAATAACCCAGATCTAACTGACCAACTAGATAGAAATGTAGCGTTTTAAATTGAATACAGTGTGCCCAAGAACATTCGTGCAAGAGAACTGGGACTAGTTAATAAATAATACAAATTAAATAAAAAAAATCATTACAATGTAATTACAATGAGCTTAAGTCACTTTGAGACTGTCTGCTCTCAACATTTCATTGCTTTAATCTTTTCCTTTGATCCCCTTTGAGAATTTATTTGAGATGTTGAACGTCATCATATATTATCCTCTGATGTCACATAAACATGGCGACTATCAGAGACTTTTAAGGGGATCAGTCCTATGTGTCTAAGCAGCAGTGCATGTAGCCCATGTGTCCACACGATGGCGCCGTTGGATAAGCAGTCATGCCTCTTGTTTCATGGTGTCATTTGTCCCATATTGCTCATATGTCTTTATGACATATTTACAGTCTTGAGAGAGTGTGTATGGGAGTACTCATGTGTTATTATGGAGACCCAGACAGTTTTAGTAATGGTATACAGTCCATGTCACACATCAAGTAGTCCTCATAATCACTACGTCCCTTGCTGTGAGTAAAGCAATAACGTGTCATGACATTGAAATTACTCTCTGGTTTGGAAAGATAAAATCAAATCCATCATTATAGCGGCTCTCACAGCATCCCCTCTGTCTGCCTATCGCCCACAATTAATTCTCTGTCACCTTAACCATCAGGGTGTCTTCTCTCTTATCTCCCTGCAAAATCACACAAAATATCACTCTCTAGAGAGCCATGTGCTGGTGTTTATTGAGCGGTGCATGTAGGCATGGCTAACCCTTGCGAATAACGGCACTGTTGAGTTCGCTCAAGCGGCATGGTGATGTGTCCAGGACCTAAAAATTCTCCTTCCTCAGACAACGTTAAATATCTGAGAAGGTGAATGAATCTTTGTGGTTAGGAGGTGAAATGCAACTAGGAACGTCGGCCCACATGGGGTGCCAGCGCTAGTGGGGTTTTAACTAAGAGGTAAGTTCAGGTAAGTCTAAGCCGCCGCCGCCTCAATCTTCGGAAATTTTTGTAGTTGAATGACGCAAAACGCAGCGAGTTTTATCGCAATATATTCTATTTACGTTACAAACACATTAGTATTGTTAATTTGTAATTTAATTTTACCATATTAAAGTTTTGCCTCGACTAAGAAACGAGCAAATGCCGCGATTTACTTCCGTAGGAGTTCTTCTTCGTTCTTCTTTGAGGGGTAAAAAGAAGTTTGGCTACGCCACAGGAGGATGTTACATGCAAATTTGAAACATTAAAAATGTGTTATCAGTGACTTTATGCCTCATTCTGAGTAGAAATCACATGAGGTCAGTAAAAGAAGCTGTTTCATCCACTCAATGATGATTTAAAGTACTATATATGCAGTAGAAAATGTTTAATTTGTCTTGTTTACATTCTGAATTCACGATGCTAATGTGCTAACATGCTACACATGGCCATATTCTCCGGTTGCACTTTATTATTGTGATTTATTATGACACCGATACCATGCAAAGATGAGTGTATAAAAGTGTTAATGTGCAGAACAAAGATAAAACAATGATGATAGGGGCTTTCAACAGATGTGTGAATGGCTTTTGCTGCAGATGGCACATGAGGGAATGGGCACTTGAGAGTATTTGAGAAGATTTAATTCCTTTTAGAATCTAAAAACAACAACAACAACAACAAAATTCACATGACTTGGTCTTGGTCTCCCAAGCGAACGGTCGTACAGATCTACGTACATTTGCACCAGCTCGCTAATAATGTTTGCACACTTTGTAAACTAACAATATAAACTAAATTACCCATCGGCCTCAAGGTAGGTGGAGCTCCAGGTCATACCCTCCTGGCGTCCCCAGCAGAATTGCGTTGCCAGAGGTGAAACGGATCTATGAGGGCACGGTCCAGGATGTCCCAAGCAGGGACCCAACATCTCACCTAGTCAACCAGGAACTAGAATCCTCTGCCCCTCCACCTGATGCCGACTGTATTTGAATTAAAACATTTTTTAACCCCAATTATAAATATATCAGTATAGTCATTTTTTTTTATATATATATATGTTCGATGTAAATGTTCTTTGACACCAGAGTGGCGTTTTTGTGGTGCAGGATACAATTCACTTGAGTGTTTGCTTATGTGAGTGTGTTGCCTCTGCTTCATTCGAAGAGATTTTTGGCTTGTTATCAGGACAACATTTTATGTCCCAACAAGCTGATAAGGTCACATGCTTGTGTGTGTGTGTGTTTTTTGTTTTTTTTTGGTCTTTCAGGCCCACTCAAAATCTGTACACACAGTTCCTTGTGCATTTTTTATAGCTTTTATAGCTCTGAGCTTCCCTTTGTATGGTGCCATGCCAACGGGTTGCACCACTGCAAAAAAGTTCTGCAGATGCCTTCTGATCATATCCAATGAAGTGTTGGCTGCAGACAGAACATCACACTCAGTTCTGGACGGGAACACTATGTTCCAAACAATGTCCTTGTCATTTAGCTGATCTCACTGGTTGAGACTGGCACAGGTGACCGTCGTCTGCCACAAATGAGCACAGCAAAACATTTCATCTTTTACATTTTAGACCTATTTAAAAAAAGTCACAGTTACATCACTTTAATGGAATTGTTCAGTCTTTCGCATAAAACCAAAAAATTACATCACACAGACATGTCTGATGCCTCTCAAATCCATCAGATTTCACCACCAAATCAACAGAAATAATGTATACATTAATGTAGACAATTTGGACAGATTTATCCAGATTTTGTGACAGTATTTTCATGAGATATCTCCCCCAATATGGATGACATGGTGGCTCAGTGGGTCGCCTCTTTTTCAATTTCAGTTTCCTGATAAATAGCTCATAAACCACCGTTACACAAAATGAATGCTGTACAATACCCACAATAGCACACTGAATATGGACTTAAATGTCACACTCACAAATTGAAGGTTTTCAGGTAAAAAAAAAAAAAAACAACAAAAAAACATGTTATTTAAGAAAACGTAGAAAAAAACAGTTACGCAATGTTCACTTTTAAAACGGCATGTTTTTTTTTCCCCTTTTTCTCACAAGGACAACAACAACAAAAGTAATGAAAACACAAACGGTACCAAGGAGATTGTGGCTAAAATCTTGTTTTGTTTGATTTCAACAAAAGAGTCCCTGATTCACAATACGTTTGTGCTTTCGTGCGTTGTGTGTGTGTGTGTGTGTGTGTGTGTGTGTGTGTTTGACCGCATGAAGCAGGCTGTATAGCGGCCCCACCACTGAACATTCAGAGCCTGGAAAAATAAGTTTGGAGTCTTTGCGTGGGGTTAAAAGATGATGGACAACAATGCTAATACCTGTGGCAGGTGAGACAGGCTGGAGTTATGCTGCACCAGGCAGGCAAACTGTGCAGAGCTCAATTCCTCAGTCACTTTGTGATCGCATCCGGTCAGCGCACACGGAGAATCCAGGAACAAATGGCAGTGCCCGGCCTTCAGGTAGCGTGTGTCCCGCTTGGATAACCTAGTAGTTTTTATTTTATTTTCTTCCCCGCTTCCGTTTCTCTCTCTTTTATATAATTTCCTCCCTCATTTGTTTCCACACATTTGGAAAAGTGAAAGAGACGGTGTGTATCGCCACACCTCACAGCAAGTCCCGGGTTCGAGTCCTGGCTCAACTGGGCCTTTCTGTGTGGAGTTTGCATGTTCTCCCTGTGCTCCAGTTTCCCCAAAAGACATGCTGGTTAAGTTAATTGTAGAGTGTGTGTGTGTGTGTGTGTGTGTGTTACCCTGTGATGGACTGACCACCTGTTCAGGGTGTTTCCCTGCCTTCGGCCCGAGAGAGCTGGGAAAAGCTCCAGCACTATCCGTGACCCCTGCATAGGACAAGCAGCTATAGAAGATGGATGGATGATCTCCCTCTATTTTCTCTGTTCTTTACAATGTCAACCTTTTTTTTTTTTTTCCTAAATTACAGAAATCAAAATTACATTTTTTAAAGCAATTTTAGTGCTGTCAATGACATTACATCATCATGGTAATGAAGTTGTTAAATTGGCCATAACTTTACACAGAATAGGTTAGTAAGTGATTTTATCACTCTAAAATCTTTTGAAAAATTGAGTATTTAAATGTCTAAAAATCGTCCCCATTCACTTCCATTGTAAGTGCCTCACTGGGACCTCAATTTTTGCTTTTTTAAAGAAAAGGGATGAGTCGAAATAACTATTTGTGCTAATCAATATTATGCCGCAAACACTGTCGATTGAGCTTAACTATTGAACACGTAATATTCCTTTAAGGGAAGTAAGAAGCTTCGTTAGGGAGCGTAAAGCATGCAATATTAATAAATAATAGTTGTGCTCAAATCTGTACATTTCTGTTATGTTCCTTGTTAGTGTGTGTGTGTGTGTGTGTGTGTGTGTGTGTTGTGATCTGTATGTGGGTGCAAGTTATCTCCAGTTTAAAGGCGGTTCTGTCATGGTAGATCAATCAAACTGTGTTTGTTTTGCTTGGGGCTCGACAGAAACGATTCCTACTGTTGCATGGCCTCTTTCTTTCCCTTTCCGTGTTTCTCTCCTTCCCATCTAATTCTTAAACATTCTTACACACCTCAATTCTAATTACAAATGAGCATTTTTCTTGTAAAAGTAATGGCGACTGTGTACAACACAAGACATCTCCGATACTCATTTTATGTCCTTGTATGACAGAAATGTATTTATTGCTCTGCTCCTAATCTACCACTTAATCCCTCACCGTTTCCATCTCTTGAGTCTTTCAACTCCTCTTCCCTCCTCTGCAAATGCTCACATTTTCACACATATTCCCTACGTCTTTAATTTTCTCACCCTGTTTCCCCCTTTTCTCTCTCCATCTGTCCTGGAGGCTGCTGCAGTGTGTCTGGACTCTCAGTTACCAGGAAATATGAAGTCTGCACAAAGAATGCTTGTGTCCTTCCCTTGGAGAGGTTTGGCTCAGGCATTCAAAGATATGCCTCTCTAATCAGGTGCCATAAAGAGGATGAAGAAAAGGGGGAAAAAAAGGGAAACAGAAAAGAGGATGATGCATCATGTTCTTAGCGAGAATACATTTACAAAGACGGTGTTTGGGAGTCACAACCGCATTTGTTAGTCAGTTCACTCTTCTATATCCCAGGCAAATGATTTACTATATATTTGTGCTTGTATCATGTTTCTGGTATCACTCTGCCATCTTTATTTTTTTCTCAACACTCAAATCAATATTTCATGTCCCTTTAGCACAGTAAATGTGTCACTTTATTATACGGTGTAATAAGCAGGTCATTCAGTCTGTGATTATCGCCAAGCAGATAGTAATATATGGGTGTTTCTTCAACTGTGGGCACATTTAGCACTGCAGACTTATAGAAAGCATCACAGGAAATGTGTCACAGGAAATGTGTCATTTTGTTTTCTGAAAATCATGAAAATTCCCAGTACAGTATCAGACTTGCAGACTTGAGTGAAACAGGAAAGTGATGTCTCTCTTTGGCGTAGGCCCCGTCTGGTGGTCCGAAGAAGTTGTACTCGGAACCGTCTTGTCCTGCCGGAGATATGAGGCAGGGGCGAGGGGCCTACCCCCGTGCAGGATGGGACTCAACTGGTGGTGGTGGGGTGGTGGAGGTTGCTGTGTTGGCATACTGAAATGTGATCGATTGTGAGCAGACTTATAAAGCAATGGCTTACATGTGATTGGCTTGGAGTTACCTAGCTAATAGTGTGATGATGTACAGCTGCTGGTCATCCCGCTAGAACTACACTGCGTGTACATTTCCAGCACACCTGTATTGTGTTTAAGAGAAATCTGTGCTGGAAATGATGCTGATGGGTATTAAAATTTTTCATATTTAAAAAAAAAAAAAAAAAAAGGCATATTCCTGTTTCTTGCTAATGGGGATTTTCCACTGCACAGTACAACTCGACTCAACTCGCTTTTTTGGAGGTTTTCCACTGTGGATGGCACATGGTACCTTATACTTTTTTAGTACCACCACGGTCGAGGTTCCAAGCGAGCCGAGCCGAAACTAAGTGTGACGTCAAAATCCTCCAGATCGCTGATTGGTTGGAGATAATCATCACTACCAGCGTCACTGGATTTCTGATACGTGACATCAACCCGCTAGTTTTAAAGTTAGCAACAGCGATAGCAGTATCATTTGTTCACGCGACTATAGAATTGTGAAAAAACAAATGGCTCTGTGCAAATCCACGCCGTGGTCAATAAACGAGGTGCAGACGGTCCACTCGTTAGCGATGAGCGAAACAAAGATTAATCTCAGGAAGTGTATCAGGTGTTGATTGCACATGGCTACCACCGGACCTACCAACAGTGTCGGGAAAAGTAAAAAAAAAGAAAAAAAAACTTAAAAGTGACGACAGATCCATCAAGGAAAAGTGAAAGTGGTTCGACCAAATGGACGCTATCTAAACCGGCGAGCAATGGGAGGGAGAGTGCCCTGGACTAGCGTTGATCCATGATGGAGGATGGTATGTTTTGTTGCGTTAACTCTATACTCCGCTTGAAAGCTTCACTTTATTTAGATGACCAGCTACTGGAAGCTTCTAAAACAACCAGGCCAATTTAACTGTTACACTAGTGTAAAATCACCATGCAACAACTGCTTTATGCAGCACAATGAGCTAGCAGCTAACAGCTAGCGCTCGTGTTATTGTTTTGGTCAGTTTGTGTCGTGTTTAAGATGATGTCACGGCAGTAGAGGCGGCGCAACTATGACGATCAGCCTATAATCCCACCCACATTGAGGGGCACTAAACTGCAGTGGAAATGCAAGCTCAGAAAAGTAAAGCGAGTCAGTTGAGGCGAGTCAAACCATAACATGCAGTGGAAAATTGCCATAATGCTAATTTCAAAGCTAACTTTTTATTTACAATAAAAACGCACATTTAAATAATATTTGCTTTTCACACTTTTTTGCCAAATTGCAGCTTGCTTGGAAATGGTGCACAATATATGTGATATTTACCTTGAATTTTCTTTCTTTTCTTCAAACATCATGCATCATCTTCACTGACACTTGTCGACTTGCATAACAAGTACACTAACTTAGTGTCTAACTCTAAAAAAACTTTATTAGTGGCAATGTTGCTTGGTTATGATATGAAATTATGCCACAACTATGGGACAGTCATAAATCATTTTCACACAATAAATATTGAAATGGTTTATTTTAATCCTTGTTTAAATTAGTTTTAAACTCGCAATCATTTGTATTTTTAGCATGGATTTTCATATCTTATATTGAAAGTCTGGTTCTGGCTAAACAATCAAATCCATGCATAAAAAGAATCGGACAAGCATCAGAAAAAAACGATAAAGGCTGGCAGAAGCATTGAAATCTGTTTTGTTTTGATGAAAATCAAGCCGTGGGACATGAAAATGCCCGAAGTTGAAGAAACGCCTACAGCAGTCAAATAGAGCTCGTCACAATACTTATAATAAAACGTGTATTTATAATGTTTAAAAAAAAAAAGAGAATAGTGCCTTACACACCCCTGTGAGCAAGCACATATTCCCTAAGATGCTTACGGAAACAAATCTGTTCTAAAATTCGACTGCAGCTCCTAAAATATTATAATGAAAATGTAAACTAGTCACTTCGGTTATAAAATGCAGTATCACCTTTTCAGAACCAAACGGTTTATGAACCATATTTAGTACTCCAAACTGGACTGGCAACCATATTGTGCTGCTGTGTGAATAGCCAGAATAGGAAAATGTCAGTAGAAACTGCAGAGAGAACTGGAGGGACAGACGGAGAGAAAGAGAGAGGTGGGATAAAGGTGTGGATGGAATGTGTCTAATATTAGTACTCAGTGATGTCATAATCGAGCTCCTGTGGTGCTGGGTGGGTTTGGATGTGTGCAATGACTCAAAAAGGGACAAGCGCTCAGCATCTAGTCTGCAGGTCCCTGGAACACAGTGTTTGTGTAGATGCTTTATTCACTCCAGGATGTTCTTTATTTATATACTCATCTGTGACTCTCTTCGACTGCCCCATTCGACTGTCTCTTGTGCTCTTCCTCTGCTTTTTTACTTTCCTCTCTTTTCTCCCACACAGTCTGTTGTTCAGATGTTTTGACAAGTCTCAGTTTAAAAATCACAGGACCAACTGTTCTGCTGAGCATCGCCAAACAAATACACTCGTGCTTTTCTGATTTGTGGCAAAAAAATCTTTTTTTTTTCTAATTTAAGAAATGCATATTTAAAAAAAAAAAAAGAAGCTGGAACCGAATAGAACGCCGTAATAAAATATGCAATAAAGTGCTTCATTCACGTTGTTGGAATTGGTGTAATTATGAATTTTTGACATTCTGGTTGAGTGTTAACTCTTAAGCAGGTCCCGGGACCAATAAATGTTGTTTTGATATACAGTACTGTGCAATAGTTTTGGGCACTTGGGAACATTTGTATTGTGAGGATGTTTCACAAGGCAATAAGCTAAATCAATATTGCCTTCAAAACAGCACCAATGGCAGATAAGTAGAGATGCACCGATTGCAATTTTTTTTGGCCGATTTTCTTTTGAAGAACTATTATTGACCGCATATACAAACAAAATCTGCCTTTCTTCAATGCAAAAATGTATTTTCATAATAAAAGAAATTATTAAACATTACAATTTCCCCCAAACTGCATTAAGTTACAGGATCTTCTTTCACTTAAACAACTCTCAAAATAAAGTGCTCTGTGACTGGAAAGAGGTAGAAATATCAATTAACTGCAAATGCTTTATATAACAAAACAGATGTCATTTTCCACTATTTTTATAAATGGATCTTTTTCTCTTTTTTACTCGTCTAACAAAACAATTACAAATATTACAAGCCTATGAACAAAACTAAAGTGTCCAATACGCTCAACATTGACATTAAGCTTATGTTAGATACCAAATATCAGTTGTAAAATGGATTGCTGCTTCAAGATCGGCTTGTAACCATACCTGTCAACACTCCCGTTTTTCCCGGGAGTCTCCCGTGTTTTACACCCATCTCCCGTCTTGTTATTTCTCCCGGGAAACTCCCATAATTTGTATGGCCCCAAACCACTTTATATGAATAAACACATCAATATATTATTCCAAGGTTGTCCAGTTGCCAGATATTGTATGAAACGCATCCAACTCACACAATCGACACATCATACAAATTTCAACCCATTTGTGACCTCAACCTGGCAACCAAATCCCAGCTGCTCTGTTGAAATCTGCGCAGGCAGTAGATGCGGGAAGTTGAATCAAGCATCACTGGTAGATTGGAGTAGAAGATTCAGCTGGTGCTCCGGCAGAAAAAATAAATAAATAAAAAATAAGTGTGTGTGTGTGTGTGTGAATTTAACAACAGCTGGACAGAAGAATTTAATTTCATATCCCGAAGCCATATCGATAATACCAACGCCTTTTGCAAAGTGTGTCGCTCTGATTTTAATATCGGACACAGTGGGAAAAATTACGTTATTCAGCACATTAAATCACAATTTATATGTATTTAGCCTGTCTCTGTCATCCAGCACCCCACTTCCCTTCCCGGATTTGTATACCCAAATGTTGACAGGTATGCTTGTAACAGGCTGCTTGTGTGACATGACACGAGATTAAACAACTCGTGCAACACGACGTGGGAAAGTACCACCTACTCTGTATCGAGGAAATGTATCAGATTTCAGAACACTCTGTCCTCAACTATGGAGATCGGCTGGTCATCCAGGACCATTCCATATTTTTCCTCGTAATTCCTTTGGTCTTTTCGCCGATCATACCAAGGAAAGAAAGGAGAGGATGCTGACTTGTGCCTTTCTCTGAGCTCTGGCTAGCTTTAGCAACTTTCCCTTTTTTTAGCTTATTTTTTTAAAATGGGTATTTTCAGCTGGGTGATGGTGTTTTAAGTGTCTAATTAGGTTTGTTGATCCGAACGTTATTGTGGTGGTTCCCCCACGGTTTACTTTAGCCTTATAATTATTACACATTGCAAACTTTATGTATTCTTCTACGTTATTGCGGCTGTGACGTAATTGCCAGCGCCGCTGTCAACAAAACGGACCGGCTCGGAATCGGAAAGAAGTGAGGCTGACCGGTCACCGGTCCGGGCCGAGCATGCGGAAAATCAGCTGATTCCGGTCCCTGGCCGGTCGATCGGTGCATCTCTACAGATAAGATGTTCAAGCCTCTTGGAGAATTCTCCACAGTTCTTCTGTATATTTCGGCTTTCTCAATTGCTTCTGTCTCTTCATATAATCTCAGACTGACACGATGTTCAGTGGGGGGCTTTGTGGGGGCCATGACATCTGTTGCAGGGATCCCTGTTCTTCTATTCTAATCTTTTCTATTTGCAAAAATAATGTTTGTGAGTCTAACATTTAGATTTCTTATTGACACACTAAATCTAAAAAAATGTTTAGACGTTTCTCCAAACGTTTGCACAGTACGTGTGTGTGTGTGTGTGTGTGTGTGTGTATATGAAACTGATGATAGAAATACATAAATGATGATCAAAGCCAAACATTTTCACCGTATGATGCATTACAGAGCTTTGCAGATGTACATTTCTAAAATCCAATAAACTATAGGTATTGCATTAATTGAAGAGCCACATGTGTCACTTATTCTTAATAATAGCATATTTTTGGACAATTTTAGTGAGTGTGTCAACAATATTTGTTATTAAGATTATGATTTGTTGGATAAGAAATACTAGCTTCTCACCATGTGACCCACATTTGGTTTTGTCTATTGAAAATGTGTAACTTTTAACACATTTATGCATGGGGCCACATTGAGAGCCCTACAACACTGGGATTTAACCATGTAGGGCCTTAAAAATTAAGATACAAAAAGCAAAGTTTGTTTTGAAATGTTAATTTTTTTTGGAGTTATGATGGAAAAACAACACAAAAAAAGCTTTTCCCCCTATTTTTTTTAGACACACCATATAGCATATAATGCAACAAGAGGTGCTGAAGTCAACTGATTTTGGTAATAGACCTACTTATTTCTGTGTAAAAATAAAATAATGATGCTGACACCAAAATGTTTTTTTTTAACCTGTAGTTTTGCTCCAAAAACGTACGCAAAAATGATCATTTTGATCCCCTTCTACAAGACAATAGATTACTCCGTACATATCAGTCTGTGGCATTAAATATTTTGGCTTTCATCATCATTTATGTTAATCTTCCTTCAGAAAAACTAGAAACAAAATCAAACATTTCATCCTGGTGGAGCTGGTGTCATGATGATAAGCGTGTACCTGAATCATTACTTTCTTATAATTCCCATCCCTAGTGACCAAAACGTGCAGCAAAGCTCTTAGTGTACAGAAATCTACAGCATGCACACACACACACACACACACAGACACAGACAAATGCAATGGCAAATGCATAAGCTGTGCTAAAATTAATAACACACTCCATCTCGACCCTCCATATTACTTCAGCATAACACATTATTTCAAATGCAATACCTTGTGTGGTGACAAACTGAGCAGTCTTGGCTTGCAAATGATTAATTGTTGTACTCCATTTATGGACAGATAACAAAATATTATTTAACATCCAGATTTTAATTGAATAGTTGAATAATGCATGTCAAATAGAAAAATAAATAACCAGGATATGCATTCACCAAATCTTCAATGAAATACAAGAGATCAATTAGCATAGCTAAGTACATATTTACAAAATTAAGGTGAATAATGACTCTACGCCAGCAGGTGTACAAATTAATTTCTCTATTTTATTATGGAACATAGTAAGAACTGTGCTCCTTAGCTCCACCCACCCTCACAGCCAATCATATGGAAGGGTGTGGGTGGGGCAGAAAAACAAACAAACAAAAACCCCAAAAATTAACCAATAACATCACAGTCCGCTCGGCCAAAAAAACAGGAGAGGCTAAAAATTGGGAACGCTTTACAGTCATGATTCTGGGCAAACATTTTAGACACCTCCAACTCAATCCAAGCCCCCCCCCCCCATCTGCAGCCTCCTATTGGTTGCTAAAAATGCCACATGATGGGTGTACACGTGAACCATCAGGATATGTGCTACACTTAAGCCTCTATGGTGGCGTTCCATACTACCGTTCATAGGATGTGCATAGGATAGGGAAGGACTCTTGGAAGAGCGAGGCGTCTTGAACGCTAACCCAGCTTTAACACTTCTTAAAGACACATATACAATGGTTCATCTATAAACATACACTTTTATAAGCAGAGAAGTACATACTGATTGGTGCAGGGCCGTGTATTTTACCGTTAAAAACCATCATGAGAGATCGCTAGCCATCTGCTAGTCAACGTTCGCTAACAATGCATCTGTTTAGATGACATGTAAGAAATGTTATCGGTCAAACTAGCTGTACTGCTTGTGTTTACTGTTGAGAAACGGGAGAGAATGGGAAAGCTAAACATCGGGAATAAATTTATTGTCCTACGCTACATGAGTGGTACGAGTCTAACACAGGACGTAGATACAGTCAAGGGCAGGTGAGTTCGATCCCGAACCACTGACATACTAATGTATTCCAAAATTTTGATCACACCTAAGACGGATGCAAATTCTTCGGCATTTACTTTCTGTTCCCAAAGCACTCTCCCGGGCGCCTGAACCTCGCTGTGTTTATTAACAATCAACAAACAAACAAACAAACAAGCAATAGAAAGTAAACAACACACACTGTACGATGCCACTAGGTAACTTGTAAAAACATATAAAGAAATGACGAGGAAAAAAAGCGAGAATATAAAACCGTTGTGTGGCATCCAGAAAGCACGTTTAACTGGCTTTAGATCGCATCTTTGCTGTTAACCCCTATCAACACTATTCTGTGACCCTTTCACACGCAGCTAAATCTATACAGTACTGTTATTTTTCATAGATTCATAGTTTTTTTTTTTACACTGTACAAAGTTGGCAAAAAAAAAAAAAAAATACATGAATAAATACATTGAGTCAGATTGTACACATCCAGTGTGTGTTGAGACTTCAAACGGTCTTTGCCGTGGGGAAATGTGTCTGGGAAAGTGAAAGAGCCCCTCCAGACGGCAAAATAATGATCTCATGATATTCTCCATGTATCCAGAACAAATATAAGTTTTGTTCTTCTGTGATTGTTTCATTACTCGAGCTCTTTCAACGCTCTTTCATTGGTCAGCACTCCTGCATCAATCAACGCCGCGCGGTAGAACCAAGTAATTAAAATCTGTGTTTGCATTTTAGACGTGGCTTCTAAAGACGTGCCGATGTGTGTTAAACTCAAAGTGCTGTGCTGAAGGGAAATGGATATTATTGTCCGTACATCACTAGAAAATTGCTGTGCTTGCTTGTGAAATACTTGCCAGCGTAATGTTGGAGCATAACACATTTTTCGACAATTTCTCATGTCCAATATGACATTCTTGTGTCTAGGTATGGTTGTGTGCTACAACTGAATATTTAGGGTTAAGGGTTTGTTCAGATTCCTAACCATAAGGGTAAGGGTTAGGGATATTAAAAGTATGTTAAAAAAACGTGGTCTGGTTCAACATGCGTAACATGCATTCCTGCAGTGGTAAAAGACCTCCGTCCTCAGGGGGGGTGATAGTTACCTTCCGAAGTCTGTGCCATTAAACTGGATATTTTATTATTCAGGTAAGTTGCTATAAATATATTTCAATCAGGAAGACTTGCAGACTTGAGTGAAATTTAATATGACATTTATTTGAGGAATATAACCGTGGCAGGGCCGAGGGTGGGGCCGGGTCGTGATCCTACACACCCGGTCCCGTATCAGGCTAATCAAGCCTCCGAGAGGGATAAAGGCCGACTGCAGAGCATGGTGCAGGAGAGAAAGATCGTTTACGGACATGTCTGTTATGTGTGTGTTTGTGTCTTTTGTTTTAGTTTATCATTAAAATATTATTTATATTGTCAAGCCGGTTCTTGCCTCCTCCTTGCCCTTCTAAATCCCTTTACAATAACACAAAGGTAATGTCTCTCTTTGGCGTAGGCCCCGTCGGGCGGTCCGCAGAAGTTGTACTCGGAACCGTCATATCCTGCCGGAGATAGGAGGCACGGGCGAGGAGCCTACCCCCCGTGCAGGACGGGACTCTGGTGGTGGTGGGGTGGTGGAGGTTGCCGTGATAGCACGCTGAAACAGCAATGTTATAGATTGTGAGCAGACTTATAAAGCAATGGCTTACATGTGATTGGCTGGGAACAGTGCTGGACTTGGAAGAGAAATCGGCCTGATTTGATAAATCTGGATATCGTGGCACTGTTTTGTGGTCCGTTCTGCATAACGCGGCGGCTCATTTTAGCTTATCGCGCCCATTCGGCACGTTTCGCAGCTAACCCACTGGCCCTCTCGGTTCTCCCAATGGCCAGTCTGCCCCTGATCGGCCCAAAGAGCATCGGCCCACCGGAAAAATGCCCAGTATGCCAGATTACCAGTCCAGCCCTGGCTGAGAATTACCCAGCTAATGGTGCGATGATGTACAAATGCCTTCCCGCTAGAACTACGCTGCACTTACATTGAGTTTAACTTACTTGCTCAACAATACTTTCTTCAAACTGTTGCTCCACCATGACAGTGGTTGACTTGAAAGTGGACAGTTCGCAAAAAAAAAAAAGTGCCCTCTAGCGCCCCTTGTGGCAACGTTGAGAATGCAACACACTTGCGTTGTATTATGAATTTCATTCGGACAAAATTTCGAACGGAACGATGCACGAAATCAAGTGTGCGTAGCTAGAAGCATCTACATTGAAGTACTTGTGTGGAGCAAGTTTCTTTATGAATTCATGAATTGCGGTTCGGCACATTTTTAAATGCAACTAAATGTGAAATTAAGCTTGCGTATCTATGTGATATCATACTTGAGTATGTTTGGGCCTTGAGTATGAACAATAGTGAAGCTTGCCTTTGCAAACACCAATAATAAGAGCCAGCTCATAAGAACAGAACAGCTGAGCATGAACGGACTTTGATTTGGTGGAAACTTGGCAAGAATGTTCTGGTTTTTAGGTTTTGGGCTTTCATTTCCTAGAGAGAGAGAGAGAGTGGATGAAATCGATAAGCCCCGCAGGCAGCAGCATATGGGAAGCAGACAGGGTGTGTGTACTTGTTCTACACATACTGGACTAAAGCGAGTGTGTCTAGCTCAGCTGGTTGTCGTCATGGTGTTTTGACTCGGCTCTGAGCAGTATCTATGCTAATGTTCGAAAGCAGATGCAACCTGCATCAAACTCACAAACGTGCTCCCATTATGTCATCCCAACACCTACTGTATGCGTGTGCGCTCTGCGTCTATTTTTAGACTGCACGTCTCTCCTCCCAGTGTGTGTGTCTGTCTGGGGCGATATTCACTGGAGTCTGGACAATAAATTCTTTCACTTCCTAAGTAAGAAGAATATTCGGTGTAAAATACTACTTAAAGGGATCGGTCGCCCATTGCCCATTAGTGACAATTTTGTCATCATTTACTCGCCTCACTCCCCTACTCCAAACTCGTATGAGTTTCTGTCTTTGGTGCAACACAAAAGGAGATGTAAGGCAGAATGTTCATCTCAGTCAACATTCAGTTTTATTGTATGGAAAAAAAGATGCAGTGGAAGTGAATGGTGACTGAAGCTAACATTCTGCCTAATTGAATTTGTGTTCCACCGAAGACTTTCATTTTTAGGTGAACTATCTATTTTTTTTCAGTAGCTTGGTTCCTATATTGTCACCTTGTGCTGGGTAGCTCCGCCTACAGTGAAATCTCATTGGGCCACAATCCCTCTACATTGTTGGATATTCAAAATAAAATATTTTCTGGTTCACTGCAATTTTGTCACGTCACTTTTAAAAAAATGTGTTTGAATATTGTAGCATCACGTCTGTTTAAGTTTGCAGGGCATCGGGTTCAAATTCAGGGCGTGCTGAGTGACTCCAGCCAGGTCTCCTAAGCAACCAATTGGCTTGGTTGCTAGGGAGGTTAGAGTCACATGGGGAAACCTCCTCGTGGTCGCTATATTGTGGTTCTAGCTCTCGGTGGGGCGCGTGGTGAGTTGTGCGTTGATGCTGCTGAGAATAGCGTGAAGCCTCCACACGCGCTAGGTATCCGTGGTAACGCACTCAACAAGCCACGTGATAAGATGCATGGATTGACTTCTCCGACGCGGAGGCAACTGAGATACGTCCTCCACCACCCGGAGTCACTACATCACCACGAAGACTTAGAGCGTATTGGGAATTGGGCATTCCAGAGAAAATCCTCCTCCAACAACAACAAAAGACTGGGGGGCATTGTGAAGAATCATGGGTAATTTATGGGATGGGTTAGACAGTGTAATGTCATAGAAATGTTTAGGATGATTGTTTTCTTGCTCTTTCAATCCCCCTCAAGCACATTTCCCCTTTGGCAAAAACAGAAAACGCATCAAAAATCCCTCGTTCAAGAAGGGTGGATCAAACCCGTCATCAACACACTGTTCATCAAAAATATCTGTTTTCAGTACAAGTGACAAACAAAAACATTTATCATTTTCTTCAGTTTTTTGCTCAATTATTTACAAAAAAAAAAATTTTTCAAAACATGACTTCTCCCATTTATCACATTTATGATAAAGAAACAAACAAACTAAAATATACACCAAGCACACACAAACAGACACACAGAAAGAGAAGAATTATTACTTTAAGCATTGTTTTTAACTTCATTCAGAATAAGTCACACTAAAACCCTGACGGGGAGGAGTCACGCTGGCCTGATGGACAGCTCTTTAAACCAATAAGGAGAAGTGCACACAGGAAGCTGGAACTGGATTGACAGAACTAAGCTAAAAGAGAGGAAGAGGTCGAGACACTGATGGATGCAATTTGGCTGGCAATCTATCGGAAGAGAAAGAATATCTTAGTCACACTGTATGATTAAACGCCACACACACATACAAACACGTATCGCAGCAGCTCTGAGGTGAAATGTCCACTGTGTGGCGCTAAAAGCGAGTGAAATGTTCTCCAAAACAAACGAGGTTTTTATGGTGAATGCTCCATCCTCCGATAGTGTCAGAAAAAGCTTGTGCTAGATAGTAAACGTGTTTATATGTCATAAGATAGCATTGAGTGAGAAACAGGCCGAAAAGTGTTCATGAGCTGAGAGTCTGCCGTGTTTCTTTGCGAGTTGTTGTTTTAGTGCCTCTAGTGTTCATTTCACCAGGAAACTTCTGCGACGTGCACAACGAGTCGTGTAAAAACGAGTTATCTGAATCTGAAATAAAGCTGATGATGCTTTAAAGAAAATAAATGGAAACTTCTGGACTATAATAGAGCCATCTCTGAGCATCAAAATGCACACTTTACCCGCTGCTGAATCAAACGCCTACGAACATAAGCGGCTTTGGCTGAGGCCTGCATGATGCAATCAACTGCAAAATGTGAACAACTCATTTATCACTCTTTATTTCTCGCACTCTTCTCTGGTGAAGAGCTCATTGGACAGGAGGAGTGACTGATGCACTGCACCAGTGTCTCAGCATGTGACGAGTCTGTTTGTTGTGTTTGTGTAGGAGTGAACGGGGCAATTGCGACCGTGTGTGGGGGAGACCCGCAACGTGTTCGTAAATGCGGATAAATTGTTTTTAAAACAATAATTTGGCATATGGAAGAACTGAAATGATTGTTGCTGGTTAATGAGCTGGTAAACGACAGCATGTGTTCATTATTTTGTGTGTGTGTGTGAGGTTTAGATTAGAGTTTTCCAACAAAAACAACCCAAAAAGCCCATGAAGAGAATCATTTAGAGTGACACTAAGTGCCACAACAGCACTATTTCTCTAATACACACACAGGTGCACACACACAGGAGAAAAGGTGCTGGTCAGCACAGAGGTCAGTGACCATGTTTTGCTGACTGGAGTCTTTTGAAAATAACTACTAAATAAAGCTTAATAGTGCCACATGAATGAGTCTGTCTGGCAGTGTTTACTAGAATTATTCTGTAAGCACTCTAGAAACAATGTGCTTGGAGTAAGTGAAATTAAATTGCAAAGATAAACAGATTTTCACATTTCCTGAAGAAAGCTTGAGTGGAGTTTGTTGCCAGTGGTGTTGTGAGAGGTTGCTTGGGCATTGCTATGGGGTTGCTAAGGTGTTCTGGTTAGTTGCTGGGTTGTTGCTTAGAAACAGCCTCTTAAGTTTCTACGGACCCCAAAATAATTTTGACTCGTCCCCATTTTCTTTAGACAACCCTCTACGATCATGTTGGAGAAAGAATCATTATTGGCTGGTAAATTTTGGTTTTTACTCGGCAGATTTTTGTCGACTTGTAAACATAATGTAACTAAAAATATATATATTAAGCGAACTGAGAGAGGGGGCCTCTTCATATATATTCACGCAATATAGTATATTGTATTTTAAACGTTTTTATTTTGCGTTATGATTTTAATCACATTTGAGCTTTTTAAAAACGTGCAAATTTCACATTCTATCAATTTACATGATGTCACAATCGCATTTTTAAAAAAGATACAAGCTGTTGTCACTGTAACAAAACAATTCACAGGCTTGAAAATGAAAATTGGCGGTCACGATTGTGAAATTTGGCTGAAAATTAATTGTCAAACAAATAATTGCGATTATGACGATTAATTGCCTGTTTTAGGTTTTTCACTAATATGACGATTCATTACGTACAAACTCACTATGTGTGCTTCATGCACACAACAAAGTCGTTTATACAAATTTATCTTGGGACATATAATAAAATAAGAGTGTATGATTTCCTTTTCAGGCTTCAAAAACATTTGAATGACAGTCAAACATAAAAGTACAAAATTAAAAATAATTAAAATCATATTTTAAATAAAAAAAATTGTCTAAATAAATAAAATATCTCTCTCTTATTTGTCCAATTTACTTTTGGTCCATCTGACTTTTTCCATGTTTTGTTTTGTTTTGCTTCTTTTGTAACTCAGCCAACCTGTGTATAGCTATTATATTATATATTATATTGTATTGTATTGTATTGTATTATATTATATTATATTGTATTATATTATATTTTATTGTGCAATAGTAAAATATTTCTGCAGTTTCACACATTATTTTAAGGCTCTCTGATTATCTCACAAGCCCTTATTTCTCGTGAAGGAAGACTTTGAGATTCTGTTTCTTGCTTTTTATCGTCTCCACAGAAATAGAGCAGCACATCTCCTCTGTCTCACTGCTGTTATTAACACTGTGTGAATAAACCCACAATGACCACGGAAAACAGACGTTTTTGGTCGCATATTGCACAATTTACTCACATATGCAAGTGGTTTACTCTCAATGTTAAGGGCTGTTAGAAAAAGCTAAAATCGAGATTACAGGGAGGCATTTAAGCCCAAAGTTTACTTCAATTTTAATCGCGAATGCTCAGAATCTGTGTACAGTCGAAGGCGAGCTTGTCAAAGTATACTCCATTTGACGGTGCGTGCATACACGTGTGGTTGCCGCATGCACGCTATGACTGCTATAAGACACCGGGCTATTTCTCTTCAAGTTGTCTTTGTATTCCTTCAGACTCAAGTTATACAATTACAGGTACCTCCAGCTCTCACACACATGTTCTTGACGTGCACATCCGCTGATGTTGTTTCCCTTCGTCTCCTGTTTAGTGGCAATTACCTCCTCATCAAGCGTTTCTTCTTGACAGCAACGGCTCAAATGTGAGTGTTGCCACCTTGTGGACCCAGTAATTCAGGCAAATAATTCCAAGGGCATGTGCATTCTGCGCATTACAAAAATCGGGATGTGTGTGTTCATTCACACACACTCACTCACTCACACAAACACTCTCTCTCTCTCTCTCTCTCTCTCTCTCTCTCTCTCACACACACACACACTCACTCACTCACTCACACTCTCTCTCTCTCTCTCTCTCTCTCTCTCTCACACACTCACTCACACACTCACTCACACACTCTCTCTCTCTCTCTCTCACTCACACACACGTGCACACACACTCTCTCTCACACACACGCACTCTCTCTCTCTCTCTCTCTCATACACACACACATGCTCACACACACACACTCTCTCTCTCTCAAACTCACTCACTCTCTCTCTCTCTCTCTCTCACACACACACACACTCCCTCACTCACTCACACTCTCTCTCTCTCTCTCACACACACACACACACTCCCTCACTCACTCACACTCTCTCACTCTCTCACACACTCACTCTCTCTCTCTCTCTCACACACACACACACACTCCCTCACTCACTCACACTCTCTCACTCTCTCACACACTCTCTCTCTCTCTCTCTCACACACACACACACACACACACACACACACATATAAGATGTTGCATCTTGCACAACATTTGAGTATGCAACATGGTAAGCTACGGAGATGAACACAAACACAATTTAAGCTGTATTAATATCTGATTGCATTGAGTGCGTTATCAAACGCTCCAGTGATCTGAAATGGCTCTTGGCTGAAAGCAGATGTACTGTGCACTTAAATACAGTCTGGGAGATTTGCTGCCTCACTGCCTATGATCTGTCAAAGATCTGCTTCAGCACGGACAAACACAAACACACCCCGTCGTCAGAATCAAGCTGTAGGGATCATAACTCGCTCATACAGCTTTTGTGTTTAGTGCTAAACAACAGTAGGTGATGCTGCATTGATCCTGCACTCAAAGACCGCTAAGGACTGTGCTTTTGTCAACTTTCCCATATGGGTGGATTTCGAAATAATTTAGCAATTAAGGAGCTCTTTCAACATTATTATGTTTGTAAGTATTAATAAACCAGCAGTGTTGGGGAGTCACAGTAATTTAAAGTAGTGATGCTACTAACTTAAATGTCTCAATAGTGTGACAGTAGCTCACAAAAGTCTTTTCCAGGACCGAGCTACATTTTCTGGTTAGCGCTGTAGCGTCACAAATTGCTATATTTTTCACATTGAATTGCAACTGCAGCAATGGAGCCAAGGGAGGAATCAAAACCTAAATCGTCCACTCTCTTCCATGTACTGCTAGGAGTTAATCCTAGGCATAAATGACCCTCCGAAGGGCACTTTAAAGGGAGAAGAATCATGATGGGTATGCAGTAAGATCGCTAAAGTGACTTCCGAGTGACCCTTATTTTTGAGCATCACACCTTTTAGCCTTTCAAAGCTCTCAGAGTGGCTGGTAAAGCCTTCAAAGGGATTAGGGCATAGGGATGATCACAACGCACCCTCTGATTCATTTTAGTCATTTGGTTCTTTTGGACCGTTCATGTAAACGAACTCGTTCACATTAAAGGATTCACTGATTCTTTTCAGCCACTGCGCAGCCTCAAGGGACTTTGCCTTCTTTTTTGAAGCGAAAAACGTAGTGTATTTCAGCTGTTTATCACTAGATTTTGATTCTGTTTATAAAATAGGGTGTTTTCTAGGTTGTTGGTATATATCAAGCATTTATAATTCGAATGTTGTCACCCTATTTGTTTAACGCTTATGAAAATGAACCATGGTTAGTTACCATGACTGTAATAACCATATTTTTACTTTATTATTTTTTTGGGAAAACCATGGTTTTGATACACTTATTCATTGCTTTACTGTAGTGGTGTTGTGATATTTTAGTAACTATGACTGTAGTAAAACCATTGAGATTTGTTTTGCAAGGTAATGTCAATCAAATTAAATCTATAATAATATTTAATAAATAAAATCATTCAATTGTTATATATATATATATATATATATATATATATATATACATATATACTGTGCGTGTGTATGTGTGTGTGTATCTCTCTCTCTCTCTCTCTCTCTCTCTCATTAGGTTCATATGTTTAACATAATTCAGTATAATCTCATAAATTAACATATTACACGAGTTAACATATGGCAGTCCTTCGCAATTGGCTCCTGCTTATGCTTACTACTATTATTGCTTTTTATTTTTTCTACACTTTTAGAGCTAAAAATAAAAGTTAGAAAAAAACAAATAGACTAGGTCTTTTGGGTGGAAATAGTGTTTCCTGTTCAAGGTCTTGTCCCTTAAAGGCATAGTTCACCCAAAAATGAAAATGTATGCCATCCCAGATGTGTATGACTTTCTTGATTCAGCTGAACACAAATTAAGATTTTTAGTAGAATATCTCCGCTCTGTAGGACCATACATAAATTTTGAAGCTCCAAAAATCACATAAATCATCATAAAAGTAATCCATAAGACTCCTGTGGTTTAATGCATGTCTTCAGAAGTGATATGATAGGTGTGGGTGTGAAACAGATCAATATTTAAGTCCTTTTGTACTATAAATCTCCACTTTCACATTCTTCTTGTGTTTTTGGTGATTCACATTCTTCATGCATATACACCAGCTACTGGGTAGGTATTTTTCTAGCAGAAAAAGGACATAAATATTGATCTGTTTCTGATTCACACCTGTCATACCGCTTCTGAAGACGTGGATTAAAACACTGGAGTCCTGTGGATTACTTTTATGATGGCTTTACGTGCTTTTTGGATCGTCAACGTTTTGGCACCCATTCACTTGCATTGTCTGGACCTACAGAGCTGAGATATTCTTCTAAAAAATATAATGGCATGAGGGTGAGTAAATGATGAGAGAATTTTCATTTTTGGGTGAACTATTGCATCCCTTTAATAACATGTTGTTCTTGAGCAGGAGAGAGAATGGATGGACAGGTGTTGCGACTCGATGTCAAGCTGAGCGTCTCTGTACCCATAGTGACCCCATGGCAACGGCACTCCTCGCGGAAATACAACACCTCATGCTAGCACATGCCTCGTCATGCCACGAGCAGCTGGTTCGCTTATCTGACATTATCTTCACAAATACACAAGTACACCACTCACATTTAAACACACACAGACTTGACTAATGAGAGACAGAGAGAGAGAGAGAGAGAGAGAGAGAGAGAATCTGTCCCGACCAGTCCAGCCTTTCCTGAACGTGCTACTTTCTCTTTAAAAAGCTCCTCCCTTAAAATATAAAAGCTAAATATTATTGTATTAACAATTACTATGATACTTCTCAGTGTTACACCATTAACAAGTGCAGATCACATTTCTCCCGCTCTCTTCAAAAGGTGAAAAGAGAAATCGAGTCTCATAAGAAGACCAGAGGAAGCCATGAGAAATTAGAACAGGATATTCACACACTTTGATAATTTTTAACATCAGTGAAGATACACATTAACGCTGCAATACACACATGGGTGAATCTCATCTCAGAAAACCTGTCGAGTACATGTGCAGGTTACATTTCACCCCAAAATCAAAAGAACTTGAAGACTGTTTTTAAAACCATTAAGACGTTTGACATTGTGAGATTAAGCACATTTTTCCCCAGTTTTCATTGCCGTAATGCAAAAGAATGAACTAAATAAATAATAATCTTATTCACATTACTGTAATGTAAAAAAACATCTTTTCATTTTTACTAATATTCAAATAATTTTTGTTGTACTGTCATTTTAACTGTATTTTTATAATACACAAATAATCGAATTCTCATTACCGTAATGTGAAAATAATGATAATGACGAGTATTTATATATCATGACATTATTTGCTGTACTGTTTTTGATTTCCACTCATTTACTGTGATTTTTACTGTATTTTTGCAAAAATCGAAATTAATAATTACTTTATTCTCATTCCCGTAATGTCAAAAAATAATGATACATTTTTGGCAATGTCAAGTATTTATATAGCATGGTAATATGTGTGGTACTCCCTTTAATTACCACTTATTTAAATTAAAAGTATTATTGCAAAACGGTCATTTTTACTGTGTTTACTGGGTTGGGTCATAACGGCAAAAAAAGTTATGTAACAAATGATCTTAATTTTCTTATTTTATTTTATATGACCAACATTTTTTTGCTTTCTTTTGATTTTGGGGTGAAATACAACCTGGACACATTTACGTGAGATTTGCCCATATACAGACCCCCAATTCGGTCTCATGCGCACACATACACGGGTAAAGGCAGGTTTCTTTTCTGTAAATGGAAGGATTTTTTAAAAGATGATCCCCTATGAGCACACACACACACACACACACGCACACACACATACACAAAAACACGTCACAAGAGCAAGGTGTGGCGAGAAATATCCGGCGCACTTGCCGCAAAAATCAATAAAATTTTTCCACAGTCTGGAAGAACATTTTTGATTGGTTCCTTCAAACGTCTTTTTTTATGATAAAAAGATGACATCAAGTTTTTTTTTTTTTTTGTAGTAGTAGTTTTATTTATTTTTTTCCACTTCCATCCAGAATTCCATACTTTTCTCCATACGTCCCAGAAGACCTGGAACGATCCTTTTTGAGGAAGTTTTTTTTTCTTTTCTCTGTCCACTGGTGGCTGTTTTTTTTTTTGCATTATTTCGGATTTCTACAACACGTCACTCACAGCACACGGACAACAAGGGATCCCGAGGAAAAAAAAAGGATTTCACTACTATTGTGCCAGCGATAAAGCGAAAACCACAGAGAAAAAAGGAAAAGAGACAAGGATGGCGAAGTCTGTTTGTTTTCTGTAAGTTTCGAGATGCCTATGTTGATGGCTTTCAGCTGAACAAATTGGAACGGTTTACATAGCGAAAGAAAGGCAGAAGGGCAGATAGAGAGATAAGTCCTGTTCCAAAACCTAGTGAGCTGACTCGTTGCCTACATAGACAGCTGCTGCTTGATTACTGATGTGAACGCTTGGCCGACACATTGCCATCAAGTTTTGGTTGAACATACATAACGTACGTCAGTACTCAAAGGGGCGATCGAGGTCATCACAGTGCATTCTTTTTTTAATGAAGGAGCCTTAATTAAGTCACCTACCTTTTTAACAACCTTGGCACCGCCTATGTAGGATGCTCACTAGGTTTTGTAAACGTAAATGTTTTGGAAGCAGTAGAGACAGAAATAAAGGCATGGAGGGAACAAAGACACGGAAAATCAGGTCAAGTGGGAAAGACATGGAAAAAGGCTTGGAGAGTTCCGGGACTGAAAAACAACTATTAATGGCGACGTAAAAGAAAACGAGAGACTGTCGTTTTCCCTCATGGCTTTAATTACAGGGGCCCTCACCGGCCCTGAGATTCACATGGGATGTCTGAGCCCTGGAAAAATACAACTCCCAGAGTTCCTGCGACTTGATCCGTTTCTGCAGTGGCCAATTTAAAGGCTGGCAAATGAGCTCCCATGAGCACCTGGGTCCAGACGAGGAGTTGGTCTTATATGATGAGGGATAGACTCGAGGTGAGGTGTACACAGATCAGAGAGATGTAAGACCTCTCCGGCCTAGGCACACAAGGGATATATAGGTAAGTAAACAAAAGAGAAACGTCCTGGTAACGTGTAGTTACTGTGCAAGCACTTTCAGGGCATTTTAAATGGCTCTGTTGGATTTCCTTGCTGAAAAAAATCAGTTGCGACCAGCCTAAGATAAATCGATGGGCTGCGAAAGCTGGTCCTCGACTGGTTTAGCTGGGAGGCCATCTGGTGCCTAAATCCCTTTTAATATCAGCCAAAAGACCAGCTTGACAAGGTTGGGAGTCCAGCTAAGTCCAGCAAATCAGCTTTGTTTAAGATGTTTTTTTCAACAGGGTTGGATTTCCCCAAACCCTGATTTACAAGTACTAGATTTAGAATAAAAACGATGGTAAAATATTTTGTTACAACATTATCCATACCAATAGATGTTTGCTTAATGCACATGCCTTTACCACTACATGTTACCAGTTTAACATAAAGACAAACAACAAGGAAGAAGAGAGGACTATGGGAAATAGATTGAGAGAAGGTAGAAAGATTGAAGTTTGAAGCTCGAGTGTTAAAGGTTATAAGAGTGGATGGCTAAAAGTACCCGTGTTGTGCCGTCTGGCAGCAAGTTAGTCTTGTGCATAAGGACAGGGTTCTGGTCAAAGGTCAAATGGGGTCGGGGATATGGGATATGGAGAGGGCCGATCAGGCTTTGAGGGCGTGCCACTGTGCCACGTTAGTACGTGGCCGACTCAACATGTCCTTCCAGTGTTTGACTTCAGCTGGACCGCTCTTCCATGACAAGTAGATCTGAGAAAGAAAGGAGGAAAAGATGTAAACAAGAATGTTGGAAATAGGAGGGAATAGAATTGTTAACGGGAATGGGAATCATAAGGAATTTAATGGTATAATGATTCAGATTCCATTTGAACAATTCTGGTTCCCTAACAATTTCATAAATGACTCTTACAGTACTGTTGAAGAACTGATTGAGTAAGTCAATGAGGTATAAAAGTAAACCATTCTGGGTTGTGTTTCCCAAAAGTATCTTCAATCATCCCCAACATTGTTAATTCAATATAAGAGCGTATATGCTCAAACGTGCAGGGGGAATCCCAAAATCAGATGTATAGGGAAACCCTACAACTGCAGCACAATGCATCTGTCGTAATACACCGTGCACAGTGCTTTGGTGTCTTCAGCAGCTTTCGTGCATTAAATGGCTTTTAATGATATTAGCCTACCTATTGAGATAGGAATGGGAAGTATATGCCCTCACCTTTCCGATGACATCGTTGCGGCTGAGCCGATCTTTATCCATGACGGTGATGATGATGGTGGTTTCCCGGAGAACATGTGCTGGCACGTCGAATGGGAAGGATTCGTTAAAAACGGGGTTCAGGCAGCACTTAATGGTGACGGTCTTCTTCTTCTCCACACGCTTGTCTTTGTGCATTAGCCATACTTTTACATAGGGATCTACAGCCAATCAGAGAAAAAGAAGGTGTGGTTTATGTAAAGTAATTATGCAACGTTCCAACTGTGCAACACATTTTGGAAAATGTGATAGGTCCATCATAAACTGTACAGTGCGTTTTTGATCATGAAAGCTCTGGGTTCATAAAATATGTATTAAATAAATGTTTTTACATGTGTATTTATTTACGATCTCAGTATCTTTATAACTGTGTGTGTGTGTGTGTGTGTGTATACCTGAGGTGCCCCCGATGTCCATGGCTTTGAGATTGCGTGCTTTTATTATGTTAACAGTGATGGTGTTGGCAGTGGGATTATAACACAACGACACCAGCAGATCTCCACGTCTTCCCTAAAACACAAATCGGGCATCACAAAATCATTAATCACCCAGAAAGTATGAACTTAAATTGTCACCAATTTTGTGTTCTATCATCAAGATCCATGAGGAGTACATGAAGGCTCCAGTCTCTACACTCTTAAAAGACACAGTAGAATAGAACTACAAATTGAGGCCTCAAATATCAACTTAATTCTACAAATATGCATCATTTTAACAGTGCAATCTCTTTCTAATATTTATATGCAAATTTTTATATTTGCGGATATTCTTCCCCTCAAATCTCATTCATAATTCTGTTCAATTTTTTGTTTATTTAATTTGTGCTCAGAAGTGGAGGACAAGTCACTCAGAGAAAGGAACCCATTTTTATTAAATCTGCTAAAGTGATTTTGTGTAAATTAACGAACAGTACAGGAAGGTTAAATATTGTCCGGCTTCAAAGTGTTTGAAGTCTGTGCATCTCTTAAACGACGATTATCAATGTCAAACCAGGCGCAAATCTTCATTATGATCTTCCAAAAGCATTTCAAAACTGAAGTTCACTCACGCTGCCATCACTGCAAGGTTTGAGATCCTTCCAGAATGTTTTCAATTGTCCAAGCTCCACCTTATTCAGAGGAATGGAGACTTCACCGATCGGGTCGTTACGGCTGAACCGATCGTAGTCCAACACCTGGAGATAAAGCGTTCTTTCCCGAACCTTCTCATACGGGAACCCTAACGGGAGAGATGTGAGGATTATGGCTTGAGTTTTTGTGACAAGTGCCTTTACAAATATAATGTGAATTTCGTAAAAAACTGTTAACTTTTAAGATGTTACTTGCATTACAAGTGCCTTACTGTAACCGCGATCTTTGCGTTTACAGAAACAGATTTTCCCTGGTAATCAACGTTCTGGCACAAATGGTGTTTATAGAGCTTTCGTTAAGCAAAACAGAAAATATTGGGTCATCCAAACCTCACCCTCAAATAGGAACGTTTCATTCCAGTGAGGGTTTAGGTTCTTTCTCTTGATTTTGGTCTCGAGTTTGTGCTTTCTGTCAGGCAGCAGGTAGATTTTGACGAAGGGGTCAGAGGTCCCAGAGAAGTCTTTTGCGGGCAGGTCCTGACCTTTGAGGATTTTCACTGTCAGGGTGGTGTCTTGGAAGCTGTAGCCCAAGCTGAACTGAATCCTGCCAAGTTTCTCGCTAATAGGACCTTCGTGGTCGTCATCTTCTGACCCTGGAGACAACTGCAGAGACAAAGAATGAGATGTTCGAAATGGAAGTGTTGCAATAGCTTGCTTGCATAAATACTGTGCAGAATATACTGTAAACTACCAACTCATTTTACAATTTTATGCAAAGATAAACAGCAGTATGCTACAATGTTGTGATATGAACCCACTATGATATCCCGTAAGCCTCCTTGATGCAAATAAGAGACTTTAAAAATTAGGTGAACAAACTTCAGCCCTTTTTATTTGTTTTAATAGGAAAGAAATGCATTTGCACATGAAGTCATAGGCTAAAAAATTATTTTATCGTTGTTTCCATCAGAAACCGATGGAGTGCGTACTCCGGGTGGGGAAGGAGTTATTGCCCCAAGTGAAGGAGTTCACGTACCTCGGGTTCTTGTTCACGAGTGAGGGGACAATGGAGCGGGAGGTTGGCCGGAGAATCGGGGCAGCGGGGGCGGTATTGCACTCGCTCTATCGCACAGTTGTCACATAAAGAGAGCTGAGCCGGAAGGCAAAGCTCTCGATCTACCGGTCAATTTTTGTTCCTACCCTCACCTATGGTCAGGCTGGGTGATGTCTGAAAAAAACTAGGTCGTGAGTACAAGCGGCCGAAATGGGCTTCCTTAGAAGGGTGGCGGGTGAGGAGCTCAGTCATCCACAAGGAGCTCTGAGTAGAGCCGCTGCTCCTTTGCGTGGAAAGGAGCCAGTTGAGGTGGTTTGGGTATCTGGTAAGGATGCCACGTGGGCGCCTCCCTAGGGAGGTGTTTCAGGCACGTCCAGCTGGGAGGAGGCCTCGGGGAAGACCTAGGACTAGGTGGAGAGATTACATCTCCACACTGGCCTGGGAACGCCTCAGGGTCCCCCAGTCAGAGCTGGTTAATGTGGCTCGGGATAGGGAAGTTTGGGGCCCCCTGCTGGAGCTGCTGCCCCCGCGACCCACTTTGGATAAGCGGTTGAAGATGGATGGATGGATGGATGGATGGATGGAAAGAAAGGGACAATGGCATTAAATCTTTGAAAGATATTTAAGAGTTTGTTTGAGACACTAAATGTGGTTTCACATGTAGTACATTTTAGTTGTACTATACCAGTTCAGTTAAAGTGAACCAGAAAGGGTTCCAGAAAGCTGCAAATGACCTCAGTGTTTTTGGCGTTCACAATGTAAGTGAACTTAAAAGAAGAGCCAGTTTCTTTTTTGGTCCTTTTAGCATTTATGTGGTCTCAGAACCCTTGTTCATACCACTACTCCTTAAGAACTCTGCCCCCATGGCTATAAATATTATTAAATGTAGCTAGCATTGTGATTATGGACCTGGGTAGCTCAGTGGGTAAAGACGCTGACTACCAACTCTGGAGTCGCGAGTTTGAATCCAGGATGTGCTGAGTGACTCCAGCCATGTCTCCTAAGCAACCAAATTGGCCTGGTTGCTAGGGAGGGTAGAGTCACATGGGGTAACCTCCTCGTGGTCGCTATAATGTGGTTCTCGCTCTCGGTGGGGCGTGTGGTGAGTTGTGCACGGATGCCGCGGGGAATAGCGTGAAGCCTCTACATGCCACCGTGGTTTATTCAGAGTGCTCACATTATATGACAAGAACGGAAAATGAAACACAAAAACGCATTCATGGGAACCATGGTATTTCTACATTCGCTTAAAATGTATGTAATGCAACATTGTATGGCAAGCCTCATGGTACTTATCTCATAACGAAATGGAAAGTGGACTGGTACCTCTTTGTGTTCACATCGCACAAATCAATCGAACCACAAAAGGACCAAAAAACTAACCATTTGGGTCATTTTAGGAGGATCAGAGATCATTTGGGTTGTTCACATATACACGTTATACCGCTTTGAGAGCACTTGGAGTGCTCAAACTACATGTGAAAACACCCAACGTAGCAAATAAACCAGATTTCCTTGACCATACATTGAGCTTTATTCTCAAACGCATGTCCAATTTCGGATTTACCTGCACCTAAAAGTCGCAAAAATAAAAGTTGAGAACTGTGGTTGGTCACTTCACACACTGGTCAGATGGTCTCTTTCAATCTAAGGCTCTGTTTACACCTGGTATTAAGATGTGTTCTGGAGAATATGATCATAAGTGAACAAGCGTGAAAAATCACCGTTTACACCTGGTCAAAAAATTAGTCTCTTGACCACTAGTGCACAGATTTCGAAAACTCTTGGTTTAAGACATCGTTTGATTGAAAGGTGAGTAGGCGGCACTTTGGTGCTGCTCGTACACATTTGAACGGATGAGCATTTACAATACGAGCCCAATGTGGTCACGCGCATTCGGCCACCGATGAAAGTGGACAAATCTCGAAACGTTTGTGACCCTGTTTAAACCTGTCATAAGCATCTTACCGTTTCAAACAGATTGCTTAAAACGCATCTTAATACTCGGTGTAAACTGGGCCTGAGTGAGACGTTCTAGGCCAGAATATGATGTAATGTGAACCAGTCTTTGTGCTGATAGTAAAGCTACAAAAAACTATTCAGAACCTAAGCATAAAATACCAAACATTCGGTCCTACCATCACCATGTCTCCAGTGAGTGAGTTGGCAAGGTCCGACACTGATGAATGCCCGTCCGCATCTGGCGGCTGACCCTTAGGACTGTTAGCTTGCTTATTCCCCATATTCCTACTATAACAAGGAGAGAGATAGACATAAAAAATAGAGAGAAAGAGAGATTATTAAAAATACCAGTGATTTGTACTGACATGGGTCTCTTGTTTCACGCCATCAAATTTTTAATTGTTGCTTGTTTTTCGTTTTTTCGCTAGCAACCAGTCACTGAATCCAACCAATTCAAATCCACATGCCATTTTGACCCAAAAAAGCATCAGCTAAACTTTATTTTAACCGTCTTCATCACACACACTTTTTAAATGAGCAAGAAGACAATCCAATAACAGGCACAACGATGAAGTTTACCTTCGTAACAAAAAAGCCACAACAGAGAAATAGAATATAAACCACACCGCTCAAATCTTATAAGCAATTCCTGTTATAAAACATAAAATGCTACTTCAGTTTATAACACCCCAAAATTGGACAGAAACAGCTGAACAGTCAATGCAAAAGAGACGGTGAGCTGCTAAATAAATCTCTCAGCACACATCTGTCAAAACTCATCAAGACACGGAGCGATCCATTTCGTTTTCCAGGGGTGGTGTCCAAAGTCGCATTGGGGTGGTTGGCCTGGACTAGAAAACCTACTTGAATGTTCCAGGTACAAAAAAGTTAAGATCCATCAACATTTGTGGTATAATTTCAGTTACTTCGGAAAATTATTGTGACCACCAGTAAAGCACTTCCAATGGAAGTGTATGGGGCCAGCGTTCCACAAATGTGAGGCTTGTACTTCTGTTTAAGCTCTTAAATAGATCAGTACAAAACACTTATTACAGCCTATTATGTGATCTTGTGAAGCTGTCTACTTTATACTTTTCTGCAAGTGAAGTTTGCTTTGTTTAAACTGTGCTTAATGGATAATTACATCATGTCTCCGTTTGGTATCGTTCACTCAAAACAGTTACTCTGTGCCTGATCATGATTCAGTCGTGCACGGTAGTTCCACATGTCTGAATTGAGTTTTCTTTATTTAAAATTCAAATGTAATCTCAACACAATAAATGTATGTATAGGGAACCTAATTCAATTGAGTAAACCCAAAAGTTAGACATGTCAAAGTAACGCATATCTCTTTATGTTCTAACTAGTGATGGTGTACTTTAGCAAGCTAAATACATGCTGGCGGGAAGCACTACAGAGTGTAGCTTAGTAGTAACTTTGGTTAGCAATTGCTCAATGAAGAGACTGATTCATACCATGTGCCACATGTTGAGCTCAAGCGCAGCTTTTCACTATAATGGTAACCTCCAAAACGCTTCTAAATCTCAGCATAACCAGTCATTAAACGCTAACAAGCATCCCCCTTCATCTCATCTTGCACAAAACCACACACTAAAAAATAACACTTCATTTTAACATTTGCTCTCCCTATCAAGTCCCCTGCAATGCATGCTGGGAAATCGAAATCCCCTGCCCAGTTGCAGATAAAAAACTCATAGTTAAATTGATCTCAGTTAAATATTAATATATTATGCCACAAATGCCGTCGATCTTAACTTGTACCGAAACGGAAACATTCGTTTGACTAAACTACTGAACTAGTTGACAGGACCAAACTAAACCAGAGCAAGGACCAAAAGGACAGAAAGAGAGATAAAGGAACAGAGAGAGGGGTGAAAAAGAGAAAAGACAAACGCTGACATTAGAATGAGACTGAGAGATCGAGGCACAATTAAAAGGAAATAGACCATTAGTATATACACAGAGAGAAAGACAAGACAAAGAGCGATGAAGGTGCCACACAAATACAGACGAGGACTGAGAGACAAGTAACAGCTGGAGGGAGAAAGACAAAAAGACAGCGTAAAAGAGGAAGAGAGACATTTGTTCTGTGATGGAAGGGAGGAAGATTATTCGCATGACTGGAGTCAAACAAAACCATGAGAGAGACGTCAACCAAACCAGCACAGCTGCAAAAGAGAGAGAGAGAGAGAAAGCGAGAGAGAGAGAGAGAGAGAGAGAGAGAGAGAGACGCCTGAAAAGACAAGAAACTCTTGAGTCTGGTCAATCGGAGAGAAAGAGAGAAATGAAAGTTAAACAAAAGCACACACAGAGCTAGAAACGCTCTAGATTTATTCCACGAAGAAGAAAAAAAACACAATAAAAGACAGAGACCAAGAGAAGCATTTTTTTTTTTTTCCCAGAGAGAGGCGAAGCTTTAAAGAGAAAGAGAGAAAATGAAAGCTGGAAAAAGAGAAAAGAGAGAGAACGTGTAAACAAACAGTGTAAAGGAACACAGCAATGGTAACACACAGTAGAACACACAGAACAGCAGGGGAAAGAGAGACACGGAGGAAGATCAGACTGTCTTTAGGCTGGTAGGGAGATTTCACCCAAATAAATGCGATGGCCTTAAAGGGATAGTTCCCTTAAATCATTTTCATTCCTCATTTACTTGCTCCAAACCAGTTTGATTATATTTCTTCTGTAGAACACAAAAGAATGATAGATTATACCATTAGATCTCCTTCCCAGACCTAATTGTCTATTGACTGAAAGTGGATGGTGACTAAGTTTGTTGAGCTCCAAAAAAGGAAAACATGACCCAAAACTCTACTCCAAGCATTCTTAGCATGTATGGAAAAGAGCTGAATGGATATGGCTACACATCTCCTTTTGTGTCCCACAAAATGGTAAATATGAGTGAGGATTTTTGAGTGAACTATGCCTTTATTTAATAACAATGGATCCCCACCAGTCTAAGGAGAGCGGAGGAGGTCCAGGAGAACAGCTAGCTCGGGCGGGGAGGTTTACGCACAAACCATAAAGTGTCTGTCTGTCAACACATCTGTTTCGGGAAAATAGCCTCTCAATGGTGTCACTTTTGTTCTTGGTCATTTCGGTTGAATCGCACCAAGCCGATGGTGGAAACAAGGTTGTAATGTTGAAGACACACAGACAAAGCCAGAGCGTACACAAGAACATATAGAGCAGGCGAAGCAAGACAGACGGACAAACGCATTACGAGGTTGGTTCAGGTTTCAAAGGGAGAGAGGTAGGGGTTTAAAATCTCAAAATGTCATCCGTGATCTTTGGATGGCTTGGTCAGTAATTGGTTAATTTTAAACTGAATGCAGCAATGATTGGCACAAATTGTTAATGGGTTAGTTTACTTGTTATTTTTGGGGTTGCACTTGTTATCAAACCCACACACACTCAGCTGCCAAGGACATGATGT
This sequence comes from Moxostoma hubbsi, assembly GCA_032164185.1. NCBI lineage: Eukaryota > Metazoa > Chordata > Actinopteri > Cypriniformes > Catostomidae > Moxostoma > Moxostoma hubbsi. The sequence continues at coordinate 4,545,654 of JAVLUX010000040.1, forward strand.
GAAAAATGAAGAAATTAAGAATAAAGTGATGAGGATGACCCCCCAACCCTCACCCCAAATGTATATTTGTATAATTTTAAATGAACACATTACATTATAACTTTTTCAAACTATGTTTCAGGAACTAAATAAGTTAAATGACAACTATATTGCAAATTTTCGCCTAAGCAGGTAACCATAGCAACAGATAAGCGCTTTACATATCGGACGATATATCGAGAAAAACAGAAATACTGTCATTATCACTTTAAGAAACATTACATATCACATGCTTGCTTTCGGTAGCCACAAAAGTTTGATTGTTGACGCTGTCGGACCGCGTATATTCACCCGCCGCCTAAAAGATGCTCGCCAACAGACCGCTTGGACTATTTTCTGACAAAAAAAAAGCTACAATGGGGCGCAACAGCGGTCGCCCATTTTTTCAGCCATATGGGTTATTTTCAGGCAAAATAGTATGAAAAATTGGACAAAAAACAACGTTACGAGACAGTAATGGTCTTGTACCATTGTGTACTTGCAGTCTATCATGAGGACACGAACTACAATCCCATGAAGCATTGTGAATGATGTAATAGAATCAACAAAATCAATAGTTTTATACATTTCCATTGTTTTGTATTTTAAGTATAGAAACAATATTGTTTACATTTAATGCGAAATATACCCATACGTATATACGAATAAATAAGAAGTGCGTCATGGGTGTTGGCGGTCGCTTCCGGGCTTGTTTGGCGAGCAATGTTGGTAGCAGTTCTCTGATTGGTGGATCTTTTTCTGCTGGACCACGGGTAATGTCGTTGTTCACCGGGAACTCTATTAAACATGATTTTTAAACATCTTTACAAGTTGCCGATCTGAGACACTGCAACTGGTAAATCGCCTTCCCTTAGCACAGAGTAATGTCATTATAAAAGAACATTATTAACCGTTATTTTATATCATTCTAACTTGTTGCCAATTAAAAACGAGGCTGCGGAACAGCAGAACCGGAACAACAAAAATATCGTTTCTGCTCAGAACTGAAAAACATTTCGTTTTTAGTCCCTGCTGAAGAGAATGAACAGAACTCGAGAGGGGCAGAACGATTGTGAGTGCGGGAGAGAGAGACGGTGCTCGCCGTGATCTCGGCAGTGAAGAGACGAGGCGAAATGAGGTCAGAGGAAACCGAAAGCGCTCTTTCTGTATCTCTCCGTCTCAGTCTTTGCCTTATGTCCCTCGCTATTGATCGAGGGCAGGTAAAAGACATGTAGAAGATTCTCTAAGATCTGAATAATTCATTCACAGGCTAAACATGAGGCTCTCTCGCAGGTTATTTAAAACTCGGGCTGATAACGGCCTATTAACACCTTCTAACTTCGCCAATGATCATATCAACACCCATCTTGGATCATTGTAAAAAAAGGATTCTGGGTTTTTTATAAATCCTTTAAAGTGTAACGAGGCCACTGAGATTTTTTAAAGTGTTATGGCATTATTTATAGACTACAAATATACAGTTCCACAAGAAGCCAAAGTAAGATCAAGTGAAAGTTTTGTTTGTAATACTGCAATGAATTAAGGATGGCAAGAGGGAACAAATGAATAGATGGAGACGAGAACGATATACTGATATCTCTTGAGAATATACGCAATTCACAGATTTGTATTAGGTTTATCCTTTTACGATATACAGTATGAATGCTCAGTGAGTTCAGGAACTTTCTTTGATATGATATGAAGCTCGTTTATGTATCTGTAGATATAAACGGCCCTGATGTGGAGGTGCACATGGCAGCAAGCAGGTGTGTGGAGTCACCAGTATGGGGCAGAGAGAGCCCAAATTCCCCCCGATATCTGGAATCTGCTCTTCCAAGAGCTCTCACCTCGAAAGTGGGCTGTTGGCATAGCAATCGAGGGGTGGTGGGCATGAGGAGTGTGTAGTGTTTGAGTGGTGGGGGCAGCAATCAGGAGACCACGATGCAAACACAGTAGACGAGAAGGAGGATATATGACAGGTACAGGTGAGCGCCTCACTACCACACACACACACACACACACACACGTGAACGCATACAAACACACACATTCGAAGGCGGACTGGAGGCGGGCCGTTTTGGGGTTCACCGTGACCTGTTATACTATCCTGCGTTACCTGCCCCGGGACCAACGCACGCACCTCTCTCTAGTTGCCGGGTTAACACACGACATGTCCAGGCTGGAGAGAGAGGCCAAACATACAGCGGTCCACCCCTCCCTCCCTCTCCAAATAGGTTCCCATAAGAAACACATAACACAAACACAAAATCATGCAGGAAATATCATTTACACTTCTCAACACACACACACACACACACACACACACACACACATCCATGCTTCAGAATGTATTAGAGATCATTACATAACCAACCCACTCTGCACAGCACTGCGAGCCTGTGTGCGTTTCCACACACGCCTGTTTCTGCCAATAACTCATTATTATCTAGAGTGTGCGCGAGATACAACAGACCTTTCGAGACAAAGTCAAAGGCTATCCAGTAGAGCAAGCGTGCGCACACACACAGTGATGTTAGCTCATTCACTTCTTTCAAAGCGTGGCATAATTACTTAGACAGCAGCCCTCTACACTGAGCACACAAACACAAGACACACACACACACACACACACACACACACACACAACTATAAATACACACGCACACAGTCCATCACAGCTTTAATCTTCACTTGTGCAGAGCAGAACAGCTCAATTGAAATCTGATGCTCTTGGGCAAGACAGATAGAACCAAGACAAATTTTCCCATAAAAATCCTTCATTTACACACACACACACTCAGTTTAGATCCAAAAGCAAGCCAGTGCATAAAATGAACCAAATCATTTGTAGTGTGTGTTTTGTTTGTTGACGCAGATCTGTTGAGGGTTTTTCCAGTTGATAGTGTGATGTTCATTGGCCGTCTAATTGTCTGCATATCACACACGTGCTCATTACAAAATACTAAATGCTACAGTGCTTTGAGTGTGTTTGAGACAGATCTACAGCAGTCACTGCATTTGCCAGGTTCATGGCTTTCTTTGAATCTTTGAAATCTACTCCGTTATATTTCAGGCACTTAGTAGCAAGTAAACTAGATCCACAGGAGTAGAATCCGCTTTGTCTTTCCACGCTGGTCTTTATTAATATAGTCATAATTAAATTATGATGGATTTCAGATTGACTTGGCCCTAAACGTCTCTTCCAGTTAGAACGAGAGAAAAAAATGTGGCTAGTCACTTTACATCAGTCAAATGTTCTCTTTCTGTCTAAGTGGACCAGTTTTCATGCTGATAATCAAACTCTGGATACACTAGACAAGACAACTAGAATGATGACACCCAGATAGATAGATACAGTAGAAGATGGACGGACGGACAAACAGACAGACATTTGAATGGATAGACAGACAGACAGATAGAGATGGACAGACAGATATACATACAGAAAGACATGAATAGATAGACAGACAGACAGACAGACAGACAGATAGATAGACATGAATACACAGATAGATAGATAGACATAGATAGATAGATAGACATGAATAGACAGACAGATAGATAGACATGAATAGTTAGACAGACAGACAGATAGATAGACATGAATAGATAGACAGACAGACAGACAGACAGACAGATAGATAGACATGAATACACAGATAGATAGATAGACATAGATAGATAGATAGACATGAATAGACAGACAGATAGATAGACATGAATAGTTAGACAGACAGACAGATAGATAGACATGAATAGATAGACAGACAGACAGATATATAGACATGAATAGATAGACATGAATAGATAGACAGACAGATATATAGACATGAATAGACAGATAGACATGAATAGATAGACAGACAGATAGATGGATAGACATGAATAGACAGACAGATAGATGGATAGACATGAATAGACAGACAGATAGATGGATAGACATGAATAGACAGACAGATAGATGGATAGACATGAATAGACAGATAGACATGAATAGATAGACAGACAGATAGATGGATAGACATGAATAGACAGACAGATAGATGGATAGACATGAATAGACAGACAGACGGATAGACATGAATAGACAGACAGACAGATAGATGGATAGACATGAATAGACAGACAGACAGACAGATAGATGGATAGACATGAATAGACAGACAGACAGACAGATGGATAGACATGAATAGACAGACAGACATACAGAAAGACATGAATAGATAGACATGAATAGACAGACAGACAGGCAGATATAAAGATAGACATAGATAGATAGACATAGACAGATAGGTATACATGAATAGATATAGATAGACATGAATATATAGACAGACAGACAGACATATGAATGGATAGATAGACAGACAGACAGACAGAGACAGACATACAGAAAGACACGAACAGATAGACATGAATAGATAGATATAGACAGACAGACAGACAGACAGATAAATATTTTTTCCTCATCTTTCTCTCATTAATACACCTGTCACTGAACACACACTCTGCTGTCTCTTCATCTACAGCTGATGACAAAACATGATCTATTTGACTAAACAAGTGCTGAAGCCTTCACACTGTTTCAGCACCACGGACAGCTCCAGTTTTCTCTAACAGCTGACACGAGTAAGACCTGCATGTGTGTCCAATCTGTCATGTGCTGTTCCATGAACTTTAAACTATCAAGCCACGTTCACAAGACAAAATATTAATAGTATGCAATTCTTCACTGATGCTGGGTCCAGCATAAAGTACCTCATTACATAACCATTTAAATGATATGCATTTTTATGCAAATGCTTGTAAAAAATATTTGTATTCAAGGACACAAACCTCGGCATCCCATTATCTTAAAATGCTAAACACACGTAGGCATGTGTGCACAACCCACCCACATCCTCTGTGTGAGTGAGCATGTGTAAGTTTGAGCACAGTCAATAAAGAAAAAAGCTTTTGTCACAGGGGTTTTAATTCCTGCTGATAGCATAATCCAGATCAGGCCCACTGAGAACACGGAATAACATGTGCAGCAAAGTGTGTGTGTGTGTGTGTGTGTGTGTGTGTGTGTTGGGTTTTATGCTTGCTCACTTCAAAGTCAATTTTTCACATATCACACTTTCAATTACACACACACACACACATCTATATATTAGCTACTGTTTAGCATACTGTAAAAATAGCATACTATAAAACCATATTACTCAGTGCAGTATGTAGTATGTATACTCGCAGTATGCACATTTTCTATATGTATAAAATACCCAGATGACCTAATATTGTTTATTTTTCAAACTGCATCATCATCATCATCCAGCGCACATTACATTAGAAACTGTATTCCAGAATTTGCACCAAAAACAGCCATATTTATTCTAGACGATAACTGCATGGTACTCACTGAATTAAATAAACAACATTATGATGTCATATAACAATGTAGCATACTGTATTATAGTTTAAAACACTTTTTGTTACAATCTGTATAGCATTTCACATATGGCATTATTCTTAAAAACGGACATGTGTATAGTATATACTACACAGTAGGGGTTGCACTGATAGTCCACTCTGTTAATAGGTTTGTTGTGCCACTAAGTTGATGCATTGGGTCTTTGCCGAGTACATGTGGATCACATGATTTCAGATGCACTTGTTCCATATGGTGATTATAAGAGGAAAAGTTTCATTCTACAAGCTGCTTTTCGTGTATTTGCATGCAAATATTTTTCCATTTATACACAAATACATCTAAAATGAGGCTAAAGTGTAATTATGGTAACGTGAACACCGAGCGCTTTGTGTTTTAGAGAGTGAAGCAAAGAAAAGATGGTTATGATGGTTTATCAGACGTATCAAAATGACGCACATCATTTGGATTTATCTGTTGATGTCTTTCAAATGTGTACATTTCTGAACAAATTGGGATAACGCAAAATCCAAGTCGTTTACATAAGGTAAACATTGTCCTGAGTAACTGACTACTCGAATACTTTTCTGGGTGGTTGGTCGACTATTTCACACTAAGCATTATGCTGATATTCCACTATGAAAATAGCCAATATGTCAAAAACTAGTTGAAAGAGTTTCATTCACAGACTCAATAAAAACTGAGTAGAGAGAGAGAGAGAGAGAGAGAGAGAGAGAGAGAGAGAGAGAGAGAGAGAGAGAGAGAGATGACCCCCTAAGGCTGGGTTTAAATCAGAAAGATCCCCCTCTCTTACATCACAGAGTCGTGAGTTTCTCAGCAAGCCATTTACTGTGTACTGCGAGTCTGTGTCTGTGTGTGTGTGTGTGTGTGTGTGTGTCCCATTCATTCTAAATGCCATGATCACAGTGGGAGCTTCAACCCAAATCCAAAGCAAAGCCTCACTATAAAGGTGCCGCACGCTTGAATCAACAGCAAAATGGCAGAGAAAAGCTGCATGTGTGAGAGTGTGTGACAAAAAGGACAGGACATGAATATCTCTTTCTCTCTCCACCCACAACACACGAAAACTGTCAACAGCATGTCGTGGTCATATTTAGCCCCAAAATTAAAAGACAAAAATAGCTAATTAAATTGTGCATAAAGATTTTTTATTTTGTGGTAATCAACGTTGTAATGGTAAATTAAACCGGAATGATAATGTGTAAAAAGGGATGCAAGCACTTTTAAAATAGGGTCCTTTAACTTTAAATGTCATGAAAATAATTTCACAAAAAAAGTTTGGTCTTAAAATAGACTTAATGTTCTTTATGCACAGTAGATTTTATTTTGGTTTAGATTTTTATGGTGAAATATGACCTCGAACATTTCTTTGTAAGAATAACTCCCATATTCATTGCAGCATCTCTCTTTCCCAGTCGCTGTAAGATAAAGCTGCTTCAAGCACTCCATAAAGATATAACCCTCAGATATGACATCAAAGCTTGTGTGCATATATTATTTCACTCTATTATGTCATCCTCAGAGTTCAGTCTTAAAGTTAAAATAACATTTCCACATTATATTTCCTGCTGCTTGAACATTTGTGTGCAATTAAGCTGGTACTCCCATGCTGAGCACTTCCTGTTTGGTTCCCATTCATTCAGCATTATGTGTAATCACAAACCCTCATGGGCGGCCAATGGGCACGGAGAACCTGGCAATGGCTTGAAGGCTTGGCCATTCAAACTCATCTCTCTCTCTCTCTCTCTCTCTCTCTCTCTCTCTCTCTCACTTGCACTTTCTCCTTATTACCCCGGCTATTTCCTCCTGGTTAAGTTAATTGCATGTGTGTGCATTTGTGTGCGTGCGCGTGCGTGTGTATGTAAATGTGTGCGTGTGCGTAAATGTGTTCGTGTGTACACGTGTGCGAGTTTGTGTGCGCGCGAGAGTTTGCGTGCATGAGTGTGTGTGTGTGTGCGCGCGAGAGAGTTTGTGTGCGCACGTGCGTGCGTGAGTGTGTGTGTGTGTGTGTGTGTGTGTGTGTGTGCGCTCGCGAGAGTTTGTGTGAGTGTGCGCACAAATTGCGCACACATATACACGCACACATACACACAAACACATGCACACACATAAACGCACACAAACTTGCACACATACTTGCAACACACACATATACACGCACACACACACATGTACACATATAAACACACAAACGCGCGCACACACAAACACATGCACACAAACTCGCACACACATACACGTGCACACAGATGCACACACGCATCAATATACATTACGCTATATAATAAAACAAACAATTAGAGCAATATCTATCAGGCACAAAAGCATTTTAAATGACGGTGACAACTTTAAACTTACATTTACAAACACTAAATACAACTATAGAACTAAAAACACCTTCATTAATGTAGCTGAATCAAAAACACTGATAAGCAACAGTATTTAACTAAGGCCATGTCCACACTAACATGTACTCCTTTGAAAATGCATTGATTTAGATGTTTACGACTCTCATCCACAAATGGGCACTTTCCTCCACCAAAAACGAAGCGTTTCAAAAACAAGTTACTGCATACTTTGGAAAATGATGATGGTAGGAAACTGAAAACGAAGCATTCAAATGAGAACGGATTACGCCAAATCCACCGTTTCAAAACATGTACGCCTCTCATCCAGACTTGAACAACGTTTTCATCCACCATATTTTGGAAAAAGATGAAGTTAGGCAAGTTTTAACAAACTAGTCTAAGTGAACGAAACACTTCGCTAAATTGAACGATGCTTTCCAGCGATACCCCAGAATGCTAACGTGCGCTAAACAGGTACTTGTTGGAAAATAACGTTTATTACTCAATGCTAGGCAGCTGAGCTACTGCCATGTTATTGATGTTAAAATAGTAGTGCCTCTATTTTTAGCTAGTACAACACTGTTTTATATCACATATTTTATTGTAATATATGTATTGTACAAATAATGTAAATAGTGTCTACTGCACTTTTTCTATATATTTGGAAGCAACAATACTTTGCTTCAACAGAGGATGTGCTAGAAGCACAGAAACGTCATGTGTATTCACATCTTCACATCATAATGAAGTCCTGCATCAGTATGTATAATAATAATAATAATAATAATAATAATAATAATAATGGTGATCAGCCTGACCTGTAATGTTGCTGCGACCGCCAATACACTTTTCCTGGCATGCCACCAAATGCAGCAAATCGTAAACCTTATGCCTTATAGAGTGTGTTTGTTTAACAGAGAGAGAGAGAGAGAGAGAGAGAGAGAGAGAGAGAGACCCCTCTTTCATTTAGTCTCAATCACTCAATGGCTAATTCAGCCTGTGACTCACTGCCATTATCCAGCGCACAAGCATTTTACTATGATCGCAGGTTAGCCAGAGAGCATTTCCCTTGAGGAATGTAGCCATAGTGTCTGTGTGTCATTTATGGAGGAATGCCTTTTTTTCGTTTATAAATTAAAGGAACATTTGGACTTCAATACAAGTTAAGCTCCATCGAAAACAATATTGTGGCATTATGTTGATTACCACAGAAATTAAGTTCGACTTGTGCCTCATTTTCTTTAAAAAAGCACAAATCTGGGTTCCAGTGAGGCACTTACACTGGAAGTGAATGGGGCCAATCCGTAAACATTAAAAGACTCACTGTTTTAAAAGTATAGCCACAAGATGTAAACAATAGGCATGTTAATGTAAAATCACTTACTAACCTTTTCTGATTAAAACTTTGTTGCCATGACAACATAATGCCATATACCCTAAAACGACCACGAAAACGACTATTTGAAGAACACCCTAGACTTTAAACACAGTGGACCAGCGGATATGATGATGAGTTTTCAATGGAAAAAGGATTAGTCTATGTCCGTACTAATAGGTTTACATTTGAAAACTCAATGTATGTTTATGCCGTTCATCCACCATGAAATTTCAAACGATATCGGATTGGTGTCAGTGTGTTCTCGTTAATCAGATTCGCAGTTCAGAGTTCGCCAAATTGAACTCCGCAGCGTAGAGGGAAATTTCGTTGCATGAGGTAGCGTTTACGGTCTCTCTGATTCCAATGCGTTTCAATGGGAGTGAATAAAGTGTAAAGTGACCTTGATTTTTGCTAATTTTAAAGAAAAGAGACAAATCAGAATGTTTTTGTGGTAATCAACTTTATGCACACAAATGCTGCCGATTGAGCCTAGTATTGAACATGTTTAATAACAAAAACTGTTGTGTTTCTGTGGTACCGAGTACTGACTCTGTCCGGTACCAGCTTTAAAAAGAACATGTGCTCTGTTACTCCTTTTACACGGAAATTGACAATTAATCTGAGTGACATGTCCTAGTGTTATTTATTAAACCGCTGAAGGCTGCAATCTTAGTGTGGATGATCTGCGTACTTTAAATAGTATCTGCTCATACTCGGGGAAACTAATCAGACATTGAGAATCATTCACGTTGTACGAGATGACAAAGCAGAGCATTAATCAACTGTGAACCACACAGCACATGTAAACTACATACTTGTATAATTATATCCATTATATGCATTTGCGCTTTAATCTGAACTCAACTTTATTTATAGAGCAACAGAGTTGATCAAAGTGCTTCACAGTAATAGAATTTAAAAACATAACATTTCAAAATGACCACATAACGCAATAAAAGTAGTCTAAAATACACTCCAAAATGTCCTACATATCATTTGTCAGACTCAAAGGCCAGTGTGAAGAGATGAGATTTCAGACGTGACTTAAAGGTCTTCAATGATCACACTGGGCCGTGTCGCAAACTGTAATCCGGAACGGTGAAGCTTCCGGCAAAAAAACACATAAATAATAAAATCACGATTCAAAATAAAAGCTAGATGCTTGAAATTTAATTAAATAAAACATAGAATAAAAATGCATTACAACTGTATAGTAAAAGGTAATATTCTCTGTAATAATAATAATAATAATATTCAATTTATCATAAGCAAGACTGCTGAATAAAATTCTGGCGTACATTTCTTTTTTTTTTAAGTTGTATTTTCACTTATTAACATTTTAAGAATGAATTGAATAAACACCATTTTGATGATTAAACTTTAAAACATGTTCTGGAAAATAATAATAATTAATAAACTAAAATAAATAAACTATCATTATTAAAATAAATATACTTATGTGTTCAATTGCTCATTATCATATTAGCATATTTTTGACGTGGATTCGTAATTGTTAGCGAGAACCGTGAAATTTCACTTGTATTGGTACTGGTCAATTTTGGTTATTTCCAATGGTGCTGATAACAATAAACATCCAGTGCGGGGCAGTTCTGTGGATGGTGCAGTTCCAATGAAATGCAGTTTTTTTTTTTTTTTTTTTTTTTTGCATATCTCAACTAAGCTGGGGTCAGAGCGCAGGGTCAGCCATGAAACAGCACCCCTGGAGCAGATAGGGTCAAGGGTCTCGCTCAAGGGCCCAACAGTGGTATCATGACAGTGCTGGGGCTTGAACTCCCAACCTTTCGGTCAGTAACCCAGAGCCTTAACCGCTGAGCCACCACTGGCCCTAATGTCTTGTTGATGAGAGAGGTCAACAGATAATGGCCAGACTGGTCTGACTGACAAAGTCTACCAGTAGCTCAGATAACCGCTCTGTACAATTGTGGTGAGAAGAATATAATAGCAGAATGCTGTTCTGAGATGCGGGTTGGCGCTCTTTTGGTGGCACGAGGAGGACCTACACAATATTAGGCTGGTGGTTTTAATGTTGTGGCTGATCGGTGTATGTAGTATACAACCAGACCTTGCATTTTTTTAATTTCAGCAGGGACTTCATAAGCTGTTTTTTTAAAGTATCTTGCCCAAACAGCCTGATTGGGCAAGATAAAACTAATGAGAAACATAGTGAGAGTATGTAGTGAACAACCAAGGAGGTAAAAATAAAATCCGATAATGCATAAAAGACAAGACAAAAAGAGTAAACATGCGGAGAAAACAGGAGAAAACAGATAAAAAGATCAGTCGGGACAAAATAAAAAATAAAAAACAAAAACACAAAGAAGAGATAAAAATGCCAGACACAAAAACAACGAACAAACAGGATGTGCAATACAGATAGTGTGCCATAACAGTTTGTCATCTCAGCGTGAAATGAGACACAGTCTCTCTCATTTCACTGGCCGACAGTGTCCAATAGTATTTTAACACCCTGTTGGCCTCAGGTGAGTGTCTCATTAGCATGATTAATGAGCTCATTACCTATTAGCGACATAACGTCAAATGTACAATCTGTTAACTTGCTTTGTATCTTCCATGAAGCTCTGTTCTAGTACACTAACACCTAGTGTACTGCCTACCTAGACAGCATTTTAAAGCATTATAGGTACACTAACGTTGCAGAGACTGTTCCAAATGGTAGGCAGCTAAATGATTCAGCCCTCTACGATACCTTGTTTCGGACAAAGTCTAAAGCCCCGTTCACACTTCCAACGACATTGTCGCTTGGTGTCGCTAGTCTCTGTACTATGAAGTCGCTAATGGGCGTTCCTACTGATCTCACTCTTGGTTACTGATAATGTTTTTGGTCGACTGCACGTCTTGCCATAGCAGCTTTTGAAATGCTAATTATAGATGATAATGCCGGTAAAACTAAGATACTAACATCAACAATTGGAATTATTTAAGTCATATTTCTCCTGTGGTTCTTGTAACGCTATTTAGAAACACAATAACATCAAACTCTATTGAAATTAAGTCATGTTTCTCTTGCAAATCTGGCGAGTAATGCTATTTCTGACACGGTGCTCTGGAATACTTGATTCTGATCCGTCAATGGCGCCATCTAGTGGTCTGATGTCTCTTGAGTAACAACTGCACATTAGGGGATTAATACGTATCAGACCACTCACCCTGCTTGCGGATCATTGTACAATCTCTACAAGTATGCTTAGAAAATCATTTGAACTCAAAGCAATGTATCATGTGCATTTATTTATTTATTTGGCAAGTAGTCGTAAGATTCATAATAAGCAGTCAGATGTTCGTTAATTACAAAATAAACACCAACAGAACACCCAGAATGGGATTTCCGCTGTTCAGCGATTTATATCTTTTCACATAATGATATAATTTCTACCCAAATCAATATTCTATGTCTATGTATTTTTTGTTGTTGTTGTTGTTGTTTGATTAGTAGCCGTGTAATAGGTGGTATAATGTACAGTCAGCCGATTGTTAGCGCAAAATAAACCCCTTCAGGATGATAAGAGTTCGCGCCTGGATCCTGGTCACTCTGTATGGGTTTATTTTGCATTAACAACCGGCTGACTACACGATCCCTTACTTAGCATCACGTTACCATCAAACTATTGGAATTATTTGACTCCTGGTTTTCTGGCTGTCCTTGTAACACTAATTAGCAAGATGCTAACATCAAATTCTATTGGAATTATTTGACTCGCGATTCTCCGGCTGTCCTTGTAACACTAATTAGCAAGATGCTAACATCAAATTCTATTGGAATTATTTGACTCACGATTCTCCGGCTGTCTTTGTAACGCTAATTAGCAAGATGCTAACATCAAATTCTATTGGAATTATTTGACTCACGATTCTCCGGCTTTCTTTGTAACACTAATTAGCAAGATGCTAACATCAAATTCTATTGGAATTATTTGACTCACGATTCTCCGGCTGTCTTTGTAACACTAATTAGCAAGATGCTAACATCAAATTCTATTGGAATTATTTGACTCACGATTCTCCGGCTGTCTTTGTAACGCTAATTAGCAAGATGCTAACATCAAATTCTATTGGAATTATTTGACTCCCGGTTCTCCGGCTGTCCTTGTAACACTAATTAGCAAGATGCTAACATCAAATTCTATTGGAATTATTTGACTCACGATTCTCCGGCTGTCCTTGTAACACTAATTAGCAAGATGCTAACATCAAATTCTATTGGAATTATTTGACTCACGATTCTCCGGCTGTCTTTGTAACACTAATTAGCAAGATGCTAACATCAAATTCTATTGGAATTATTTGACTTCCGGTTCTCCGGCTGTCCTTGTAACACTAATTAGCAAGATGCTAACATCAAATTCTATTGGAATTATTTGACTCACGATTCTCCAGCTGTCGTTGTAACACTAATTAGCAAGATGCTAACATCAAATTCTATTGGAATTATTTGACTCCCAGTTCTCCGGCTGTCCTTGTAACACTAATTAGCAAGATGCTAACATCAAATTCTATTGGAATTATTTGACTCACGATTCTCCGGCTGTCCTTGTAACACTAATTAGCAAGATGCTAACATCAAATTCTATTGGAATTATTTGACTCGCGGTTCTCCGGCTGTCCTTGTAACACTAATTAGCAAGATGCTAACATCAAATTCTATTGGAATTATTTGACTCCCGGTTCTCCGGCTGTCCTTGTAACACTACTTAGCAAGATGCTAACATCAAATTCTATTGGAATTATTTGACTCCCGGTTCTCCGGCTGTCCTTGTAACACTAGTTAGCAAGATGCTAACATCAAATTCTATTGGAATTATCATGTTTCTCTTGCAGATCTTGCTAGTAACGCCATTTAAGCAATGGTTTAACAACAAACTATTAAAATTAACAAGTCACGTTTATCTTGCGCATCTTGTGAGTAACACTAATTAGCAAACAATCAACTATTAATGTCAAGCTCTACTGGAATTATTTGAGTCATGTTTCACTTGCGGATCTTGCGAGCAATGCTATTTAGCAACCCGTTAATGTCAAACTATTGGAATGAATTAAGAATCGCATCTCTCCTGCACTGTAAACACTATTTAGTGGCAATGTTTTGCATCAATACAGAAAAGTGTTGACAAAAATAATTGCATCTATAGTGTATATATATACAGCATATTAAAGGATGAATTGTACTACATTGTCAATGGTGCAACGAAAAATATATGTCTACTTTAATTGACCATTTTAACTAATATTTGTGATTGCTTCAACATCACATACTCTATTGTGTCTCCTACAAAGACTGTTCCAAAACAGTCACTTATGAGCTTTAATTTCAGTAAAGACGCTGCCTTAGATGGTAGCTCCCTCATTATGACTTGAAAGAGAGCTGTGCAATGCTACGTCTGTATCTACCACCCCAGAGCCTGTGGCAAATCCACGCTGGGCTGGGTATTACCCACAATGCCATGTTTACAGGCTAAAGTGCAGTGAGGGGTCTGTGGAACTCAAGCGCTTGCTGTGGGTTGGTCAAACATGTAATGCATCTTTCCATACTTGCACACATTACAACATGCCTAATGGCTTAAACTCCCATGGTTAATACCCTTGCCAAGCACAAGCACAAACACACACACACACACACACACACACACACATACATACAGTATATGCACACACTCGGACAGATACCTCATGTCAGGGGGGGTTTCTTGACTGGGTGGTACTTCCTGTAGGTCTGGCAGATGTGCAAAATCGTCCTGCTCAGCCAATCCGATCGCAAGAGAGAGGACCACCATTTTCCCTTCCCTTCACCAAGAAAACAACACACAAAACACAGAAAAAATAGAAAGAGAGAGCAGCGAAGGAAGGAGAGAATAAGAGGAAACACAGAATGAGAGACAGTTAGTATACAGCAGATACTATTCGTTGAGTGTTGCGTTAGGATATCACCCCCATTCCTCCAACTGCACTGTATAAATATGGCAGACGATGTGTTTATTTTTCACCCAAAATAGATGCTTTATGCATACACTTTTATTTTCACTTGTTTCGATGTACTTCAATGGCAAACGTGTGCTTACAAACACAAGTAGAGTTATGGCGTGCTCACGCAGAGCAAATTTTCACAGGCCTTTAAATCGAAACAATACATTCCTCAGAACCCTTCACGTCAGGATTTGGCGAAACTGTGCACGGAGACGAAGAGACATGTTCTTCGTAATGTGAATCGCCAACAAAACTCACCAACCAATTATTTTTGGGTCATATCTGGAACTGGCATTATGGATAGATGTCCAGACATTGAAATTGTTAGTATAATGAGATAAATCTTTTTCTTTTTTTGGGGGATTTTCTCCTCAATTTGGAATGCCCAATTCCCAATGCACTCTTAAGTCCTCGTGGTGGTGTAGTGACTCGCTGCAATCCGGGTTGCAGAGGACGAATCTCAGATGCCTCCGTGTCTGAGACAGTCAATCCGCGCATCTTATCATGTGGCTTGTTGAGCACGTTACCACGGAGACATTGTGCATGTGGAGGCTTCACACTATTCTCCGCTGCATCCATGAACATCTCACCACACGCCCCACCAAGAGCGAGAACCACATTATAGTGACCACGAGGAGGTTACCCCATGTGACTCTACCCTCCCTAGCAACCGAGCCAATTTGGTTGCTTAGGAGACCTGGCTGGAGTAACTCAGCACGCCCTGGATTCAAACTCACGACTCCAGGTGTAGTAGTCAACCTCTTTACTTACAGAGCTACCCAGGCCCCAACACGAGAGAAATCTTTATTGGTTTGTATTGCTCGTTAAAAGGAGATAAAATCTTTACTGTCAGATGTTTTGTATTTTGCTAAATGTTTATTGTCAGATTGTTTAAATTAAAATGGGTCCCAAAGTGTATCAAAATTCAAGAAATAATTGTATTTTTATTGAATATTAATGGAGCAATATTAATATTGCAAAAGGCTCACACACCTGGGGCAAAAGGCTCTCACACTTGCTCCCACACCTGGGGCAAGAATCTCCCACACTTGGGGTAAAAATCTCCTACACCTGGGGCAAAAATCTCCCACACCTGGGGTAAAAATCTCCTACACCTGGGGTAAAAATCTCCCACACCTGGGGTAAAAATCTCCCACACCTGGGGTAAAAATCTCCCACACTTGGGGCAAAAATCTCCCACACTTGGGGCAAAAATCTCCCACACCTGGGGCAAAAATCTCCCACACTTGGGGCAAAAATCTCCCACACCTGGGGTAAAAATCTCCCACACCTGGGGTAAAAATCTCCCACACCTGGGGTAAAAATCTCCCACACTTGGGGCAAAAATCTCCCACACTTGGGGAAAAAACCTCCCACACCTGGGGAAAAAACCTCCCACACCTGGGGAAAAAACCTCCCACACCTGGGGAAAAAATCTCCCACACTTGGGGTAAAAACCTCCCACACTTGGGGTAAATGGCCACCAGGGGGTTATATTAACATTATTCACATCTCAATTATTCTATAAACAAATTAATCTCCATTGTGATTGAATCAGTCAATGTGAGCCCACTATGAATATTTCTACAAATCTATTCCCCCCACTTAAGAAAAACAATGTGTTTATTGGGGGTCTTTAGCCCCTGCAACAGGGGGGCTTTTTACCCCAAATACTATCCTTTCATTTATTGGACACTTATTGAACTTCTTTTATATAATCACCTTGAATAAAACTGAAGACGACAAATAAATATTTTTATCACAAAACAAATGTGTTAATTTATAGGATATTCATTTAGCTACATTAAATATAAAAAATATTAAATATTAGACTAAATTACCTCAAAATCAAACTTTAGACATTACAGGTAAAGATCTCATGGACGAGGACATTTTTGCAGTTCATAGTGACAAACAGGTGGTTTTTAAAGCCATTTTAGTGTTTTGGGAGAAAACAAAATCAAAGGAGCCTTTTACACCGTGGAGACTTCAGCCACATTGTACCCTGTTTATTGTCAGATGGGTTGCAGCTTGCATTAAAGCACAAAAATGTGTTTCGCTTGCATCCATGTATGCTACGTGTCATTTTTCTTGGAGCCTGATGCAGATTTATGCCACGCTTGGTGTGAATAATTTTGATGTGAAAGTTGGCTGGTAATTCCCATCGCTTTGTGTCGTTCATGGTGTGAATATGCCTTTAAACACTGCACAAAAACAGTGTCAGGCATCACAAATCGATTTGCTGTCTTTTTCACTCGACATGCCGTCCGAATCCTCTTGTTGCAACCGGTCTCACGCGCTCATTTTCATTGGTGTTTTCATCCTCTCTCTCTCTCTCTCTCTCTCTCTCTCTCTCTCTCTCTCTCTTCTCACCCCCCTTAATTGCAGCCCGTTACAGAGATCTGGACTAATTGTTTCTATTTGAGAGTCGAGTGTGTGTGAGGTGTCAGGACTGAGCTTCTGCTTTCTGGGTCACTGCTCTCCCTCTATCGACTCTCTTCTTCTCCCTTATTTCTCACATTCTTCATTTTCTCTCTCTCTTACAAATCCTTCTCATCTCTGAGCTTAAACTTCTCTTTAATATCCTCCTATTCTCACGTCTTAAACAGCTTTTGAAAGCCACCGTCTCTCCTGTTTTCCTTTCTCGGTCTCCCTCTCTTCATATCTTAAAGGAATAGTTTAGCAATTGTCTCGTTACTTACTCGCCACCATGTTGTTCCAAAGCTGTATTGCATAGATTTGTTCTCGTGGTGCACATAGCGAGACTTTTTAAAGAGTCCCCATGCAGCTCTCTTCCATGCGATTACAGCTGTCAAGCTCTAAAAAGCCCAAAAAACACAATCATTTCTTCTGAAGCCATAAGACAGTTTCGTGTGAGGGGAAAAGACCAAAATGCAGTTATTTACGGAAAATGTTCCCCTCTAATGCAGCTCTCAAATCTCATTCTTCACTCCTCATATTTGATCTACCATTTGTTCAAAACACCTACCAACTTTTGAGTCAATTGTGGAGTCATTTTAAAGTAAAGGATGTCAAACGTGGCGCAACAAGTCGAGGTGCCATTTTTGTGAATTAAGTTTTCATTTTGGGGTGACTATTCCTTCCTAACCTCTTCTCCTTCACACGTTGTACATGATACTATCATTTCCATTTTTAACTTCCTGTCCTTCGCTCTCTCCTCTTTAAACTGAAGTTAATACTCTTCTACCCCCACTTCTCATCCTCCATCTCTCTCTCCCACTGTAAACCCATCCATTTCTTCATATTCTCCTGGGCTTCCCTCCATTTTGGCACACTCCGGCTATTTTTACCTTGCAGAGTTTAATGGCTGCAAAGAATAGCTCCTGGCTTGTGCATCTACACACTCGCACATATAACACGCGCTCTGGCACACGCACAACCGCGGCAGACAGGATTTGTTATTGTCAAAGCATTAAAACGAGGCGCTTCTCCAGTGACAGCCGGACAAGATCTGACCGCTGATATCACACCAGCAACCCTCAATTACACCATTCTGCTTCCTCTGTCTCTCTCCCACCCTTTCTTGTTCTCTTTTTCTCTGTCTCTTTGTCAGACCCAAGGCCATGTATGTATGTCAATGACATCCCCTTTAAGCAACCGGGAAGAAACATTAAGTCCCCCCAGCTTAAACTGAACAAGGGTACGTTCAGAATGGCATACTTCAACTTTTTACTACATTTTTGCAGTATCCTAAGCTGTGCATTTTATTAGTATGTGTTTTCTCTGGATTCAATGACCTTGATATTGCTAGTGTGTGTGTATATATATATATATATATATATATATATATATATATATATATATATATATATATATATACACTATATATAAATTTTGCCTTGATGACGTATGTGGCTGTACTTGTCTTTAAACATCACTTGTCTCATATTTCACATCAAGCATGCTATTTACTGACACTTTGGTCGACTTGGTTAATAAGTACACTAATGGTTTAAGTTTATTTCACTCTTTGTTTAGATTGTCAATTTAAAACATGTTATATTTGCATTTAAAACTTGTTATTTTTCACATAAACTAACAATGAACAATACTTAAGCATTTATTAACTTTATTTAATGTTCTATCAAGATATAATAATAAAGTTTTCAAATCAAAAGTTGTATTTCTTAACTTACAATGAACAATTGTATTTTTATGAACTAACACTAACGAAGATCAATAAATGCCGTAAAAATATATATTGTTTATTGTTGGTTCATGATCCTTAATGCATTAACTCTAAAGTTATCTTTATCATTACTGTAAAGTGTTACTATAATTTGTATCATGTTTTATAATAGATTTTCATAGATTAATATTGAAAGTCTGGGTCTAGGTCGAGGCTAAACCAGTCAAATCTAGATTAAAAAGCATTTGGAAAGTACCAAAAATAGTTGGAAATCAACTCTTGGGACATGAAATGCCTGAAGTTGAAGAAACGTCCAAGTATGCTAGTATTTTATTCTGAACATAACTCAAGTCATAGACAAAACTTTTACTTTTACACACACACATACACACACACACACACACACACTTACTTATATATACACACACACACACACTTATATACACACACACTTATACACACTTACACACTTATATACACACACACACACACACGCACTTACACACGCACACACACTTATACACTCTTACTTATACACTCTTACTTATACACACTTATACACACACTTTTACACACTTATACACACACTTACACACTTATTTAAACACACTTATACACATTTGTACACACTTATATTTACACACACTTTTACACACTTATTTTTACACACACTTTTACACACACACACTTACTTTTACACACACTTACTTTTACACGCTTACACACACTTATACACCCTTACTTTTACACCCTTACTTTTACACACTTACTTTTACACACTTATACACACTTACTTTTACACACTTATACACACTTTTACACACACTTACTTATACACACTTATACACACTTTTACACACTTACTTTTACACACTTATACACACTTTTACACACTTGTACACACTTATATTTACACACACTTTTACACACACACTTACTTACACACACTTTTACACACACTTTTACACACTTTTACACACACTTATACACACACTTTTACACGCTTACTTTTACACACTTATACACACACTTACTTATACACACTTACTTTTACACACTTTACACACACACTTTTTCACACTTATTTTTACACACACTTATACACACTTTTACACACACTTATACACACTTTTACACACACTTATACATACTTACTTTTACACACTTATACACACTTTTACACACACTTATACACTTAGTTATACACACTTACACTTAATTATACACTTAGTTATACACACTTACTTACACACACTTACTTACACTTAATTATACACTTAGTTACACACACTTACACACACTTACTTATACACTTAGTTATACACACTTACTTATACACTTAGTTATACACACTTACTTACACTTACTTGCTTGACAAAAAAAACACAATTAAGTATTATAAAAATTGTCAACAAGTGTGCTCCATTCCAAGTCTTCTGAAGTCATACAATTGATTTGTAAGTTGTAATTCACTGAAAATCTTGCCCTCTTGCCTTGCTTAAATCTCATTCATACCTCCCTCCGCATTTGCAAACTTTCTTTGATCGTTTTCTTGAAACATGAGAACCAATAGTGTTAGACATTGTTGACATTTAACCTGGTACTACTTTCAATATCCACAAACACACAAGGGATGTGAGAGCTGCAGAGGAAGGGAAGACATTTCAGTGAATAACAAATACAATTTCAGTCTGTTCCTCACACAAAGTCATTGTATGGCTTTAGAGGATTTAGAATATAGCACAGAAGTCGTGTGGACACCTGTTAGGATACTATTATAATGCTTATTTATCCTTTTTAGAGATCTTCAGTATCCGTCCCCATTCACTTTCATTGTATGGACAACGGCAGTGTGTATATTCTGCAAAACATCTCCCTTTTTGTTCCACAGATCAAATAATGGTATATAGTTTATATGGAAGAAGAATTAACATCACATAAATACAGTGCGTCTTAAATATGAGGATGTCAAGATTGCACGGTACAGATATTCATGGAAACTTTGCCACAGGCCTTTGACGGGAAAGTAATTTTCTAGCCTGTCGTATAAAGCAGCGTGTGAAGACACCTAGTTATTTTTCAATGAATAGCTGTGATGTTAGCTGTGTATTAAATGTGACAATTACAGCCCTTCTCTCGCACCGACCCCATTCAGGAAAGCATCCATTATAACTGAATTAAATGCGTCACAACAGAGCTAAATGTCACATATGCAGAACAGAGTCAGGCTTACAAATTCAACCATGTTACATCACTTGAGAACCATAAAATCCATCAATCATGGAGATTTGCCATGTGTTCCCGTGTGGATAATCTTAGGAAATTAGATGATGTTCGGTTGTATTAATTGTTTGTAATTTGAGCTGAGACCTGACCCCCCACCCCCCCCCACCCCCGGGAGAGATTTACTCAGACGGTGTTAAATGCATCTATTGAAGACCTGTGGCCATCGCTATCCCATCATTATGTGCCGCGCTCGGATGATAGTTTGCTGTCCTGTGCGCTCAATAATCATGATTATTCTCCGAGCTCTGGGGATTTGTGTTTCAGCCACCCCGCCGAGTAAACGGTCCCGTTTAAAAATAAAAGTATAAAAACAACTGGAGATAGACTCCAATTAAAGGAATAGTTCACCTAAATATGAAAATTCTGACATTATTTACTCACACTCATGTCGCTCCAAACCTGTATGACTTACTATCTTCCGTGAGACACAAAGGAGATGTTTTTTTGGACTGTACGAGCTGCTCTTCTCTGTACAGTATAAGCATGTAGTGATTTGAACTGAAAAGCACCATAAATTTAGTCCATACAACTCATGTGATACACTCCACATTTTTCAGCTGCCCTAATGATATTTATCTCTTGTTCAGTGCTTTATGAACGGTAAATATGCTTCTCTTCTGAAGCATGCATATGCACCTGCGACTGAAGCCTGGTCCGAGCCACCACACAGATTCACTCGCACAATCTCGATATCACGACACAGACCACAAACTTCATTTGACCATCTGAATTTTAGACTTTATAGCAGAGCTGCGACAGAGGGGAAGATTTTCTGACTAACAACTTAAATTTTAATTACTGATGAAAATGTTTGTTAACAAAGGATTTTTTTTTTGTCAAAAATAACGAAGAAGAGAAGTTTATTCTTTTTTCAAAATGTTTAAATACTTGGTTAAAGTTCTGTCTGTTACTGTTTGATACATATTTTTTTTTAATCATTTTGCACATTATCGTCAACTAATATTACATGCCATTTTAGTCAAATTTACTATAATTTATAAATATGACGTGATTAAATATGAACTCAATTTAAAGGGAATTTTTTGTCAAAAGACAAAAATTATGACTAAAAGAATAAAACTGTCTGAAAATGAACACATGCAAACATTCATGAACATCCACACACACACACACACACACACACACACACACACACACATATGCCCACTCACACATGCCCACACACATGCTCACACACACACACCCACACATATGCGCACACACATGCACACACACACACACGCCCGCCCACACACACGCCCACACACACATGCCCACACACACACTCACACAATCACATTCCCTCACATGCCCACACACACTCACATACGCGCGCGCACACACACACACACACACACACACACACACACAATCGCATGCGCACACACAGGCACTCAAACACTCACACAATTACATGCGCGAGCGCACACACACACACTCACATGGACACACACTTGCATGCCCACACACACACTCACATGCACGCACACACACAGACACACACGCCCCCCCACACACACACGCTCTCATACACACACACACAATCTCATACACACACACACAATCACATGCACACACACGCAGACGCACGCAAACGCACACGCACACAAACACACACAATCACATGCACACACACGCACACAAACACTCACACAATCACATGCACACACACGCACACAAACACTCACACAATCACATGCACGCACACAAACACGCACACAAACACTCACACGATCACATGCACGCACACAAACACTCACACGATCACATGCACGCACACAAACACTCACACGATCACATGCATGCACGCACACAAACACTCACACAATCACATGCATGCACGCACACAAACACTCACACAATCACATGCATGCACGCACACAAACACTCACACAATCACATGCATGCACGCACACAAACACTCACACAATCACATGCACGCACACAAACACTCACACGATCACATGCACACACACAAACACTCACACGATCACATGCACGCACACAAACACTCACATGATCACATGCACGCACACTCACACGATCACATGCACACACACACACGCACACTCACACAATCACATGCACGCACGCACACAAACACTCACACAATCACATGCACGCACACACACGCACACTCACACAATCACATGCACGCACACACACGCACACTCACACAATCACATGCATGCACACACACGCACACTCACACAATCACATGCACGCACACTCACACAATTACATGCATGCACGCACACACATGCACACTCACACAATCACATGCACGCACACGCACACAAACACTCACACAATCACATGCACACACACACGCACACAAACACACACACAATCACATGCACACACAC
Organism: Moxostoma hubbsi; assembly: GCA_032164185.1. Classification (NCBI taxonomy): domain Eukaryota; kingdom Metazoa; phylum Chordata; class Actinopteri; order Cypriniformes; family Catostomidae; genus Moxostoma; species Moxostoma hubbsi. The sequence goes on from JAVLUX010000040.1 coordinate 4,569,631, forward strand.
ACGCACACAAACACTCACACAATCACATGCACGCACACAAACACTCACACAATCACATGCACACACACGCACACAAACACTCACACAATCACATGCACGCACACAAACACTCACACAATCACATGCACACACACACGCACACAAACACACACACAATCACATGCACACACACGCACACAAACACTCACACAATCACATGCACGCACACAAACACTCACACAATTACATGCACGCACACAAACACTCACACAATCACATGCACGCACACAAACACTCACACACACACACACACACACACACACACACATGTATAATGTGCATCCTGGTACCATATCTCCAGCAGTTTCCTGGGGCCCTAAAGTTTGACACATTTATACCAGCTGAGACAGGCAGTACAAGAGGCAATATTCAGCTGTGATGAAAGCCATATAAAATAGTACATCACAAAACAGCAGATCAGTGCAGATTGGGGAGGGGGGCGATATCCCTCAGCAGGGCTGAAATATAGTGTGACAGACAGAACGAGGGTCTGACAGGGTTGCTGGAGAGAGACAAGTGAGGAAAGAGACAGAGGCAGAAGAGGCACGCAGATCATTTTCAGATTTAGTATGTTGTAAGAGCTTTATTATCAGCATGGACCGGAATGGCTCGGCTAGTGATCATAAATACGACAGAGATGTGATCATGGGCCTGTGTAGCTTGAGATTTTTCACAAACAATAAATTAGTTTGAGGCAATTAAAGCAACAATTCACCCTAAAAATAAAAATTGTCATCATTTACTCACCCTCAAGCTGTTAAAAACCCGTACGACTGTTTTTCTTTGGTGGTAACTCACGATTCTTGACTTGATGCTGCTCTTTTTCATACAATGACCATCGCTCCTTTATTTAAAAGCAAAAAAGCAAAAAGCAAGCACAAATCGAGGTCACATTGGGGCACTTACAATGGAAGTGAATGGGGCTTACTAACCCTATCAGTGTAAAGTTATATTCAAACTTATGACTTTGATGCCATAATGACACGACACCTGTTTTATTACACGAAAAACATGTTAGAGGTTAGCATCTAGTAGCTATACTTTTACAACATTGGAAGATCTTTAGGAATAGGTCATTACATTTTGGTCTATACCTCACACAAATCTATCATGTAGCTAAAGACGATTAGCATGAATGACTACATTTATGGTGTTATTATATAACCTCTTTTGTCATTTTCATAGCTTGAGATGCCATATTCACTGCACGCTTTTATTGATGGAGTTAAGCAACATTGTGTTCAGCTTCTCATTTTGTGTTCCACAGAAGAAAATGACATTCAGGTTTGGAGCAACATGAGAGGAGAGAGTAAATGATGACACGATTTTTCATTTATTTATGTATTTTTTTGGTAAACTAACCTCATGCCATATATTATTGAGGGAATGTTCTGGATTAAATACAAGTTAACCTCAATCAGCAGTATTTGTGGCATAATGTTGATTGACACTTATACATTGTATATTAAAAAAACACACACACACACACACAAATGGCAATTACAATGAGGCACTTACAATGGAAGTGAATGGGGCCAGTCTATAAACATTAAAATACTCGCTGTTTCAAAGTATAGCCACAAGACGTGAACTATGAATTTAGCGGGGGAAAATTGCAGGGTTTCATGGTATACTGGAGTTTCATTGTCATGGCAATGATGTAGTAAATATAATCAAAATTAAGCAACAAATGTTGTCGATTGAGCTTAACTTGTATTGATATGGGAAATGACTGGGACAAGAACGATAATGTTAGAAAAACCCAGTAAAGCAGAAACATGACATGCACAATCACTTATAACACAATTACAGCCCACACAGGAAGTGACTTACAGGAAGGATTTCACATCCAGGCCTCGTTTCTTTATCTGACCCATCATGTGATCCACACTGCCAGGGTTCTCAAGAATGGCCTGCCCCCCGGCACCTCCTGACCTATAGCGTGAAGCTCCTCCACCTGCCGGACTGCTCCTGGAAGCGTGCGAACCAACCCCGCCTCCAGCCCCGCCCCCTCCTCCTGGCCCGGCGCCCCCACCCCCTCCCGCTCCACTCCCTGGTTGGGTGTGCAGCTGACCCAAACTCTGGGAGATGGGAGGTCTGCTGGCCATACTCAGGGCTGGAGCGTGGATCAACGGCTGCTGGAGGCTCTGCTGGCGTAGCAACGTCCGGGGCCGAGGCGTTTCTCCCGATGAAGGAAAATAGTCCATGGTTGCAGTCGAGGAGAGGGCGTTGTCAGCCAAACTGTACGGGCAGAGAGCGAGAAGAGGACGGGCGAGAGAGACAGAGGGAGGGGCGAGAAACGGAGGAATGGAGGCGGGACCAGAACAAAATGGCGAGGAGGAAGATTTGGATAGGGGTGGAAAAGGGGTAGGAGATGGAGAAGGGCATGGAGGCAGAGTCGAGGACAAGTTGTAAGCAAAGAGGGAATTGGTTGAGGAGCGGAGAGGCAGAAATTGAGAGGAAGAGGGGGTGAGATTCAAAGATGGATGGGGAGAGATGAAAAGGGATCATCGTCGGATGGAGTAGGGGAGGGAGGAGGTGGAAACAGGTGGAGCCAGGTGTGATGTGGGCGGGGAAAGGTGGAGAAGAAGAAAAAAGGAGAGAAGCATCAGACAGAGACAGTAGCCATCGTAACACAGGTACCAGAAGAGACCGCAGCCGCCCTGGTCTGCATGTGCCTGTAGGAGTGTGTGAGCATGTGTGTGACCATTCCCGGCCCAAGTGAGTCTGCCTTGCGCGGATGGTAAGCGGTGGGCGTGGGTGTGTGTCTGAGGCGTGCGAGGCCTGTATCCGGCCCACTGCTCTGCACGACTGACAGGAACGCAATGTATGTCCAGAACGACTAGAACGATGCGGTGTGTGTACCGTAAGCCGTCCGCCAATGGTTGTTCCAGGAACGTGTTTTTTGGTCTGCTGAGAGCCTCCCATCTCTCGAGTGTTCTTTGTATCTACATTCGTGTACTCATCCCTCTCCTCCCTATTGTGTCGTAACTTTGCTTGCCTGATACCACGGCCCTGTGTTTCTTCAACAGCCAACCAAGTGCATAATTTTGCCCTCCCTTTGCAATTACATCTCTCACTCATTAGCCTTGTTTCGCTCCTTCTGATATCAAAACTGTGCCAAATCCCCCTCTGAAACTTCAGCTTGAGTTTTGCATTATCTGCTAACATGACTCACAAAGAAAGCGTGAAAAAAAAAAAATGCAGATGCAGTTGAAAGCCCAAACGCGACCTTTCGAGCAAAATGATCCATTGTTTTAGAGTACCTGTATAAGTTCAGCTTCAGATGTGTGTGCTTGTCATCTTGTCACCCTACATGTTGATATCAGACACACTGAAGAAGAGGCATGAAGTTCCCGTGCTAGGGTATGCAATCGCTTTTTACATTTATCCAATCAGACTGTTATTTCCTTTTAAATCCGCGCACACATTTAAACCTTGTTTGGCGGATGATTGACAGGTGAGAGTTGGTGCATCGCTGCCATCCGGGATGCATCAGGACGGCGTTTAAATCTCAAAAACACAATATGGCCATATACGTTTTTGATTACCTCTGTATGTGTTTTTTGTGATTCAATCACAAAAAGTTTTTCGCCCCATTTACCACTATATTTAGCGCTGCCCTTTTGCGATCGGATCAACTGAAATGCATCATATACCGGCTGTAACAGGGTGTAAAATGACTGCAGTCGGAGCTAGCGAATGTTATAGAATGACATCCGGTGGAAGTCCCACCCACATTAGTTTCCCCATTAAGACCCCCAGGAAAAAGGTGGATAGGCCGCATGGCCTTGAAGACATGAGTGATTCTCTTGAAACCTGGCAAGAAAATGTCCTGGTTATATTTTATCCCAAATCAATACCAAAAAATATTAAAACAAATTTTTTAGGTTACAATGGGAGTGAATGGGGTAAATTCGTAAACGTTAAAATACTAATTTCCACTAAGAATGAACTGCGGCCAGTAAAAGCGCTGGTTATTTGCACGTGCTGTCACTAAAGGTATTATGCAGATCAGGTGATGGTGCAAAAAGGAGGGACGGGTCAAAATAAAATTTTGCAGTAATCAACATTATGCCACAAATGCTGTCAATTGAGCTTAACTTGTACTGAGCCCTGAACATTAATTTTCTCAATACCGTATAATAATTCTTAAAGGAATGTTGATTACCACAAAAATTTAATTTGACTTGCCCCTCCTTTTCTTAAAAAAATCTGGGTTCCAGTGATACAATCTCTTGCTTTTTCTATGTAAAGTTATATCCAATTTCACAACTTTGTTTCCATTGCTATTAATGTCAACAAACCCTGAAACGACAGTAAAAATTATGATTTAAACAACTTTACAGCTCAAATAATACATGTTTTAACAGAAGAGTTAATGCAAGTGCTTTTATAAAATTACAAGCATCAAATTTCTGTTTAAACCCTCCAAAAATTGGCCCCATTCACCCATTGTAAGTGCCTCACTGTAACCTTACTTTCCTTTTTTTCCTCCCCTTTCCTCCCCAAATTGGAATTCCCAATTCCCATTGCGCTCTAAGTCATCGTGGTGGAATCTCAGTTGCCTCCGCGTCTGAGACCATCAATCAGCGCATCTTATCACGTGGCTCGCTGAATGCGACACCGCGGAAACATAGCGCATGTGGAGGCTTCACGCTATTCTCCGCGGCATCTACGCACAACTCACCAAGAGCGAGCCACATTATTGCAACCATGAAGCGGTTACCCCATGTGACTCTACCCTCCCTAGCAACCGAGCCAATTTGGTTGTGTAGGAGACCTCGCGGGAGTCACTCTGGATTCGAACTCGCGACTCTAGGGTGGTAGTCAGCATCAATTCTCTCTGAGCTACCAAGGCACCCTGACTTTTGCTTTTTTAATGAAAAGGAGGAACGAGTCGAAATATTTGAGGTAATCAATACCATGAAATATTGCTGATTTTAACTTGTACTGAATACCATAATGCGTCTGGACACTTTTACCATTTCCATTGTTTTCAAATGATTATCGTGACTTTATCGATAAATGATTATCGCATTTTTTAAAATCTATTACATCAAAAAAAGAGATGCTGTTAAATTAATATCAGCGGAAATTAAAAGTTGTACTAAGTGCAATTATTTTTTTCTCGTTGCAGTAATGAGGGGGTAAATGCAATGATAATATATATCTATTTTTTTTTAATGCAAAATATAATTAATTACTTGATTTTTGAGTACAATTCAACCAGGGTATTTTCTTGACAAGGTACTTGAGTATCACCCACATCAGCCGGAAAAAATACCTTTCAGAGGCGGAGCAAGTTTTTACATTTTATGAAAGAACACAATACACGATGAGACCAAGAATGTGCATTACAAACATAAAAGAGATCAATTTTGATGTCATGGTGTCTTTAATGAGCTGGCATAGGGCTGAGCTAGCACTGGCACCACTGGTTACACTAGTTAAGGGCATCAGGAAGTTGCAGGACAAACACCAAGGGACATAAACAAGCATGGAGACGAATGTTAGATGTAGACAAGAATGTGTGTGAGAGAGAGAGACAGACAGACAGAAAGAGAGAGACAGGCAGGTAAAATGGGGGTGTGAGACATAAACACAAGAGAAAGACACATACAGCTGCCTGAAAATAGAATCCAATTACTAACGAAGAAAATCGGAGGGCGTGCTGAGAGAGAGAGAGAGAGAGAGAGAGAGAGAGAGAGAGAGAGAGAGGAACGAGGACTGTGTATGGAAGGAGTGTGAGAAGTGTATGTGAAGTATGTGAGGTGGTGGAGGAAAGGAGGTGTAAGCTAGGGGTGTGAACAAAACTTAAATTGAGCCCCGTGTGTGTGTGCGCACACGACACTCGCTGCTTGGATATGTCTACACACAAACTGCACACAGATACAGTATCATTACCACAGTTGTGGTTGTTTTGTTCGTTTAGGTCATGTCTTTTATTTTGAAGCTTGGGTGCTTGTTCATGTCATGTCTTTGTTCATTTCGTCCTGCCCTGATTGTTTACCAGTGTCTTGTTAACTGGTCCTGTTAAAGTCAACATGAAATCAAAAATGACCGTAATTACATTATTAAAGTTGAAGGTCAGAATTTTAGCACTTTCTGATAGCACTACAGAGCTTAGGACACAATTACTGTTATTAAGTGTTCACATCTTCATATCATTCTTCATGGCTTACAAACATGGCTTACAGTAGTTCGGCATTCTAGGAATGCCGAACTACTGTGACCTCAACAGTTAAAGGTAGTGAACAAATGCTTTGTTCTTAAACACTTTGCAACAAGAAATGTAAACGAATGAACTAATGTAGTGATAAATATTTCACTGTTAGCGCTTTGAGTGTTGCCATAGAAACATTACTTCCGAAGTCCCATGACGTGAAGAGCTCCGAGTATAATCTCAAAGTTGACATTGCGTAAATACAACGTAAACGCTGCATTATTTTAAGGTTAAATACATCATGCAAATTCATGATCTTATTATGCATGTGCATGCTATTCCAAAAAACAAAGTTTTGCCTTTGTACTCCTTTATCAATATAGTATAACTTGCTCCGCCTCCGAACCAACTTTCCTTTTTGAATGATCTCACGAATGACTTACTGTACTATTCAATTTCTCCCATTCTGGTATGTAATGCCCACTTTTATTTAAGATCCAATTAATTACCAACTGATAAAATAAAGACGCCATACGTAACGATATTCACGTTCACTTTAAGTTATTAGTCCTTTATGTATAAATGTGCTGCGTTCCATTTAACTTGGAAGGTCTAATAGTTCACCCAAAATGTAAAATTCGGTCATATAATCACCCTCATGTTGTAACTCGAATTACTTTCTTCCGAGCAGGGCCGCCGCTGGTCAAAATGATGCCCTACGCAGAGGTCCGCGATCGTCAGATGGGGGTGGCCGTGAGTTGCAAGGTCCCATTGCTCGCCGGTTTAGATAGCGTCCATTTGGTCGAACCACTTCCACTTTTCCTTGATGGTTCTGTAGTCACTTAAGTTTTTTTACTTTTCCCGACACAGTTGGTAGGTCCGGTGGTAGCCGTGTGCGGCCACTTCCTGAGAGAATTTTTCGAGTGGACCGTCTGCACCTCGTTTATTGACCATGGTGTGGTTTTGCACACAAATGATACTGCTATCGCTGTTGCTAACTTTAAAACTAGCGGGTTGATGTCACTAAATATTGTTGTGCGGTTGGGGTGTTCGCTGTCCTTTTCTGCATATCACGGCGACTCGTTGCTTATCGCGGCCCATTCGGCACGTTCCGCGGCCAAACCACTGACCCGCTCAGTTGTCCCAATGACATTCTGCCCCTGATCGGCCCAAAAGTGCGTCGGCCCACCGGGAAAATGCACGGTATGCCATATTACCAGTCCAGCCCAGTCCATTAGACTAACATTTTGCATTCATGATTAATCTCTTTTTGTGTTCTACACAAGAAAGAAAGTCGTACAAGTTTGGAACAACACGAGGATGAGTAATTGATGACAGAATTTGCATGTTTGGGTGAACTATCCCTTTAGCTATTAATCAAATTTAAATCCATGGATGAAGAGTTCCTACATGATGGTAAAACTTGTTTGTAGAGACAGGTGTGTAAAACACAGTAAATTAGCATTTTATGCTAGCAAAATGATTTATGCTCTGCAATTTAGTTGCCAGGAAACATCTGTTAACAATTGAACATCTGCAAAACAAATACTAGCACTGAAATGTGCTTTTTTTAATACATCATCTTCCGAATGTCAGGGAATGAAATGCCTTTTTGATTGAAAGTCAGAGAAATCAATTAGGAATATCACATACCCACATCCGACTCTGAATGGAACGCAGCATGGACGGTTTTTATATAAATCTTTGTTTTGTTGCTTTTAACTAAAAGCAAACCCAACTTGATCGCACTGATATAGTATCTGATCCACTCCCAGGATGTTCTGCTTGCTTACACCGCTAACAAGCACATTTATAGGATGTTTAATGTATGAATATTTTGTGCTACACACTTTCACCCGCCAGTGATTAGGATGGAACATTCGTTTAATATCCTCCAGTCATCGCTCATGTCTCTGAAATTGCTTCTATATAACTTTAACTGTGAGCTGACTCTTATGACAAATATGGTTTTCAAATACTCAAATCCAATTATTAAAAAATAACTTTCTGCTGTTCTCTCCTTAATGGGATGGTTCACCCAAATATACAAATTCTCTCATCCTTTACTCACCCTCAAGTTGTTACAAACTCTTGTAATTTTCTGTAATGCGTGGAACACAAAAGGAAATATTAGGCAGAATGTTAGTCTCAGTCACCATGGACTTTTATTGAAGGAAAAAGATGTAATGAAAGTGAATGGTGACTGAGATTAATATTTTAGCATCTCCTCTTGTGTTCAAAAGAAAGCAAAATAAACTCATACGGGTTTGGGAAAGTTTTTGGGTGAACTATCGCTTTAAGAGCAGAGCATGTGTCACTGGAGTGATCCATCTTATTCATTAAAAAGTAGGACTTCTGGAATAACATATAGAGATTAATCGTACCAAAAAAACACCACAAATGCATAGTAAGTAAATGACTTCAACCTCAAACAATATTTCATGCCAATTTATTGATTTAAAATTCCAAGTAGTCATGTAATACGGAGAATAATGTACAGCCAGATGGTCATTATCGCAAAATAAACCCCTTCAGTGTGATACAAAACCTTCTCTAGGTTTATTTCGCCTTATCACGGGCTGATTGTAGATTATCCCTTGCGTGTTATATTTATCGAAAGAATCAGGTACATAATATGCCATTTGAGTCATTTCTGTGGCTATTATGTTTTATAATTGACTGAAATGAGCTATTGCCATTTCTGAGTGTTTCTAAGTGAGTCAGTGGTAAGACTCGTGCTATTAATAGACAGCAGGGCGGCCTGAAATCTCAGCAAAGCACAGACCCACTCAACGGCGTTTTAAACATTCTTAAACATCTCTCATACGACATAGACACACACACTCACACACAGCTCTCTCAATCTCTTTCATGTCCCTTGTGGGTTTGACTCACTTGCCGTTCTTGAAGTCTCCTGAATGCAGGCGGCTCTGTACTGTCTGCCACCTGCCGGCTTTAATGCCCCCCATCACCATACTCTTCACGCTGTCACTGCGCGATGGCCCCCCTCCGTCCCCCAATACACCCCCCATAGCCCCTTTCTGGCCCCCGGGAACTGCCCCACTGAGCAGAATGGGCCAGAAGAAAAGCAGGGGAGATGGAAGGATAAAGAGAAAAAAGAAAGAAAGAAAAGAAGAGAACAAACATCGAGAGAAAAGATAGGGTTACGGGTTTTAGTCTATTCGTATGTGTGTGTAAGCAGGTAAACCATGCGTATTTAGTTCAGGGTTCTCACACTGTTTGACCCTTTAATTTCCATGACTGTTCCATGATCTTTTCAGTTCAATTGCTATTTAACAAATCAAATAATCAACACAACCAAAACTGAAGTAAACTTTAGAGTAAAAGATCGAGATTTTAAGAATGAATGCTGATTAATCAGAAAATCCACTCCTATAATCTACATGACATTTCCAGGCCTGGTAAAAATAAAATGGCCTTGTATATCTAGGTTTTCCATTACCATGGGAACCCTGTTTGATGGTGCAGAGTAAAAAAATGTCAGTCGGATGGGTCCGTCGGTGTCTAGACCTGTAATGTAACTACATAATATGCATGAACAGCTACAGGACGTCCTTTGCCCTGGGGTTTTTGAAAATGCAGTGCCATTGTTGAGCTGTTAAGCTCTTGGAATAGCTTGACTTTTCTAATAATACAGAAAAAGTGCCGCTTAGCCTCTAGGGGGCCTTCTAGAGCCTGTTACCTTTGGCAGGAAACAATGTGGTTTTTATCAGGTACACACGAGTAAGTCCTCTCAGTAGGTGCATATTCTCAGCTTAGGGTACATAAAAATGGATTTACAACCAGAATGATGCTTAAAATAGCCCTGCTGGCACCCAAGTTATATTTTTGGACATGCTTTGGGTTATGGACACCCTAAAATGTGTGAAAGATCTCATACACACATTAAATATTTCAAAAGGATTACTTAAAAAAAAAAAAAATTGTAATCAGTATTTAATAGTGTAATCGGTCACAAGTTTGCAAACCTGGTGAAAGTCATCATGCAGTTGTGAAGGGATTCAAATAACACAGCTGCAGGGTTCAGGCACTCACAAATACAACATCAACACCCAAAAACGAAATAACAGCAAAAAGAGCTTTTGAATTAATGAGGCCGCAGATTGGCACAAAACCATGTGAGAAAATTAGTTCTCTTTTCTCCTCTAGACTTTATGATTTCATAAGAAACAATATCATGGTAGTTTGGGGTGCATTAACCTAAAAATGAAAATTCTGTTATCATTTAAATCCAACCTCATACTGCTTTTGCTCTTCCGTTAAGCACAAAAGGAGATGTTAGAATGTCTGAGCTTCATTTTCATACAATGAAATTGAACTTATAAGGTCAAAAATGCACTATAAAAGCACTGTTAAATTATTCTAAAGTAGCCGGCATGCCTTGTATTTAGTTTTTCAAGCCTTATGAAGTCAAATAATAGCTTCAGAAAAACTTTGCAGACCAAAATGTTATTTATTATGATCATTCTTCCCTTTGACAGAGCTCTGAAATCTTAATCATGCTTGTGTTCAAATCCATCAACGGCAAAAAAAACATAGTTTCTTTTGTGTCACATGACCAACCACGATGAGTTTAAGTTTAAAAGTGTGGCCACTGAAAGATTAGAGAGCTTAAAATCTCCTTTTGTGTTTCATGGAAGAAAGAAAACAGTACTGGGGTTGGAACATAATGCAGGTGAGTAAATGTTTTATTTTGGGGTGAACTATTCCTTTAGCTTTTGAAAAGGAATGTCTCACAGGATGCAAAAGGTTTGAATTGAAATTAACATGCAACCTGTCTTGCAATCTTAGGGCAAATCCAGAACACTAGTTACACAAATCCAGTTACAAAACTTTCCTTTCAACTTTGCCTCTAGTGCTGGAGTTGAGGTTATAAATTCTAATTAAAGGTTAAATGCTGTGAATGCTTCAATGGTTTAAATTCTGACTTTGCAGCAAAAAATGGCTGATCCAAGAGACAGCAAAACAATCGTTTGCGGTCACCAATGGTTTTGCTGGAATCTGCGGTTTTCCTCTGAAATAGCAGAGCTTATCAGGCAGTAGTCTGCATATACACCACACCTTTTTAATCCAACAAGTCAGACTTGTAAAGACCACTGGCCTCTGAACGGTGTGCTCATTTGAGAGAGAGGAAAATTGAATCACCTGAGCCACCGCGGCTAACGTGATTTTCATTTCTAATTTTCTAGACAGTCCAGCCCATCTGGACCCCTCTGTACTTCTGGCCCCAAAGCCAATGTGTTGGATTTGATGGACAAGAATGTTTAAATGGCTTGACATGCACAATTTCCTGTCCTGTGTTGACTTATTTACTAATGAAACAGTAAGTTTGAAAAGAATTTAGTGCAGGGCTTGTTCCTTTTTTTAATAGCCATCAGTCTTTAGTTATTTCACAACCATGAACCATGATTTTTTCGCTTGCTAGTCTGTTGCAGGGGAAGAACATTTTCACTCGAGAGAGCATTTGATTGGACAGAAATCTGTGTAGTGCAACATGAGTCATCAATATATTTGGTCCCAAAAGAGAACGACCATAATCTTTAGGGCTGGGTTACAAATAGGTTTTACAATGAATTGCTATCTTCATTTTAACAATCCCAAAATCAGTTCTTAAAAATCGCACGATTGATCTTTCACTCTATGCAATCGGTGCTCATTACATCGATTGCGATCAACCAGTCAATCAAGACAACCACTGGTCGATCTAGTTACAGACTCATCTTACAGTGAAATCGAAACAGTAGGTTGACTTTTGTTTAGCTAAATATGTGCTTACCTAAATGGGAAACACTGCCCCCAGTGGTGAAATCGATAAGGTGTTGGCTGTATGGGCGCATGTGTTAGTGCCATTTTCCAGGTGTAATGTCCACAGAGGGGTGCCAAAAGCAAGTTGTTTTTAGCTGAACATGCATATTTTATAAACTACATTTAAAATGCACAAAGTGGGGTTCAAAAGTTGATTCACTAGCATAGAAGGCTTCAACACTAATAGACATGGAATCAAAGCTACAATACACAACTTTTGCCTTCATGGTGTCATTAAACCATTTCTTTCTGTTCAAAGGGGTGAACGAAATCTACCCTTAGTGTTATCAGCTCTTTAACCGAAAGGACTGGATGAAAATCTGGTTGGATTAAACAGGTGAGGGTTTGCCTTACAGACACCGCTGTGGATAGAGACTTGAAGGACCAGGAATGCCAGAGGGACACATTTAAACTGATCCAAAGGAAGACAGATAGGTGAAAGGCAGATAGCACATTTTATATAAACGTGTCAAACATACAGCCAACGGGGGTTACCACACTACAATTGTACTGTAACGGTCAACCCTCAATAGGAAAGTAAAAAAATTAGGGTTGGCAACGGCAAACAGGATTGAAGAGCGTATTTTTGGTTTGTTTGTCAACTGCTATTGTTGTTGTTAGACGTTCACAGGATAGCTGAAGCTGGAGGGTTGTCCGTCTCCATGGTAACACCCCATGGGGGAAAGGGGAGGTGAGGCAAAAGGTTAAAGGTTATATGGTAGGAAAAGACAGGCAGGGCTGTAGGGAGTGAGGGACATTTAAGCAGTCCGAAAAACAAAAACCAATTCAAATAAGAGTGCAAAATAAACCAAAGTGTTTTGAAGAAGCAGCAAACTAGACTAAATAACAGCACTCCACTGTGACATGCATGTTTGACAGGAAGTAGCTAGACATCTGGTCTAGCATTTGAGGCAGTTGCTGCTATGATTAGCCAAGGAACTGAACAGTCAAATATACTGATAGTGTCCCTGCAGTCCTGCTAAGCTTAAAGAGCATCAAAGTCACATCAAGAATAAAAACTGCATCATGACTTTCAATCGCATCTCAAAGTGTGTGATTTATGTGCCACTAGGGGCACCAAACGGAAGTGCATAAACAACAACTAGCGCCATTGGTTGAGACAGTGTTATAATGTCTGGCCCAGTCGGGGCATCTTAAACGAACAGACCGCAATTTCGTTTGGTGCCACTAAGTGGCACAGAAATAACGAACTTCAGCTTTTTTACGCATTTTGGTTTTATCTTGTTATCTTAGATAATTATAATGGCGAGTCTGTACATATCCCAAGATAACATACTGTGGCATTATTATTTTTCAAGCTTCCCCAGTACAGCCCTGCCAGTTTAAATGGTTTTTATGATGTACAGTTGGGTATTATCAGATGGGATATGGTTATGGATGGGTTGTGTTGGGATGAGGTTGGGTAAAGTATTGAACAGGGAAGGTTTTACATCTTTTTACAGCAGTTGAGTATTCTAACCAACCCCAGACATGTCCGTTGAGCAATGAAATGCCCATGGCGAATCAGAGAAGTTTACATTAGTCAATAGTCCCATCAGAATTGACCACCAATCCCAATGCTCAACTCAACAGTCTAATGCCCAGATTTGTAACATGCCGTGCTGTTTGCTTGCAATGTAGACGTAAATACACTGCAAATGAGCAACGTGACAAAACTCGAAGACGCAGTGTATGTATTGTTCGTTTATTTATTGTGCCGTATAGATGGCTTAATTTATAACTAGAGCATTAGCAAGAGTACAGAACTCTGAGCGGAGCTAATACTGTAGCGATGATCGATTTCTATCTACAGTTTATTCAAAAATGAATAACTGTTTATATATGTCATGCTACTAAGTGGGCCAATGTGAAGTTGATTTACTGATGTATAAAAGAGCTTTAAAGTAACTTAGCTCAACAGATCACGGCTTGTTTGAATGTGTAGCATAAAATAAATATTTAATGTAACCTCAATTGGTCAACATTAATAATAGCAATTAAAATATCACAGATTGTCATTTATGCCAGTCAAATATTTGGCTACAGTGGACTAGGGTGAGATTGGTAAGGGTTTGGATGGGGTCGGGTTAGATGAAGTAGGGTTGGGTTGGGGTTAGTATGGGAAGGGTACGGATGAGGTAGGGAAAAGTATGGCAATGTATGTGTTGTGTTGGATAGGAAGGGTTAGGGTTGGGTCGTTGGGTTCAGGGGTGGTGTCTCTTACCAGCCTGAACAAAGACTCACTTGAGGGTAAGGCGTTGATCTCCATAAGGGGCATAAGGAGAAATGTTTAGTACAAACTCCTTGGGCGGATATGAACTCCAGCGCTGCTGTACAGAACTGCTGTCATTGTTATTCCAAAAGTCTCTGTCTAGATCGCTGAGGACCACAGAGAGACACACATACACGTCAGTGGAACACAGGATTATCTATCCATTTCATTCTTCCATCCATCCAGCTATCTACACACAGAACAGCTCTGGTCATTGGCCATCATGGGTCTCCAGATTCTAGGATCCAACATGAGATGCTCCTTAGGACTGCCCTCTTCTTTTGGAGAAGCAAGAACAAGCATAGGAAAGGTTGTGGTTGACAATGAGTAGGAGAAAGCAAAGTTTCATTCGCCATTCGTTAGAAGCTGGGAGGGAGATTTCAGAGGTGCATAGAGGGTTTTATGAGCAAACAGGGAAATAAACAACAAACCTAAAGCATCCGTAAGGCAGCAATTCAGAATTATGCAAGATTAAACATTCATTAGTGTTTCATTAAAGATCAACAACATGAGGGAGAGAAAGAGAGAGACATTAAGCGGTAAGGGTTCATACCATTTCGTTCATTAGTTTGGGCAGAACAATAGCACAAATAGCCACAACAAACACAAAAACCACGTTACAGACACGGAAGAGGAAATATAAAATGTTTCTTTGGCAACAAACCATTAGCGACCATTTTGATCTGAATATAGAACAGGAGAACATCAAGAAATCACAGAGGTCAAATAAAAGCAATGGGCCAGCAGGCACACCGCATATAACATGAACACAACCTGGTTTGGGGGGAAAAGTCATTATGCGTTATTACTCAAGTTATGGCATTCAGAAAAACAAAACAGCAACTTGCAGTTTACAAAATGTGTGCAACCAACACAGAAGTCAACTAATTTCGTGTCTTTCCTCAAAAATACAGATTTCACAAGCACCTGCAAGCTTACCAATTCAGCATTCCCTTTAGTCCAAAGAAGCAGCTTCAATATCACATACCACAAAACACAAGTGAGACATCAAAGCAGCTATTTACCAGCTTGTATCTAAAAAACAGGCATCTCATAAACAAGGCGGCATGCGAGCATCTAAGGAGGAAAACAATCACAACTCCATCCTGCAATGGATGCGTTGGCATGACTTATTTATTCACTGAGCTCTCTTTAACCTCAAAGATTCACCATCTCAATCAAACATGCATTTCAGCGAAAGTCAGGGCATTCAAAGTCACTATCAGTCAAAGAACCGGAAACGTTCAGAGAGCTCTGAGTGGAAGTACTCTGAATGCATGTGAGCAGTCAAGAGTGGCGCATTCATTATGAATGCAGTTAATTGGTCTCTTTCTTTCATTTGTTTCCAAGCAAGTCTCAACCCCTTAAATTCAGTAAGCGGAAACTAAATGATGATCATAATTTTTAGGACTTTTTTCAAATCACACGTGAGGGAATCCACTACTAATTAGTTGCATCCACTGATGGCGAGGTTTATTTGCATGTTCCGTCTGCATTGTTTCATCACCAGATTTAGGAATTATGCGAATCCGGTAACAGCGCAAACACGGGCAAAAAATATTTGCTAAACGCAATTGAATTAAAAACAAGGAAAAATATGGATACAATTATGGATTTAAAGTATAGAAACGATATATTTTATGTGTATTGCAAAAATTGTTTGCCATGATTCTCCAATAGGTGGATCGTTTCCCTTCGGGATCGTAGATAGTGCAGTTATTCATGACCAATTCCACTAATGCAATAAAGTTACAATAACACGGGCTGCTTTCAGTAGAAGAATCAATTAACATAAATGAACAACCTCAGAGCTCATGGTATGTCTGTCATTAAAGTAGGGCTGTCGATTTAACATGTTTATTCAGTGCGATTAATGAAATAAAAAAATAACATGTAAAAAAACGTAATTAATGTCACCGGACTGTAATAAAAAATATTACGTAATTCACGGTTGAAATACCACCTGTTTTCAGCAGGGGGCAGTAAATGAAACTCAAGCTGTATAGGGAACATGCAGATGTCCAGACAACACAACACACTTGGGCTCGATTGACACTAGCAACAACACAAGATGAGAATGTGTTCTTGCTTTCAAAAACCGAACGAGCGCAATTCCGAATGCGAGACGAGTTTTTCTACGTTTCCCCAAAGTTTCTAAAAGAAACGCTGTGTTTATGATATGACGCAACTTAAGTGAGATGTTCCAAAAGCATCCGTCTGATGCAGGTGTAAATTGATGCGTGACATACGTATTAAATTGCACAATGGACTGTAGGACAATGATAGGCTTATGTTCAATAATATGGAAATAAACTAGATATTGCCCTTTAAAGCCATTTTTGGTTTTGACTCAATGCTTTACTCGTACGATCGCGATTATGCCGATTATTCAATTGGCATATCACATTATTAATTTGATTACTTTAAAGGTTTACAAGTTAATAATCAATTCCACCATGGAGAAAATATATCGTTGCTGTCTGAAGAAAAACACGTATCTCCAAAAAATGATTTTATCAAGAGCATGGATCTTACAAAATTAATCGAAAATAACATGATTGGTCACCTTTAGCACCATCAATAGAATTCTGTCATTACACATCCGTTAGTGAACTGTTCGCTATTTTAATTGGATTTTGTTAGTGAATATGAACATGCACAGTTTTCTTATCATGGGTTCATTTGCACATGTTCAAGTCTAACTGTTTGAGTTCCCAGAACTCAGTTGGTTGGTTATCGATTGGTAGAGAATTTATTTTTGTACATAATCTGAGATTTCACTCACTATTTTAGATTGTAATCAGTTTTATGACTAGGGTTTCTTGTCTGGTGTTGAGTGGACAGTTCGGTTTCGAGACGTGTTTTCCAGTTCCAGTGCATAAATTAACTTTCGCGTGCTTTTTGCGAAGATGGAAATCTGGCAACCGTATATGGCTGGTATAGTTTACTTTTTAAAGCACCGGACATTGTGCAAGGATGAATGGTTTTGGTTGTCTGGGAAATCACAGAGCCGGACAGCTGAGGTAAATTAGTTGATGCTCTTTATTAACATAAGTGCGGGACATGTGCGGTTTTGATGGAAACTTCTCAAGGCCAATGGAGATTCTTGTTTTATTTTATCCCCTATTCTCCCAATTTTGGAATGCCCAATTCCCACTACTTAGTAGGTCCTTGTGGTGGCACGGTTACTCACCTCAATCTGGGTGGCAGAGGACAAGTCTCAGTTGCCAACGCTTCAGAGACCGCCAATTGGCGCATCTTATCATGTGACTTGTCGTGCATGACACCGCGGAGACTCCACATGTGGAGTCTCTTCGCGATCCACGTACAAATTACCACGCGCCCCATTGAGAGCGAGAACCCCTAATCGCGACAGCAAAGAGGTTACCCCATGTGACTCTACCCTCCCTAGCAACTGGGCCAATTTGATTGCTTAGGAGACCCAGCTGGAGTCACTCAGCACACCCTGAATTCGAGCTTGCGACTCGGGGGGGGGATCTCCCCCAATGGAGATACTTGTTAAACAGATTGCCTGATTAAACATCTTTTCATTGGTCATTTCGATGCACAATTCAAACAGTAGGAAGAGGTCATTTGGTGCATTGGTGCAAAAGTAAAATAAATAAATAAATACATTTACATTTACCACCATTTTCCGCAGGCAGTAACAGCGCTATATGCTTGGCTAATCAAAATTGCATTGAGTTTTGAAAAAAGGAAGTGTAAGTTAGTGGATTGGCGCAACTGTTTAGTGAATTCACCCCCATGTGATGGTTGTCCGTAGAGATAACAATGTTTTGCAACAATACTATGATCTTAACGTTGAGTTTGCATGTCTGGCTTTGGTCAAGCACAGCAATCCTATTGGAGCACTCAAAAAACAAAACAATTTTCCCAGCACCTACTTTATGGCTTTTTTCTCTCCTCTTCCTCTTCCTGAATCGGGAGACCCCACGGATTCCACTCCTGGTTTATTCCTCTTTCCCTGAGGAAAAAGACATGGAGGAAAAAAAGGAAAAGGTTATTCTAAGTCTCCTAATTGATCCAGGCTTTCTCACCCTCCAACTTTTGTACATCTGCCATTATCCTCCCTTCCTCCTTCCCTCTTCCAGCCTCTGTCCTCTTCCCTGATGCTTCGTTCTGATTGCTTAAATCACATGGTTCGTACTAAGTCATCGCCATAGTAATTAAACCACACAGAAGCCGCATATTTACATGGAAATAGCCAATTTAGCTTTTGACAACGTCACATGCTACCAGGGACAGTGAGAGCAAGCAAGTGGGAGAGGAAAAAAAACATCATGACAAAAAGTGTCTTCTGAGGAGTAGGTGGCATTGTAGAAACCCTCCATAGAAGTCAAAGGCTGTCCGCCTCTCTGCTCTTATAAAGAACATGTTAGAGGGGGTTTGTGACACAGACCCACATCCAGTTTTAGATTTAAGGGGACAAAGACAAAGTGTTACGTAATCGGATTACGAAATCGGACTACTTTTGGAAGTAGAGCACTAACAATCTTTTTACTTTTTGAATTTATATCAAATTACCCACATTACACCCCTAAACTTTGCCTATGTAGCAAACTGTGGAATGAACATTTTTTGAACGCAAACAATTCCACTTTAGCCAAACATAGCAACAAAAAACAGAGTTTCCGAATGAGAGTGGATTAGTGTGGATGTAGCCTGAAGGAAAGAGAGTAATGCAGGTACTAATGCACTAATTTCCGTGAAAAATCACAATGATGCAATTAGATCCTTTAGGAGTAACGCATTTATGTAACTTTGCCGCATTCTTCCCCGCATACTTACTTCACCGTGTACTTCCCCACATATTCCCCGCATACTTCCCCACATATTCCCTGTATACTTCACCGCAAACTTCACCGCATACTTCCTTACCTGCATACTTTACCGCATACTTCCTCACATACTTTCTTCCCTACGTACTTCCCCATATATTCCCGCGTACTTCACCGCATACTTGCTTCCCCGCATGCATACTTCCCCGCATACTTCCTCGCGTACTTCCTTGTGTACTTCCCCATGTATTCCCGCATACTTCCCCACGTACTTCCCCATATATTCCCGCATACTTTCCCACATGCTTACTTCACCGCATGCATACGTCACTGCATGCATACTTTTCCGCATACTTCCTCGCATACTTCCCCACGTACTTCCCCACATATTCCTGCATACTTCCCCACATGCTTACTTCCCCACATGCTTACTTCACCGCATGCATACTTCACCGCATGCATACTTCACCGCATGCATACGTCACTGCATGCATACTTTTCCGCATACTTCCTCGCATACTTCCCCCAAATACTTTTCCGCATACTTCCTCGCATACTTTACCGCATACTTCCCCGCATACTTTGTTTAAAAAGATTAGTGGTGAACGTGGCCTGAAGGTAAGAGTGTGGCATGGGGGGTGTGGTCATATGCAGTAAGGCTCGTCACCTGGGTTGTAATTATCTCTGACACCTGTCTCTAATTATAGTGATGGTGGAGGGAGACCTTAAAATGCTCTCCCGCAGACCGACACATGACCATGCCCCCCATGCCACATAGAGTAAATAACGTAAATAACTACTGTGCGCTAATTTAATTCTTAAGTAACACAAGTAGCTTTTTTTTTTAATTTTTTTTTTTTTAGGCATAACGCAATAATATTTCTCAAATTTGAACATAGACAATAAAATAAGGTACTAAAAAATCTGCTTCACAAAAAACAACAAAACATAAGCACACTCCTTCAATCTCGTCCAGGACCCATCTGTGTGGTTACTGTGGAGGCAGGCGCTGTTCAAAACTCCTCAGAGCAAGATCGGTCCGGCAGCGCTCGCTGTCTTATCCTATCACATCCCTTTCCTCCCATCAGCTATCATCCGCGCAGGCCTGCTGGCTCTCTGCTAGGCTGCTCTCTAACTGGCTCTAGCTCAGCTAGATCAGCCTGGCACCTCTCTGAACACAAGGCCGAAGGTGCCAGGGTAGATGAGGGAGGGCAGAGGGGTGGGGTATCATTAGCACAGGCCAGGAGGAGTCTACAGCACAGGGAAGAGCTTTCAAATGCCATTCCATGCTGTGCGATTTGTCAATGTCCTGAAGCAAGGGCAAAATTTGCATTCAGTGAGTATTTTCTCTGTTTTATCTGAGCGTAACCATACAAAGGTGAGTGACCTGCTGGACCGAACCAGCTCAAAATCTTTTTAATTATTTTGGATGGAATTATTTTGAGAGAAATGTTTGAGATCATATTGAAATCTCGGACTTTGATGATTGTAGACTTTGGTGTACTGGCAGATTTGAGCACAGTTTGAGACATTGTTGAGATCTCTTTTGAAACTGTAGAAGAGATCGTGAGATTACTGGGGTATTTTTCCCAGGATAAACATCTGAGAAGCAGAAGACTTCAAGCCAACATGAAATCTTAATTAGGGATATTTATTTTCTGATACATATTTCTGGTCTTATTGTGCATGATTCATCAATACACATCATTCTAAAGAGAAAACATGCTCATCATGATCCTTCATCAAAATGTATAAAAACGTCCATGAAACTATTTTAGTTCCCGAATGACATCACCAGTCCCTCTTATTTTTCCCATCCAACCAACAGTCATACTGAGACCACTTTTCACCAATCAAATCTTGATGTTGTCAAAAGTAACGGTACTTTGGTACCAAGTCGGTACTAAAATAAAAAAGATGGTAACGGTCTGCACTTATATAGCGCCTTTTTAACCTTAACGGTATTCAAAGTGCTTTACACTGTGACTCATTCACCCATTCACACACACATTCAGACACCAATGACGGCAGAGATGCCATGCAAGGCGCTAGCCTGCCATTGGGAGCAACTTGGTGTTCAGTGTCTTGCCCAAGAACACTTCGGCATGTGGACCAGGAATCGAACCGCCAACCCTGCGATTAGTGGCCAACCCGCTCTACCACCTGAGCCACAGCCATTTTCACTAAAAATACATCACATTTAAGTTGAAGCTGGCAGATCATCTGACCAACCATCTGGACCAGTTACCAAAAGTTGGTTTTAGCAGGGATTCCTTAAGGATACATATTCCAAACATCTTAGTGCGCTACTGTTATGACTACAGAGTCAGAGACTGATTTAAATAAAAAAGGACAGTCCCAAAATCACACAGATAAGCACTGCACACACACACACACACACACACACGCACACATGCACACATACATGAGTCAGTCAGCCAGGGGGGACAACAGTCCAAAACACACACACACACACAAATGAGGATATACCAAAGACTTCAATTGTTTTTAATATAAAAATATATTTTCAACTAAGATAAACCTTCTAATCAAACCCTTTTGCATTTTTAGAATAAAATGGTAATAATAATAATAATAATAATAATAATAATAATTTCCTTTATTTCTGAATCATTTTTTACTTTAAGGGACGTCCCCAGATGGAGGTTTTGTCAGATGTAACTTCTGGGGAAAATTTTGCATCAGGACATGTATTGCGTTTGACCACATTCACACTAATCCGTTTTCATTTGAAATGTCATTTTTTAGATTCGTAATAGTTTTGTTTTCCAAATATTCATTTATGGGAGAGCATTTTGAAAAATGAATGGTTAGAGGCTTAAAGAAAGCAAAACAAATGTGTTTTCAAACAACAAACAAAAAAAACATTTTGCAAACTGCAATCATTTTTTCAACATTTCGGATAAGGAGAGCGTTTTCGAAAGTCTCCATTTTCGGTGAAGGAACACGCCGTTGCAGTGCAGATGAGAGGCATAAACAGAGCAAAAGCAATGTGTTTTCAAATGAAAATGTAATAGTGTGGACCTAGTGTTAGTTTCTTTATGTTCAAAGCTTTTTAAAGGGCACCTATTATGCCCCTTTTCACAAGATGTAATTTAAATCTTTGGTGTCCCCAGAATGTGTCTGTGAAGTTTCAGCTCCAAATACCTACAGCTCGTTTATTATACCATGTTAAAAATGAACATTTTTGGTTGGGAATAAAAACAAGCTTTTGTGTGTGTGTGTCTTTAAATGCAAATGAGCTGGTGCTCCCCGCCCCGTATCCAGAATAGGGCGGAGTTTTGACATCTCTGCTTCAGATAACTAGACATCATAATCAATATGACTGACAGTGAAAATAGTGATGTTCAACTCGATATGTTTGAACCGGAGTCGGACACTGATGAGGGAGAGACTCTGAGAATGAACCAGGACGTTTCCGAATGATTATTTGATACATTTATTTGTTGTAGAGTTTTTTCAGCAGTTTTGCAATGATGGATGAGCAACACACACACACACACACACACAAATACGGTTACACCGTTCGCTATGCGCTAAAACGAAACAACACAAACATACATGTCAGTCAACAGTTGTGGGCGGGGCCTGTACAAAGTGACATCACTTTGTACAGAATCTGTGAACGGCTTGTTCTGAGACAGTGCTTATGATTAATGTGGATTAAAAAATAAGGACTGGGTGGATTTTTATAATTGTAGGGTGGTTTTGTTACACACTGCCAACACATTTATGCTCAAACACCATGTCAAAGTGGATTTTGCATAATAGGCCCCCTTTAATGCTTATATGATATAATTTATGCTTCAGTCTTAAAACGGTTAAAAAAAAAGAATGTACAAAAACGTACTCTGGTGGTACCACAGTACAGTGATGGTACTTTAATATGCATATACACCATGCTACAAAATGGTTATCATATTCATACACATGCTATATACATGGTAATCCAATATATTTTGAAGAATACCATGGTATTGACATCATGGTAAGATTGCATAAGAGTACTCGGCACCTTGAAGCTGTATTTAATTAGCAATTCAGAACATGTGTAAATCGATACACTAATTAAATGTGACCCTTAATACACCATTTAAAACATGTCCAGGACATGACATGTTAAGAGCCACACAGAAATACATGATTAGTCATGAAAGCACTAAGCGTTTACAACTGCAAGATATAACGGTGACGTCACATGCAAGTACATTCATTTCATGAGTAAGTCCTTGCATATATGAAGCATGTCCTTGCTTTGTCCTTCCTCTCTCGATGTTACTCTAACAAAAAATTGGTAAGACTTTACAAAAACGTTGCATTTGTTAACAATATTTAAATACATTAGTTAAACATTTTCAGTACTTATTAATCTTGGTTAATGTAAATTTACACTAAATTTACTAACAAATTTAGTTTTATTTTTGAGTTTTCATTCAGAACATGTTTTGTTCTATTTAATATTGCAATGGATTTAGACTCGGCCTATTTCCTCATTATTAATCATAATTGTAGTTTTATTAATACATTGCTGATTACTAAATATTATGAACTTTGTTTTCCTTAAATTCAATGAAAGTCTATTATCATCAAACCACTTTTTTAAGACTATCAATTCAATTTCCACTGTATTCAGAAGCTGTTCCAAATATTACCCTGAACAACACATTTGTGTCATCTGCAAACGGGACCATTATTAATACTTTAGACACTTTACAAATATCATTTATATACAGTACAAACAATTTGAGTCCTAGCACCGAACCTTGCGGAACACCACCCTTTAGTTCTGATTTAACATTATTTATTTGTACATATTGATATCTATCAGCAAAGTAACTTCTTAAACAAGAGAAGGCTTTTCCTCTTATACCATATCTCTCCAGTTTCATCATTAATAAGCCGTGATCAATAGTGTCAAAAGCTTTTTTTAAATCTAAGAACACCCCCACAGTATATTCATTATTATCCATAGCAGTGGAAATCTCTTCTACCAGTTCCACCACCGCCATTGAGGTTGACCTATTAGCTCTAAAGCCATACTGATGTTCACTCAATAAATCGTGTTTATCTATAAAATTATCAAGCCTGCATACAAACAATTTCTCTAAGATTTTGAAAAATGTGAAAGCAGAGATATTGGTCTGTAATTTAAAAAAAATAAAAATAGGAATAACTTTTGCTGTTTTCCTATTACAGATATATGTAAAGTATTTTACTATATATTCTCTAAAGTTTGACATAATGACATAATTATCATGGTAGAAATGAGCAAAAAACATGTATTAACACAGTACCCTGTCCGGAAAAAAAAGCAAAAAATCAATTACACTGTTAAATATAATAATGTGTTTTATCTTGAAACAGAATTAAATTAGTAATTTGAAATCAATACACTAATGAAATGAAAGCCTTAACACAACATTTAAAAAATGCAATGACATGTTAAGAGCCACGTAGAAATGCACGATTAGCCATGAAAGCGCAAAGTGTGTACAAATACATGATAAACTGTGACACGTCCTCCAAAACTGATTACACATGCAAGTACAGCCAATATATACATGTATGCTAATGCTTACACTGCTAAAATATTTTCTAAATCAGTATTTTTATCTTGTTTTCCAGCAAAAACATCTATAGGTTTATATTTACTAGAGAAACACAATTGCAAGACTTGTTTAAGAGAAATAAAAAAATAAAATAAACTATTTTCAAATAAGAACACTTAAATACAAAACATATTCTCTAATAACAGCTCTTAATATGCTATTTTGCTTCTGAAGTAAATTGATTTTGTTTAGATATTTGTACTTGAAAACCAGGATAAAAATAGTAATTAAGAAACATATTTGCCCATGACATGCAACCAAACACTCAACTATTCTTTCGAAACACTACACACTCAGCTGTGCATAATGCGTGATTTGTAAATATCTCAGATTGAAAAAGCTTTCACACACCCCGTGTACTTACACACTGCAGTTTCTGGGTAAGTGGAGTAGCCGCCGTTTTAGACAAGAAGAGCTATCAAAAGAAACTCCTCTATAATTCAAGTGTATCATAAAATTTTCAAACAGTGAGATGAGAGTGAAACAAAACAGAGAGTAGGAGGCGGGGTTTGGGAGAGAAAGCGACAGATCGCCAACTGTGCAGCTCGAAGGGGAAATGAGTGACAGTGATTCACGGGGGTCTGCATGGAGAACGAGACGCCATTGGTGGGAGTGTGACAAGACATGAAGAGAGAGGGGGATAGAAATGTGCATTCAGTACCATGACTCGCTTTGAGCAAAGACACACACACACACACACACACACACACACACACACACACACACACACACACACATGGCTACAGGCAAAGACATCAGAGAAACGCTACAGTCCAACAGAAACTCTCTGGCCACAGACACAAACATGTCTCTCTCTCTCTGTCTTTATGAAGTGCTCTATTATATGCAGGAAAGCTCAGGATGGCATCGCTGTCAGATGTGAAATTCTTCATATCTTCTCCCTTTCGTCTCATCTTCTCTTTGTTGTCTCCAACTGTATTCATCTATCTCCAGTCTGGGCATCAAACACTTGTGTCTCTCTCTCTCTCTCTCTCTCTCTCTCTCTCTCAAAGTATTGCAAAATATTTCATTGGCATAGTGTTTCACACAATATAGCTAGGGCATCGATATAAATATAATAATAACTGAAAGTAGTTGTGATAAAATATATAGAATGTTGTAGAATGCAATCGAATACTATAAAATAGAATAGAAGTAGAACAGAATGTTTTAAAACAGAAAACAAGAAAAGAAATACTGAAGAATAGAATAGGAAACTATGGAACTGAATAAAAATATAATAGAATACTATAGTTTAGAAATAGAATAAAATACTGTATAAATAGAACAGATTATTACTGAATAGAATAGAAACAGAACATTGTTGAATAGAACAGAAATTGAAAAGAACAATATAAAATAAAACGGAACACTAGAATAAAAATAGATTACTGTCAAATACAACTGTAGAATAGAATACTATTTTATAGAACACTGTAGAATGTAATAGAAATATAATAGAATACTATTAAGAAATAGAATTTTACTGTGAAATAGGCAGAATACTTAGAATATACAGTTGAAGTCAGAAGTTTACATATGCTTAGGTTCAAGACATTAAAAATAATTTTCTAACTACTCCGCAGATTCCATATTAGTAAACTATAGTTTTGGCAAGTCGTTTAGGACATCTACATTGTGCATGACACGAGTAATAGTTCAAATAATTGTTTACAGACCGATTTTTTCACTTTGAATTGACTATATCACAATTCCAGTGGGTCAGAAGTTTACATACAGTAAGTTACATAAGTGTCTTTAAGCAGCTTGGAAAATTCCAGAAAATGATGTCAAGCCTTTAGGCAATTAGCTACTTAGCTTCTGATAGGAGATGTACTAATTTGGAGTTGTACTCGTGGATGTATTTTAAGACTTACCTTCAAAAAATCAAAAGGAATCGGCCAAAAAAAAAAAAAAAGTCTGGTTCATTCTTGGGAGCAATTTCCAAATGTCTGAAGGTACCGTGTTCATCTGTACAAACAATAGTATGCAAGTATAAACACCATGAGACCACACAGACATCATACTGCTCAGAAAGGAGACACATTCTGTCCCATAGTGATGAACATAGTTTGATGTGAAAAGTGCAAATCAATCCCAGAACAACAGCAAAGGACCTTGTGAAGATGCTGGAGGAAACAGGTGGACAAGTATCTATATCCACAGTAAAACAAGTCCTATATCGACATAACCTGAAAGGCTGCTCAGCAATGAAGAAGCCACTGCTCCAAAACCACTATAAAAAAGCCAGACTACAGTTTACAAGTGCACATGGGGACAAAGATCTTACTTTTTGGAGAAATGTCCTCTGGTCTGATGAAACAAATATTTAAATGTTTGGTCATAATGACCATCGTTATGTTTGGAGGAAAAAGGGTGAGGCCTGCAAGCCAAAGAACACCATCCCAACCGTGAAGCATGGGGGTGGCAGCATCATGTTGTGGGGGTGCTTTGCTGCAGGAGGGACTGGTGCACTTCACGAAATAGATGACATCATGAGGAGGGATAATTATGTGGATATATTGAAGCAACATCTCAAGACATCAGCCAGGAAGTTGAAGATCAGTCAAAAATGCTTTTATAAACGGACAATGACCCCAAGTATACCTCCAAAGTTGTGGCAAAATGGCTTAAGGACAACAAAGTCAAAGATATTGGAGTGGCCATCACAAAGCTGAACTGAAAAAGCATGTGTGAGCAAGGAGGGCAACAAACCTGACTCAGTTGCACCAGTTCTGTCTGGAGAAATGGGACAAAATTCCAGCAACTTATTCTGAGAAGCTTGTGGAAGGATACCCAAAAAATTCGACCCAAGTTAAACAATTTAAAGTTTAATATAATATTTAATGTAATATAATATTATTTATAATAATATTGTTATTTGTGATGTACTTACACCAGAAGCCGTCCCATGTGACATCATATTCTGGTCCATTGCACAGTCAAAAAAAAAAAAATGTGCATGCTCAAAGCCAAGTGTGACCTGCCCTTTACTCACCCTCATGTCATTCCAAACTTGTGTGGCTTTCTTTCATCTGTGTAGTACCAAATTAAAAGATGTCGAAGAGTTGCTTTTCCATAGAATAAAAGATTAAAAAAGGCACCATAACAGCCGTATAAAAGTAGTCCAAGTCTCAAATCTTGAGGGTAAGTTAATACAGAATTTGTATTTTTTGAGTGAACTAACCATTAATTGCTCTCTTAATGTTATTTAAAGGTATGCATGATCGTGTTGTAAGAACATAGCTTTCAAATCATATTAAACATTAAAACATTTGGCATTAAATCAATGCTGCACTTAGACACTTGCTGCACATTTTCTCCGAACATTTCTCTTAAATATTCTATGATTGATTTTGCCTAGCTAAAGTTTGTGACAGTTTTGCTTTAAATGCAGCCCTGATGTTATTCGATGGATTAGAAACAAAAAGGACGAGCTAGACCAAGCGAGACACGCACACACACTTATACATGTCACCTTCAGTCAACCTAAACACACACAGGCACACACACACACACACACACACACACACACTTACTACCAATTGCTAGAAGAAGCTCTTCATAAAGCCACAGCCAATCAGAACACTGGACCAATCAAGTGTTAACGAATGTTGTGAGACGAGAGATGCTGAACTACTGTCATTAGTGACCTCGCTGGCACCTTGAGCTAAAAAGCCTTGTCTTATTAGGGAATACTGCGAATGGCATACGACTGTACCAACTACTTTAGTGCCTACCTATTGCTGTATGCATGGAATACCATGATTTTTTAACAGTTTTTAGCTATGTTTAGAGTAGCATGCTACTATCGTACTTTGCGATGCACTAATTGCATTCATGCACATTATCTATGGCGTATGGTGTGCAAATTAGGCCGCATCAACACTAATCGGTTTTCGATTGTTTTCTGAAGTCGTTGTTTCCCAAAGTAAGCGGTAATGGAGAGCATTTTCGAAGCGCTCAATTTTCGATGGAGGAAAACACCGTTCTAGTGTGGATGAGAGGTGTAAACAAAAATCAAAGCATTTTCAAACAAAAACATATTAGTGTGAATGTGACCTTAGAATGGAGCCAATCTATTGGGGATTTTTTGGGGGAAATTATTTTCAGAGGTCTTCTCCAAACCCAAGACAGGATATAATTATCACAGCTCTTTACA
Source organism: Moxostoma hubbsi (assembly GCA_032164185.1). Classification (NCBI taxonomy): domain Eukaryota; kingdom Metazoa; phylum Chordata; class Actinopteri; order Cypriniformes; family Catostomidae; genus Moxostoma; species Moxostoma hubbsi. Next base: position 4,598,525 of record JAVLUX010000040.1, read on the forward strand.
CACACACACACACACACTTGTTTTATATAATTGTGGGGACTCTCCATAGACTTCCATGCATTTTAAGGATTTTATACAGATCTAACGATTTTTATCCCCTACCCCAAAACCAAACCTCACAGAAAACTTTTTGCATTTTTACATTTTCAAAAAAACATAATTTAGTATGTTTAATAAGCCATTGCCCTCGTGGGGACCACTGGCTAAGTGATCTCAGGTTTTACTATCCTTGTTGGGACATTTGGTCCCAACAATGTAGTATAAACATGTACACTCACACACACACACACACACACAGCCTCTTTAGACTAGATCTGCTTGACCTCACAACACCAACTGGCTCACAACCTAAAAAAACAGAGAGAACACGAGAGACTGACTTACCTGGAGGAAACCAGTGAAATTCTCAAAGTCAACATGAAAAGCAATCCCTTTTCCTTAATGTGGACTTTATAACAAATGATTTTGTGAAGGTACAATAGTCTAACACTGCCAAAGAGAATGTAAAATGATTAAAGGGGTGCTCATGAAAGGTCATGACCCTTCCTTAAATGAAACTGAGATCTGAGATTCCTCTGGGAATGACTAGCAGGTTGGAAAATGAAGAGACAGACAGGCTTTATACACAAGATGAAAGAAACAAAAGAAGATATAAGCTAGACAGGAAACATTAAAATATGTACATGACAGTTCTGGGTGGGTCTCTGAATGTCTGTTGTCCTAGGACGAGCCGATGATAATGTATCACTCTGTCTCACTGTCATTACATTCATCTGTCTGTCTTCCTCCAATGTAGAGATGATGCGACCCGATCTCTCTACACTGGCCAGCAATTCTGTCCGCCCAGCAGACCTACAGTGCCAGTTCATCCTCATTTTCATATTTTAATCTGTGCTTTTTCTCCACCCTGGAAAAATCAGAGGTCGGGCACGTTGACAGAATTTTAAAACACTGGTACCATGCAGGGAAGTGCACAGTACATATTTTCTAAATTAACCAGTCGGAGGGTTGTCCGATCCAAGGGGTCAAGGTTTGGCTGGCTAGCAGCAGATTTGGGAATCAAGAACCCTGGTACTGCAACACGCAGCACAACGAGGCAATTCTTTTAAATCTATATCGTGAAAAATACAGCATGACCAGTGTACTCCAGTGGCAACCGTTATTTTGTTTGTTTTTTCGCTCAAATTCTGCAACCCCGTAATATGTTTCTTTTCTTCAAATGACAGAATAATCGTGACTAATAATCATGATTATCATTTATCATCAATTTGACATGGCAACTGGCCCAAAAGTTGGTTTAGTTTTTTTTGCTGGCCTTTTCATCATATCGCGGCACTGTTTTGTGGTTCATTCTGCATAACGCGGTTGCTCATTTTAGCTTATCATTCAGTACGTTTCGCGGCCAACCCACCGGGCCGCTCGGTTCTCCTGATGACCAGTCCGTCACTGATCAGCCCCAAAGTGTGTCGGCCCACTGGGAAAATGCCAGATTACCAGTCCAGCCCTGATCATAATTATCGTGCAGTCCTTGTGTCCATTTCCAGAACAAATGACACTTAAGATCCGGTTCTTTTGTATTGAAAGCACAAAACATACCGTGTGACCAGTCAACCCATCTCTCAAACTTTCTCAACTTCCAAACCAGTTGAGTGTGACGAGGAGGAGGGCATGCCTGGCACTGAATTGTCCTAATCAGTCAGGAGGGGGGATAAAGACGAGCCGTGGGCACCAGTTCGATGGAGAGAGAGACACACGTGGCCATTACCGCTTTCTCTCTCTCTCTCTCTCTCAGGACGAACGCTCGACCATGCCCTCGCCGCCCCATTGATAAATTGGTGTAATATTATTCACTGCAGGGGTGTGGTGGTCCAGTTTAGATTTAGTGAATGAAGAAAAGAAAACGTATATAAAAATGAACTCAATCCTCCATTATACATGAAGCCTGTTCGATTAATGAATTAGTTGACTTTTTATTGTCTTGGAATGGGATTGACCTGAGCACTGACACTATTGGCACTATTCCAATCAGACACATGTATAAGGTGGAAGAGTCTTCATTCACAAATCCACACAAGTGTGTCAATATTCTTGTGGTGACTTTCCATTCACATCTAATGTTCTTAATATAAGCTAATTGTTACTGGTTTATGCTAAAGCAAGAAACACTATTACTATTGCTCAAACATTAGGATACAGTACATATTTAAACAAACCCCTAACCCTGAAGTATTAGTCTTGTGTTAGATTCTAAATAAGACATCGTTTAGCTTATTCGTGAACTTTGTCTTTGCGAATATCCCAGAAGGACACACTGTCGAGTTTTGCCATTGTTCTTGGGTCATTTTAAAACAAAAAATAGCAAAACCTATCTATATACGGACACATTCTGCTGCAATACTCTCTCTTTTAAGCACACCCAAACAAGCTGCTCCATTTAACTTGATGTCACATACAGAGGTGACCCATCTGAGCTTAAATGAGGCAGAGACAGGTGCAGCTTCCTGTACGAGACAGGTCACTTCCTGGTGAAGCTGATGAATGTAAGGTCACACAACTCTTTGAACAAACAAAGACAAAGATACACACATATACACACCATCACACTAGCTATCTAACTCGGTGCTTCTAAGCTGGTGTGTTGTAACCCAAAAATCAGCAGCAGATCTGTTCTGCTGTAATGCAAATAATCATAAAATCATGCATAGTTAGGATAGTCAAATAAATAGGCTTATCAAGTTTACAAAGGAAAGAGAAACCACTTTGCATTTCTTTTTATGTTATGTTATAAAAGGCTGCAAGTCTAAATCAAATGCTACTGTATTTTGCCATCACTTAGCTAGCCAAATTAGGCCTTAGATTGCGTGACAGTTTTAGGGTAATATTTTGTATTTTAAAGTGTGATTATTATTAGGGCTGGTAAAAAAATATATATTTCTCAATAAATCTTCAATCTTAATTCAAACGGGAGGAAAAAGTTTTGTATCAAAATATCAGACTTGAAATATGAATGCATCTAATAGACTAGCCGCTGTCTAGTGTGTGTTAATGTTAAATATACAACAGTTAGTTCCGGTCCTCAAATCTGATTGGACAAGAGACGTTCCATGAGCACTGATGGTCTGACATCATCAGCACTCTGACGCTTCACTGTGTGTGTGTGTCACTCCACTTGTGTTCGTGCCGTTTTAAACTAAAGTGTAAGAGCAGTGCAGATCTGTCAGGAGTTAATGTCTTTATTTTTGAAATTAAATATGTTAGCCAGCAGGTGGTGGCAAAAGATAATTTTTGTGTGTAATATGAGCCAGTTAGGTGACGTGAAGTGAATTAGCATCAGTCAGTGTTTACATACAGTGCTATATGATCACTTGTATTACTACTACACTACTAAAGCTAGGAAATGGCTTTAAACGGCTTTAAACGAACAACTTCAGCATTACGGCTCATCACAGCTGAGAGACACAACAAACTGTTGTTTAAATGGTGGAGGACATTGCGGTTTCTATAGTGATCGATTCTTGCGCACCGGCTACCGTGAAATAGGGAGAAATATCCCTGCTTGGATGCTATTTTTGCACTGTGAAAGCTGATCTTTAGAAAGCTGACAGCATCTCTGCTTGAAGTGGCAACAGGTGATCATCGCACATGCTCTCTCTCTCTCTCTCTCTCCCCCTCACACACACATTCACTCCCTCGCTCACACACAGGCACACACACACACACACACACACACACACACACATCCTTGTTTATCCAATAACTTGTTAGAAACAGCTCAAGCCGTGTAATTATTTCTGAAGTGAACTATTAGAATTACTAACGGAGGCGTGGATACATCATTTGTTTTGAACCAGCAACGGCAGATTCTGATCTGTCGCGTAAGAAAGTAGTTATTTACTTTATTTACTTTTTCATTGAACTGTTTTATTTAAGAAATATCACAGTCGCAATCGTGCTAATTGGCCCTAAATCAGCACTGATGTAATTACCTACGGCACTCGACCGAATCACTGCAGTGCTGATATAGGGCCATATCGCACTCTTGCTCATGTGATATTGCTTAATTAAACAACAATAATAAAACAAGAAAACCACTTTTGGATAACTTTAGTAGCTTTAAAATGTAATAATGTATTATGGTCATACAGTGAAGACCTGTTTTTTAAAATAGTTTTATGTTACTTTATGTTGTTTTCTTCATTTGTATTATTGTTCTATGGTGTCAATTTGTTCTCTTGCTTGCAATTAGTTTCTTTGTTCTTATTGTAACATCAGAAGTTTCTAGGTGGGCTCGAGACAAATCTAGGGGGTTAAATTGGGCCGGTTCGGAATGCCTTTGATTCCGGAAAGAAAACAAAAATACTTGTTTGTTAATCCATTCCATTTATTGTTCTCAGATGTGTTTTTTGTTGGAATCCATTGGACACGTTCTATGTTCATTATGCTTCACTCTAGTCAGTTGTGCCATCTGACGGATGCCATCGCTGCCATCCACTGGTGGACGGAGAAGCCTGACCACCCGGATGCAGAGAACGGCCACTGTCCACAAGGCGAGTGGGGACTGGACTCCCCGACCACCTGGAGCAAAGGAGCTGCTGCCAGGGGCGGAGGAGTGCCCTGCCCTCCTCCAGAAACGCGGAGGGGTTGAGAAGACCGGCATCCGCGAGGGGAGGAGGGAAGCAACTCCCTGACCACCTGGAGCGATAGGGCCGCTGCCAGGGGTGGAGGAGTGTCCCCACAGCTCGGCCAGAATGCGGAGGGGCGTTCTGTCCACTGAGGGTCGGTCTGACTCCGGTCTGCCGGGGGAGGAGCAGCAGCCGTCTACCTGAGAGGGTGGAGGAGTGATCGGGACCACACGACGGCACATCAGAGAACCGGTGAGTGGAATCATCTGATTTGAAATTACAGTACATTAAAAAAACAAGGAAATTCACAATGAAAAACATCATATAATCTGTAGTTGTAGTGTTTATAATATAGCAAAGGGTGAATATAATTTACAAATCACTACTTTTGTTTTTATTAGCATTTTTCATTCTGTCCCAACTTTTTTGGAATTGGGGTTGTATATACTATATATATATATATATATTGTATATATATATATATATATTGTATATACAACCCCAATTCTGAAAAAGCTGGAGTATTTATATAAATATATACACTGTATATGAAAAGATCCAAAACATTTCTTCTGGTATAATAAGTTAAAGCTTTCCTAAAGACCCATCTTAAATCTAATTCTGACAAAATAAATAAATAAATAAATGCCTTTGAGGACATCCCCAGTGGGATGTTTTGTCAGATTTAGCTAACTATTGGTGACCATTTTGTACACAATGTATAGCCAAATTAACACATTCTACCTCCCATTCACACTCATGCACAAACACATAATCTCTACCATAAACACACTCATTAAAAACCACAGACGTCCTCGCACACATTACACACACTTTTTACTTGTACGCATGTACACATCCTCACCAGCCAAAACACACACACACAGGTTCAGAAGGTATATACTGTATAAGCTATATAACCTCATGACACCAGCTTAGAACTGCTTGATGCCACTCTTCCGGCAAGAAAAGGTCAGAGGTCACCTACAATTGCTCTGGCTGAGAATTTCCAATTGAATTCAGGATCAATGCAGGACTGTAAACATTTCACTGGGATGAACTGTTCAGTTAACAATCTTGCTCCTGATGGTATAATTGGAAACAGACACTCTTACTTTTTAAAAACCTTTCAAGGTCACTCAAGTTCATTCCAATCAGCACTGTCATTTAAAAGTCTGATCATGAGGTCTTGAGACTGAAATTACAGATCATTCAACTGGAGCAAACAAAACCGTTTGGCTATGCATCTGTGATGTCACTGGGAAAATGCACTGAACCCGTGATATTAAACATTTACAAATGCAAGACCAACAAAATAAGCAAATCAGATATGTTGCACATATGGCACGGGACTGTATTTTAATACTTGATTTAGGGGTTTTATAAAATCCGTAACCATAAGTGTGAGCAATAGTAATAGTGATGCTTGCCTTAGCAAACACTGCTAATTAACATAACTAAAAAGCAAAACAGTAGATGCAACACATTAAATATATATACATGCATGAGCTGCATTGGGAATCAGTTAGCTTTTATTCGTGCACGTGAGTCAAACAAACAATTCGGAGGAGCCCTGCATCGGGGTTCTACTACTGTCCTATAAGCAGCACGATCGTCCTAATCAATCAAGTTTTACACTGATTAATCGATATGAAAGCAACTTTGTTACTAGTCCTCATTTTAAGGGTTTGAGGTTTCTTTGACATTTCCAACTTTTTAAGATTAATTATGCAAGCTCATATGGCTGTGCTGTTCGTGCGTCCAAAAACTTCTGGCCATATACTGTATTTGTGTCTTGGTGTGTAATCCATTTACTTGGCTGTCTTTGTTGGTTTGTGTGTGTAACTCACCAGCTTGCGTTGACACCATCCACAAACGCCGCACAGAGCCACCAGCCAAACGCCACACACGGTTACCGCCAATGACACCAGCAGCACACTCAAAGAAATGGAGCCTGGGAAACACACACACACACACTGTTATTTTCCGAATGGAAGAACAGTCTGACATTTACTCTGAAAAGAGGGCTAAGAGTTTATGAAGTCTCTGAAGTCCTAAAAATGGATCAATACCTTTCCCAGTCATGGATTAGATGTGACTGAGGAACAAGATGAGAAAAAGCAGTATAAATGGGTGAACCGAGCAGAAAAATACATTTATAGAGAGAATGACAGATGCCTTAGAAAAATGTTTTAGACATCAAGTGCTGCTTTAAAGTGTACGTTGAAAGCCAAAGTATACTTCGGTTTTCCACATGCCAACATGTCATGCACTCAGCGCATGTGATGCAAATTGCATCAGCACAGTACACGCAGACTGTCCGCATGTAGCCAAGTTTTTCAACACACACAATGTACGCAACTATGCGTATCGGCGGCGTATGCGCTGCTAGTGTGCATGTGTGCGTCTAACGGGACTGTTTGGGCTCGCAATCAAAAGAGCACTTTGAACCCCTGAGTGTCCCTTTTTCGGGTGACGAAAATGCCATTCTAGTGTACTTGAAAGACGTAAATGCTGTAAATTCAATGCATTTTGAAATGAAGACTTATGCCGAGTTTACACTACACGCTTTTAAGCCCGATATTCGCTCGTTGACAGTTTTCAAAGACACGATCGCTGACATCTCGCAATCACAAGATATCTACAATGTTAAATATCTGGACCCGTCTGCGATTCCAAATCGTGCAGTGTGGAATATGTTTTGACTGAATACAATGGCACCGTTGACCTACAGCCAATGAGAGAGCAAGAAACGGGCATGGGAAGTTTCAGTGGGAGGAGTCCTGATGTACCTGCAACGGCTGCGGTATCAAGAAAGTCTCTTTGGACTGAAGAAATGGAGGAAAAATTAGTGGAACATTACCACGACCATCAGCGCCTATTTGATGTTTCATCTGAACTGTACCACTACCGGGTGGAGAAAGAGAAGAGTTGGAGAGAAGTTGCCAAATCTCTTGGACAGTCAGGTAAGGAAATAGGTAGATTTTTAAGTAAGAGCTACTTTTTCATATTGTAACCAATATAATATATTTACATTTACATTTATGCATTTGACAGACACTTTTATCCAAAGTGACTTACAGTGCACTTATTACAGGGACAATCCCCCCCCCCGGAGCAACCTGGAGTTAAGTGCCTTGCTCAAGGACACAATGGTGGTGGCTGTGGGGATTGAACCAGCAACCTTCTGATTACCAGTTATGTGCTTTAGCCCATTACAACACCATGCACCTCTGTTGTGAAACTTAATTTGGAGTCCAGGCAAAGTCGTCGGGGATTCGTCAATAGTGAAACATTTTGTAATGTGTTCACCCCTGTCGGCGATTCGTCGTGTAATTTTAAAACGCTACACAATGACAGTTGTGTAATATGAACGGTACCACGATCCGACGTCTTTGAAAGTCGTGTAGTGTGTACGAGGCATTACACTAATCCATTTCTGTTTAGAAACTCCCTTTTCAGTTTGCTAATGTCGTAGTTTACCAAAGTATGAAACAATGGAGTGTCTTTGCAAGTCTACACTTTCGGTGGAGGAAATCGCTGGTCTAGTGTGTATGAGAGGCGTAAAGGTTGCAAAATTAATGCATTTTCAAATGAAAACATCCACTAATCCATTTTCATATAAAAACTTGGTTTCCGTGGGCCTCGGTAGCTCAGCGAGTACTGACGCTGACTACCACCCCTGGTGTCACGAGTTCGAATCCAGGGCGTGCTGAGTGACTCCAGCCAGGTCTCCCAAGCAACCAAATTGGCCCGGTTGCTAGGGAGGGTAGAGCCACATGGGGTAACCTCCTTTTGGTCATGATTAGAGGTTCTCGCTCTCAATGGGGCGTGTGGTAAGTTGTGTGTGGATCATTGAGAGTAGCATGAGCCTCCACATGCTGTGAGTCTCCGCGGTGTCATGCACAACAAGTCACCTGATAAGATGCAACTGGGACTTTTCCTCCGCCACCCGGATTGAGCTAACCCCACCACGAGGAGCTACTAAATAGTGGGAATTGGGCATTCCAAATTGGGAGGGGAAAAAAACGTTGTTTCCACTTTCCTAATGTAGTCGTTTTCCAAGGTATGTGGTAATGGAGAGCGTTTTCTAAAGTTTCCCCTGACGGTGGACGAAAATGCCTCTCTAGTGTGGATGAGAGGCATTAACATAGCCAAATGAATGCATTTTATAAACAAAAGCAGATTAGTTTGGTTTAGGCCTATGTCTCAGTCTAAGGGCCCGTTCACACCGAACACGTTTCTTGTTTTTGTGTCAGTCTGCTCTGTTTTTTAATAGTTTTTTAAATGTGTAAACGTACTAGATGGATGTCTTTGACCATTGTGCCACATCTCTGTTCTCATACATCTCAGCGTCCCGAGCTGGAGCGCCAAGTTGACACCCTGTGTCAAGTTAAAAAGAACACTTAAATGCGTCTCGAGACACCTCTGTTCTGTGTGTACCTGAGGAGTGTGTTTAGACATTGTCCATGCAGAACACTGGCTCTATTTCAGCACAACTTTTGTCAAATTTATGACATAATTTTCATTTTTGGGTGAACTATCCCTTTCACTGTAAAGCAAAGACACATTGACCTTTCTTTGACTTCAAACACACACAGAGTTACAAATAAAGAAATCCACACATATAAAAGGCGCACACTCTTGAACCTTCACACACTGGACCGCTGACAGGATTGACCTCCTGGTGTTTAATGTGTAAACTCAACAGATAGGAGCACAGCTGGGTGCAGAGGAGAGACAGATCCCTGCTGTCTGCAGTATGACTGCCTGTCTCTCTGCTGAAACAGCTGATTATGACCACAGCAGTCGTCCGGCAGATAAACAAACACTCAAGAAACCTGCATTCACACAATATAAGTCCTGCTCTGGGGTCAGGCTCCTTCTGTCAGCAATAGCACAAAATGAGTGAGCGCTCATCTTAAGAGCAGAATTGAGGTCAGAGTGTTCACAACGTGTCCTAACCAGGCGTGACGCAACAAAATGTCAGACGATGAGCCACATCTCTGTCGTGTTAATGTATATTCACACTGACAATTCAAGGGAATATTCCAGGTTCATTACTGCTCTAGTTAAGATCAATCAACAGCCTTTGTGGCGAAATGCTTATCTCAGGTGCTCATTGGAGGTACTCATTGGAAGTGTATGGGGGCCAGTCCATAAACTCAGAAATACTCATCGTTTCGAAAGTTTAGCCACGAGACATGAACAATATACATGTTAACATGAAATTAATGTGATAAAATCCCTAACTAAGCTTATCCGTGTTATTATATCTAATATTACAACATTGTTTCCATGACGACGCAATGCCGTTGAAAACTGTAAGCGATTTTATCACACTAAAATCATGTAAAACAGACATTAACACATGTACTGTGTATGTCTTGTGGAAATACTTTGGAAACAATGTGTATTTTAATCATGTATATGGACTGGACCCATTCACTTTCATTTACTTACATTGTATATGCCTTACTGTAAGTACTCTCTCTATATATATATATATATTAGGGCTGTCGATTTAACACATTAATTCAGTGTGATTCATTTTATAAAAAATAACACGTTAAAAAAATTAACGCAATTAATCGTAATGCCCCTGGACCGTAATAAAGATGATTCCTGAGAAATGCAAGCTTGCAGTACCACCTGTTAACCCCAGAGGGCAGTAAGTGAAACTTCAGCTATGTGAGCAACACACAGTTTATACATTGAAGAAATGGAATTCAAGTAATTGTTTTGTGATAATGGTATTTGTAATGTAGTTTGGAATAATTTAATTGATCTGGACAAAAATAAAATGAGTATCACATCATTGATACTGGCTTGTTGGCAGGTCTCCTAGTCTGTCCACCTGAAAAGTGCCTCAAACCCTCTAAAACCAGCCAACCAGACAGGCCTGACCAGTTGAAAAGTGTCCAAAACCCATCTAAATCAGCATGCCAGACCAACTAACAAGTGCCTAAAACCAGCAAACTAGACAGGCCTGACCAGCTGCCAAGTGTCCAAAAACCATCTAAATCTAGCAAGCCAGACAAACTGACAAGTTTCCAAACCCTTCTAAAACCAGTAAACTAGACAGGCCTGACCAGTGGCCAAGTGTCCAAAAACCTTCTAATTCCAGCAAGCCAGACCAACTGACAAGTGCCTTAAACCATCTAAATCCAGCAAACTAGACAAGCCTGAACAGATGAAAAGTGTCCAAAACCCATCTAAATCCAGCAAGCCTGTCCAGCTGCCAAGTGTCCAAAAACCATCTAAATTCAGCAAGCCTGACCAGCTGACAAGTGTCCAAAACCACCTAAATCCAGCATGCCAGACCAACTAACAAGTGTCCAAAACCCTTCTAAAACCAGCAAATCAGACAGGGCTGACCAGCTGACAAGTGCCCAAAACCATCTAAATCCAGCATGCCAGACCAACTAACAAGTGTCTAAAACCAGCAAACTAGACAGGCCTGACCAGCTGCCAAGTGTCCAAAAACCATCTAAATTCAGCAAGCCAAACCAACTTGACAAGTGCCTAAAACCATCTAAAACCAGCAAATCAGACAGGCCTGACCAGCTGCCAAGTGTCCAAAAACCATCTAAATTCAGCAAGCCAAACCAACTTGACAAGTGCCTAAAACCATCTAAAACCAGCAAATCAGACAGGCCTGACCAGTGGCCAAGTGTCCAAAAACCATCTAAATCCAGCAAGCCAAATCAACTGACAAGTGCCTTAAACCATCTAAAACCAGCAAATCAGACAGGCCTGACCAGTTGACAAGTGTCCAAAACCCTTCTAAAACCAGCAAATCAGACAGGCCTGACCAGTTGACAAGTGCCCAAAACCATCTAAATCCAGCATGCCAGACCAACTAACAAGTGCCTAAAACCATCTAAAACCAGCAAACTAGACAGGCCTGACCAGCTGCCAAGTGTCCAAAAACCATCTAAATCCAGCAAGCCAAATCAACTGACAAGTGCCTTAAACCATCTAAAACCAGCAAATCAGACAGGCCTGACCAGTTGACAAGTGTCCAAAACCCTTCTAAAACCAGCAAATCAGACAGGCCTGACCAGTTGACAAGTGCCCAAAACCATCTAAATCCAGCATGCCAGACCAACTAACAAGTGCCTAAAACCATCTAAAACCAGCAAACTAGACAGGCCTGACCAGCTGCCAAGTGTCCAAAAAACATCTAAATCCAGCAAGCCAAACCAACTGACAAGTGCCTTAAACCATCTAAAACCATCAAGCCTGAACAGATGAAAAGTGTCCAAAACCCTTCTAAAACCAGCAAGCCTGACCAGCTGACAAGTGTCCCAAACCCTTCTAAAACCAGCAGTCCAGACTAGCTGACAAGTGCCAAAAACCTTTCTTAAACAAGCAAGTGAACTATCCTAACCAGACTGGAAGACCAGCGAAGACCAGCCAAAAAGCTTAGACTGGTTTAAGCCATTTTTTCCCAAGCAGGGCCAGTTAGGACACAGTGTCAGGCTGTGACCTTAGTCATCATAAATATATATAAAAAAAACCTTTACCTTCATCAGAGAGAGACACAGAGTTCTGGATTATGTCACACACACACACACACACACACACACACACACACACACACACACACACAGTATTATCAGAGTCTTTTATCAGAGTGCGTATCAGCGTAATCGCTGCTGACCATGGAGACCGGAGGAGAGGAAAGGCGGGATGGAGGTACATCAGCGCCCCTGGCCAGGAGAAAAATACTGGTGATGCAACCTAAACGAAAAAAAATAAATTGTCTCTGGTGGAGGACACACACACACACACACACACACACACACACAACTAAAGCCCCATATTTATTCACCTAAATAGTGTGCAGTTAGCGGAGCGAGACACAGAGAGAGACAGAGACAGACAGATAAGGAGGAGTTTGGTTATTGTTTTCTGTCTGAAGATAACGCCGCTCTCAAAGGCACACTGTGTGTCCATTTGGCTGCTTTATGTGATTCATATCTGAAACAATATGAAATCTCGCAGTAATATTACAGAGTCGCCCTAGCCAGCAGATTTGCACCAGTCAGAGACAGGGCTGCTGTTGAGCTCACCGTTTAAAACAATAATACAATTTACACCCAATGAACTCCCTCAATAACCATCAAACCAAACTCTCAAACTGTGCAGAAAAACACCCAAAGGTCAAGAACTTAAGAACTAAGAGCACATTGGGAATTGGGCAAAAAGATCATTCCCATTTGAGACTATTTTCGAAGTCGATATGAAAACAATTTTTAACTGGAAACTTTCTCCAGTCTGTCAGTCTCCCGTGCTATGAAAGAACCTACGAGCAATAAAAGTTGCCTTTATACACGTGTGTGTTTCCTCTCTGGCTCTAAGGGAGATTGTAAGTGTGTTGGTCTTATCAGAGGCACAAGATGATGATCTGAGCTCAACTGCATTAGTGTTACTCAAACATCTATTAGATCCTCTGACTGACTCTTAATCATTTACTGGCAGTGTAGTTTAAGCTCACTGCTCACTGCATTAAGGATCAAGATAATAACTCTAGATATGTTCGGAGTGGAATTACAGCATATTGCTGATGTGTGGATTTTTTGTCAAAAGTAAAATACTTAATTTTACTTGAAATTAATATTCAGAGTTATTTATTTATTTCAGCTTTTATTTCTTTCATCACATTCCCAGCGGGTCAGAAGTTTGCATTCACTTTGTTAGTATTTGGCAGCATTGCCTTTAAATTGTTTAACTTGGGTCAAATGTTTTGGGGATCCTTCCAGAAGCTTCTCACAATAAGTTGCTGGAATTTTGTCCCATTCCTCCCTTAAAACATTTTGCCACAACTTTGGAGGTATGCTTGGGGTCATTGTCCATTTGGAAGACAATTTGTGACTGAGCTTTAACTTCCTGGCTGATGTCTTGAGATGTTGCTTCAATATATCCACTTAATTGTCCTTCCTCATGATGTCATCTATTTTGTGAAGTGCACCAGTCCCTCCTGCAGCAAAGCACCCCCCACAACATGATGCTGCCACCCCCATGCTTCACGGTTGGGATGATGTTCTCCGGCTTACAAACCTCATCCTTTTTCCTCCAAACATAACGATGGTCATTATGGCCAAACAGAGGACATTTCTCCAAAAAGTAAGATCTTTGTCCCCATGTGCACTTGTAAACTGTAGTCTGGCTTTTTTATGGTGGTTTTGGAGCAGCGGATTCTTCCTTGCTGAGCAGCCTTTCAGGATATGTCGATATAGGACTCGTCTTACTGTGGATATAGATACTCGTCCACCTGTTTCCTCCAGCATCACAAGGTCCTTTGCTGTTGTTCTGATTGATTGATTTGCACTTTTTGCACCAAACTACGTACATCACTAAGAGACAGAATACGTCTCCTTCCTGAGCGGTATGATGCTGTGTGGTCTCATGGTGTTTATACTTGCATACTATTGTTTGTACAGATGAACGTGGTACCTTCAGGCATTTGGGAATTGCTCCCAAGGATGAACCAGACTTGTGGAGGTCAACAACTGTTTTTCTGAGGTCTTGGCTGATTTCTTCTGATTTTCCCATGATGTCAAGCAAAGAGACACTGAGTTTGAAGGTAGGCCTTAAAATACATCCACGAGTACACCTCCAATTCAGAACACCTCCTATCAGAAGCTAAATTAGGCTTGATATAATTTTCTGGAATTTTCCAAGCTGCTTAAAGGCACAGTTAACTTAGTGTATGTGAACTTCTGACCCACAGGAATTGTGATGTAGTCAATTAAAAGTGAAAAAATTGTAAACAATTGTTGGAAAATTATTTGTCATGCACAATGCAGATGTCCTAAACAACTTGCCAACAATATAGTTTGCTAATATGAAATCTGTGGAGTGGTTAAAAAAAATAGGTTTAATGACTTAAAACTTTTGACTTCAACTGTACATGTATCTACGTGTACTTTAAATAATACCATGGTACTACCATGCTGCATGTTCATATTAGATATATTGTTTTTATGAACTGTTATGACATATTTGGTTAGAAAAGTCTTTACTTTTAGAAGAATATTTCAGCTCGGTAGGTCCAATGCAAGTGAATGGTGGTCAGAACTCTGAAGCTCCAAAAAAGCACATAAAAGCAGCATAAAAGTAATCCATATCTTCAGAAGTGATCTAATAGGTGTGGGTGAGAAACAGATAAATTTTTTACTATAAATTCTCCTCCCTGCCCAGTAGGTGGCGATATGCAAACCGCCAAAAACAAAAGGAAGAATGTGAAAGTAAAAGTGGAGATTTATAGTGAAAAATGACTTAAATATGGATCTGTTTATGGAGGGCATGAGGGTGAGTAAATGATGAGAGAATTATTGTACACTGTAACTACACCTTTAATGAAGACCTTCATAATCACGGGCAAATTACATTCATTTGCATGTTTGTTTCACTGAACTGTTTTCCCTATATTCATTATTGTGCCGCTGCAAATATTTCTTATGGTTCACTAATATGCTTGATGCAATGCGCTTGCTAAGTCTGTTCGGATAGAGTAACAGATGGCAGGGAAAGAACAATGCCATGGTTCTTCCTCCACTAAAAAAAATTTAATTAGCTTCTCACCTGCAACGTGATGTTTTCACTTGAGTTTGTCGCAAGCCATCACAGAACCACATCCACCAATGATCTACTCTGCTCTCTCTGTGTCTCTGATTTCGCAGGATTCACATTCGTGTGCTTTACCGCTGATAAAGTGGATGTAATTTAAATTCTGTTGCTTATAAATGAAAATGAATATGATGAACAAGTCACCCAATGTGTTTAATAAAGAAATAGAAATATTTAATCTGTTTTTGAAATATGATAATCACATATCCCAAACAGAAGCTGTACTGTCAGAGTGTTGGGCAGGGCCATTTCTGAGCATTTGGGGGCCATAAGCGAAATCCTACTTGGAGGCCCCATGGAGTTTCAGTTTCCCTTCCCTCTCAGGCCACAAGGGGGCCCCCTATAACTGTCTAATTGAGCCATAACAGCTGTCTCAGTCTTCCTCACAGCTTTTAGTATATTTATCAAATAAATTAATAAATAAAGTAAGCTTTAAACTGTATCGCCAGTAAGTCATTTCCCATCATGCTTGCAGTTTGCGCAGCTGAGAGAAAGCAAATGCGCCACCTGGCACTAAAAAGTGCAGCTCTCGCAAGAGTATTTTTGAGTATACGTGTCACTGTGACATCAAGTCAGACAGATTTCTAACATAGTGCATTCCCCAACAATAATTGCAAACAATAATGAATAATAATAATAATAATAATAATACACAATAATGCCGCAAATTCGGCACAGATAATTTTCACATGCAAATGAGCTTTGCGGCAAACTTACGGCAAATTGTCCATTGTTGCCAAATGTTTGCCGGAAGTTCAGCACTACCGGTGAAGAGCTGCAAGTTCATTTGCATGTGAAAATAATGAGCGGAAATTTTGTTTCAAGTTTTGATTTTTTGTAAGGGTTATTTTTATTGTCGTGCAGTTGTATTTTTTAGCAGTAGCACAGTGCATAGCAAAATACTATAAATGTAAACTAAAAAAAAATTGTTGCTAGAAAATAAATACTTGCTAGATTTACCCTGCTGAGGATTGTGGGTAACGGGCAGTGAACGATATTAATGCATTGTGACATGTTACAGTTTCATGTAGGCGTTTGTCACTGGCCCCCGACCTGACAGTTTCCTCAGCAGTTCCTCGTGAGGGGTCAGCAGATGAGAACTGAGCACAGATGTTACTGTTGAGGAAACCTGACAGCAGTCGAGGAGGTTTTGAACTTAAACACTGACTCTGTGTCACAACAGTCATTTGAAGGGGAACGTGACTCTTTCTCCCAGGTGTGTGACTTCCAGAGACTGTAACATCAAGGGGTTACCCAACACACAAAATAAATTGTTTACTGCACAGGAGTAAACTATTATGTCCTTGAAGATGAAGAGTACATTTTTTTCAATGTTAAAATACTTTTCTTTTAACCTTTTAAAAAGCACTGACAATAAGCCAGTCGGAGGGTCATTAGATCAAAGAAGGGAAACAAAAAAATGAGTGCTTTGGGACAGTGCACCTTGACTGACATTATAAGTGAACATTGAGTCCCACAGACACCCTACACCAACCCCTACACCTAAACCTAACCCTTACAAAAATGAACCATGGTTTTACTACAGTAACCAAGGTATTTTGTGGTAAAATCATAGGAACCACAAAATTAAACATGGTTACTATATTAAGATTATATAAGTGTAGTAACCAGGGGTTGTGTTATCCGAAAAGGGGTTTGCTGTCTTTTTCTGCATATTGCAGAGCCATTTTGTGGTCCGTTCTGCATAATGCGGTGGCTCATTTTAGCTTATTGTGGCACATTCGGCACGTTTCGCGGCTGACCCACTGGCCCGCTCGGTTCTCCCAATGAATAGTACGTCCCTGATCGGCCCCAAATTGCGTCGGCCCACCGGGAAAATGCCCGGTACGCCAGATTACCAGTCCAGCCCTGTGTATATGCCATTATAATGGATTCTACACCACTGAATGTTGTAGACTTTGACGGGTAAAAATTGACCATGATGGAAATTTTACAACTCAGCCCGTCAAAATGATGGATAAAGATTTTTTTCTAGCACAACCTCTGGTAGTAACGCTATGGTTACTTGAATTTAAACTCTGGCTTCTGCCAAAAACACTTATAATTACAATATTACTATAGTACAACCATGGTCAATTTTACCCGGATCAACTTTCTCTCAACTCCCCCGACCTTCACCTTCACCAAATCACTGTGACGAAATCAATCTTTATATACATTTTTATTCATTATTATATATAGTATCAAAGTATATATTAGGTGAGACTTAAGGCGGATTCGAACCCCGTCGTCTGCATGGAAAAAGCACCCCACCCCACCGCACCCCACCACAGCGACACTAGGGACACAGCTTGTCTTACATTTTTGTCTGTGATAGCTCACGTGCATCACCCAGACGTCTGTTTGATGTGTAAGACATTTCCTCTCGTACGTCAATAAGACATTCAGCAGATGCCATTGAGACAATTCTGATTTAAATGTTTGTTAATCAGATCTTTTTGGATTTTCATCAATGTTAATTAGAGTGCGATGCATTCCTGGTTTAAAGATCTTAAACTGACATCTCAGAGATGTACGTGTAGGGTTACACCTCAAATGTATGATATGACGTTATATATTACTATCAGGTTCAGCTCTCTCTCTCTCTCTCTCTCTCTCTCTCTCTGTCATCTGTGTCATTTGATATTTCAATTTGCAGCGCTAATTCACTTTTTCTGACTAAAGGATTTGATTATGGATCAAATTACACCGTGAGAGAAACAGAGAAGGAATGTGTGCAAAAGTTGAAATCCATCTGTATCTCAAAGTGCTCGTCTTTTCAGTATGTGACAACGTCCTGCTAGTAATGCTAGCCAAACTGCTCAGGCATCCAGAGCGCTTGGGAATGGCGATCTTATTGCTAAATTCTGCTTCTATATTCAAAACAGCTGTTCTGATGATTTTTGGGATTTTTTTTCCATCTGTAAAATCATCCAGACGATGCCTGAATGCTTTGAAATGTAATAGAAAACCTCTCCTCAACGAGCCGCAATCGTACTATTCATGTCATGTCACGTGTAGCAATATGGCAAGCCCAACTGACTTTTAATCATGTTCAGTATATGAATTATTGATATCAAAAATACATTGCACAAAATTAACAGTAATTCCAGTATAAGTCATCAGTAGAAAATAAGTTTTTTTTTTTGTTTTTAATTTAGTTGTAAGATATCAGCTCATTTTTCATTCACAGTTATTATTTTGCAACCCATCCAACTTAAATATTATCATCATTTGTTACAAATAATCATATATTATAATAGTAATATATAGTAATATATCTCAATCGTGCACCTTTAACTTTTAAAACCTCACGCTTTTATTTTGACATTCTGAACTCTCCAGGACGTCCTGTATGTGTCTGTTTATGGGCAAGTTCACAGTAGTTTCATTCGCTTCTTATTCAGATTCTGATCAAATGCTCCTCCGGTGTCGTTCTGAATGCATATTATAAGTGAACTGAACTACTGAGCATCTACATCTGAGATGTTGTTCGTGAGTAGCGCTCAAATGTTGCACACCGCGTGAAGGCAAAAATTAGCCGTGAGTGTGTGTGTGTGTAAATAGAGCAGCGCCTTTCACATGGGGCATCTGTGACTCACGTGGTAGAGCGGGTTGGCCACTAATCAGGTGGTAGAGCGGGTTGGCCACTAATCAGGTGGTAGAGCGGGTTGGCCACTAATCAGGTGGTAGAGCGGGTTGGCCACTAATCAGGTGGTAGAGCGGGTCGGCCACTAATCAGGTGGTAGAGCGGGTCGGCCACTAATCAGGTGGTAGAGCGGGTCGGCCACTAATCAGGTGGTAGAGCGGGTCGGCCACTAATCAGGTGGTAGAGCGGGTCGGCCACTAATCAGGTGGTAGAGCGGGTCGGCCACTAATCAGGTGGTAGAGCGGGTTGGCCACTAATCAGGTGGTAGAGCGGGTCGGCCACTAATCAGGTGGTAGAGCGGGTCGGCCACTAATCAGGTGGTAGAGCGGGTCAGCCACTAATCAGGTGGTAGAGCGGGTCGGCCACTAATCAGGTGGTAGAGCGGGTCGGCCACTAATCAGGTGATAGAGCGGGTCGGCCACTAATCAGGTGGTAGAGCGGGTCGGCCACTAATCAGGTGGTAGAGCGGGTTGGCCACTAATCAGGTGGTAGAGCGGGTCGGCCACTAATCAGGTGGTAGAGCGGGTTGGCCACTAATCAGGTGGTAGAGCGGGTCGGCCACTAATCGCAGGGTTGGTGGTTCGATTCCCGGCCCACACGACTCCACATGCCGAAGTGTCCTTGGGCAAGACACTGAATCCCAAGTTGCCCCCAATGGCAGGCTAGCACCTTGCATGGCAGCACTGCCATCATTGGTGTGTGAATGTGTGTGTGAATGTGCGTGTGATTGGGTGAATGGGACACAGTGTAAGTAGGTTAAAAAAGGCGCTATATAAGTGCAGACCATTTGCCATTACACTAATGCACTGGAGCTGCGTGTGCATTTTATATATTTACATATTAAACAGCCTTTTGTGATTTACAGACCTATTTCACGTCTTCAAGTGGCTTTGAATAAAATGCACAAGTCATATGAACTACTTTAATGGTGCTTTAATTGTTTTTATGTTATTTTTGTAGCTTGACAGTAACGAACATGACTAACACACATTATCGGATTTGGATCGGGCTCATCAGAGCCGATACCAATCCAGGTATCGGATCGGTGCACCCCTAGTAATTACATGTGTACTAGTCAATATAAAATGTAAAAATGGAATTTCAACTAGTAAAACATTTTTATTGTTTGTATCTGTAAATGCACTTTTACTAGAAGAATTTCACAGTGATATGTCATTCACGCTTGCGCAAAACACAATTACAGATATCTATCATTAATTCTACTGGTTGAAATTCCAGTTTTGCATATTAGCAATGCACTTCTTGCTAGTAAAAATGACAATTTTAAATCAATAATTCCATTATTAGTAAAAATATCCATTGCTGATCTCAACAATTGAATTTCAACTTGTGAAAATGCTCATTTTTGATCTCTTTAAATGTATTTCAACATGTTAGATTTGGTCTTTCAGATATCTGGAAGTGGATTTCACATATCGATAAATTGAATAGTAATTAAAGATAGCTTAAACTGCTTTTTTACAAGCTACAATCACATTACTGATATCTAAAATGAACATTGCCACTAGAAAAAACACCTAATGACTGATATCAAAAAGTAACACTTTCACCAGTAATAATTTCAATCCTGGGTTTGTTCAAATCCCCATCCCTAAAAGCATTCATGTTCTTTACACCACCTGTATTTCAGCACCTTCACAAACACCACTTCACAATATGACACAAGATGCTTTATTTTTTACATCTGCCCACTGTCCCTCTTTAACATTATTAACAGCACCATCTGATGTAAAAATCACCGTGGCGACCCACTGAGCCGGAACACTGGACTTTTGCTCCAGGGTTTGGAAGCGGTCCGTGGTTTTGCTCCAGGAAGGAAAAAAATCCCCGCAATCCTTGTGCATGCGAGCGAGCTGGTGGACCGGAGTTACGTAACCATATGCTGAATCTCTGTCCACTTGCAGTTTTCTTTAATAATTATGAATGGATATTATCTTAAATTAAGACACGTAAATCAAATAATTAGACCCCTGCTGCAGGCTTCCTGGATTTTAATTAATTCTAAGATGACTGCTTTAACAGACATCGAGTCTTAACACCTCTTCTTTAATTTTCCCCTTTAAAACGTAATTCCTCTTGTGGCCATTCTGGAGCGTGATATCCGCTTGGTTCAATTGGCTTGTTGTCATGGATACGGTAATTTAATCTTTTCCTCTGAAAGTCACGTGACCCTACCATCCCACGAGTTTGATAGTACCAGCGTTGTGACGGACTGTTTAATGTGGGATGTTTGTGTTTGTATGTAAGAGAGAAACAGAAAGGAGGAAATGGAATTCTGGGAAAAACTGATGATGTATTATATAAACGTACCGGCCGGAGTTCCTCCGAAACATCCTCCATTAAGAGAGGTCATTTATTTAACCTTATTTATCTAAAAGAGGAACTTTTGTTTTCAGTTCAGCAAAAGCTAAAGGTCAAATTATTATTTTATTCAAATTACCTTGAACTAGCCATGTCAACAAACTCAAAATTTCAGAATTCCCAGTCCAAAAAGACTAGTTAAGCTTAATGAGCTAATAGGGTAGAAACTTTTCCTAAACAACAGATGAACTAACGTTGAATTTTAGAAATTAAATGTATTATAAAGTATATTTTATACCATGTTATGTTCCTGTCTGTGTGTGTCACCTGCTGCTCTGCTAGGGTTGGGAATAATACAAAAAATATTACAAAGAAATACCAAAACCATATAGTTTTCATGACTTTCTTTTCCGTTTGCGATTCCTTAAACATGCGATTTTACACCGATGCAGATGGTACACAGTACTAAAATAGTCTCACAGCGTTTCCTAATCCACAATTCAGCGGCGGATCAACAGGCGGGAACCAGCTGAACAGTCAATGTAAAACATAAAACATAAGGACTACGTGGCTGCGTGGCTCTCTCTCGAACTGGCGTCTCCGGCCCCCCTTTATCTCGCTCTCCCGCTAATCATATGATTCAGCGCCGGCCGTGCACCCTCACGGTCATCCACGCCCTCCCCCTCGTCACATTGCGCAACCAGAATAGTCTGATTCCCAAATGAATGACTCTTATGAGCCGGTTCATTTTAGTGAATCAAAAACACAGTGAGATCAGTGTAGTCCAATTCCCGAACACATGACTAATGAGCTGGTTCATTTGAATCTACAGACTGACTCATTTTTTAACATTGGGTTTAATGTAAATGCAAAGCAGTTGGTGTAACATACAGCCAGAAACTGCACACGGTTTGGCAAACTTTCTCACATTTTAGTCTCTTCTGGTGTATGGGAATAATAGTCTCTTCCCTCCTCATTATTACCTCACTGTGACTGCACGGGACATGTTTCTGAACAACCAGTTGGTGCCATTAACAAGTAAATGTTAATGAATTGATTAATATGACGTCATGACAATGAAGATTTCTGATTGGCTGTTACTGCAATTTAATAAAAGCTGTTCTTCTGAAAGTATATCAAGCTTTTTTCCCATTTCAAAAGATCAAGAAAAATATATGAATCCTCAAGATATGACCCCTTCAACTGGTCATAGATCAGTGAGTTCACCTGAACGATCTAAATGTATTCCTCTGCATCTTTTCTCCATCTGTTTGTGAGGACATCGTGATCATGTGTGGGTGCGTGTCAGTGTCACAGATTCTTTCTTCTGCTTTCATAAGCTCTTTTTGCTCATCCAGAAATACAGGATCAAATGTCCAATAGTAAACACACACACACACACACACACACACACACACACATGTGCTGTGGTGTAGATAAAAAGCTTTAGCCTCAGCCTATAAAGATATTTATATTGCATGACCTGAGAGACTGTAAAATTGTCTTTCTGTCTCTCTCTCTCCTTCCCTTCTCAGTGAAAATGTCAACTGGGGCTCAAAACTCATTCGCAAGATGATCAGACTATTAAATTGAAACTATCGTGCACATCATCACATTCAAAAGGTGCTAACTCCCTCTCTCTTTCAGTATCTCCTCTAATATGTCCCACTTTTGAAAAGCTCCATTATATGCTTTTGTGCATCTGCTGATCAGTATCGGGGAAGCAACTTACAGTATCAAGCTAATCATTTAAAGTAGTTATTCTGCAGTCAAGCTACTGCTGATACGGTAGATAGCTACACCAGTTACTTACAAAACCAAAGTAGAAATCTATATAGTCAATTACATTTAAATATATCGGATTACATAATTAACAAGAAACAGAGCACTATACACTCACCTAAAGGATTATTAGGAACACCTGTTCAATTTCTCATTAATGCAATTATCTAATCAACCAATCACATGGCAGTTGCTTCAATGCATTTAGGGGTGTGGTCCTGGTCAAGACAATCTCCTGAACTCCAAACTGAATGTCAGAATGGGAAAGAAAGGTGATTTAAGCAATTTTGAGCGTGGCATGGTTGTTGGTGCCAGACGGGCCGGTCTGAGTATTTCACAATCTGCTCAGTGACTGGGATTTTCACGCACAACCAGTTCTAGGGTTTACAAAGAATGGTGTGAAAAGGGAAAAACATCCAGTATGCGGCAGTCCTGTGGGCGAAAATGCCTTGTTGATGCTAGAGGTCAGAGGAGAATGGGCCGACTGATTCAAGCTGATAGAAGAGCAACTTTGACTGAAATAACCACTCGTTACAACCGAGGTATGCAGCAAAGCATTTGTGAAGCCACAACACGCACAACCTTGAGGCGGATGGGCTACAACAGCAGAAGACCCCACCGGGTACCACTCATCTCCACTACAAATAGGAAAAAGAGGCTACAATTTGCAAGAGTTCACCAAAATTGGACAGTTGAAGACTGGAAAAATGTTGCCTGGTCTGATGAGTCTCGATTTCTGTTGAGACATTCAGATGGTAGAGTCAGAATTTGGCGTAAACAGAATGAGAACATGGATCCATCATGCCTTGTTACCACTGTGCAGGCTGGTGGTGGTGGTGTAATGGTGTGGGGGATGTTTTCTTGGCACACTTTAGGCCCCTTAGTGCCAATTGGGCATCGTTTAAATGCCACGGCCTACCTGAGCATTGTTTCTGACCATGTCCATCCCTTTATGGTCACCATGTACCCATCCTCTGATGGCTACTTCCAGCAGGATAATGCACCATGTCACAAAGCTCGAATCATTTCAAATTGGTTTCTTGAACATGACAATGAGTTCACTGTACTAAAATGGCCCCCACAGTCACCAGATCTCAACCCAATAGAGCATCTTTGGGATGTGGTGGAACGGGAGCTTCGTGCCCTGGATGTGCATCCCACAAATCTCCATCAACTGCAAGATGCTATCCTATCAATATGGGCCAACATTTCTAAAGAATGCTTTCAGCACCTTGTTGAATCAATGCCACGTAGAATTAAGGCAGTTCTGAAGGCGAAAGGGGGTCAAACACAGTATTAGTATGGTGTTCCTAATAATCCTTTAGGTGAGTGTATGTCTGGCACAAAAATAACGAGAATCTCAATTAGGGTGACGGTAAAATTTGAACAAACACATTTGCACTAAATACTTTTAAAAACAACCTTCATTTATGTTACGGATATAACATATTTTTATGATATAAAAGATTTTCTTTGCTATTAAAAACTTTGAACTCAACTCTGTCACCAACCTCACCAACCAACATGTCCTCACAGAATCACATTCCTGTACTTTAATCGCAGCAGTTTCGGGGTGAAATGACCACTAGAGGTGCTTAAACAACAATGAAATGTATTCTCTTTCATGAGAAAAATGAACACTTCACTCTGTTTCTCACACAATGCTATTTTATGACATGTGCATGACTTGTAAGGCAATACTTTTTAACATTTGCGTTACATAACTGTGACAGGGCGGAGGTCGGGCCGGGTCGTGATGATACACACCCGGTCCATTATCAGGCTAAATAAGCCTCCGAGAGGGATAAAGGCCGACTGCGGAAGGCGGTGCGACAGGAGAGAGCTTATTTACGGACATGCCCGTCATGAGTGTGTTTGTGTCTTTTTTGTTCAGTTTTATATTAAAATATTATTTATATTGTCAAGCCGGTTCTCGCCTCCTCCTTTCCATTAATCCCTTACACTGGCACCGAAACCCGGGAAGGAGGAGTGATACGCCATAGCAGAATCTCGCCACTACCATCCACCCCAACGGAGCAGCCGTGGATAGAGCATTAACAATGTAAAGCCTGATATATGAAAGAATTGTCAGAAAATGCAATTTTTTTTTACTTTAAACTGTTTTAGTACCATTAGACAAAAAGCGGCTTTAGAATACAATGTTTTGTTTACTTTTGTTTAGTAAACATGTTTTGTTTACTACCATATTATTGATCATATCAATTGATATTATTGATCATATCAATAATATCAATCATTGACACACAGTTCACAGCAATCCATTACACAAGTGAATCTGTCAATCAGTTGGAGATTTATTATGAGGGCTTGTTTAAGGACCGTCAATGAACACCTGCGTCAGACGTGCTTGTGTTGCATCATAAACATAAAATGTGTGAAAAAAAAATGAAACTGTGTCAAGATAAATATAGTTTAATACTTAGAACACATCTTGAGATCCCTTAGTTTGGATTTGTGCTCCAACAAGTGTTTTGAACGCAAGAACGTAAAGCATGTTTATTTTGTTTTCTTCACTGTATAAACTGTGTGTTGCTCATACAGCTGAAGTTTCACTTACTGCCCCCTGGAGTAAACAGGTGGTACTACAAGCTTGCATTTCTCAGGAATCATCTTTATTATGGTCCGGGGGGGCATTGCGATTATTTGTGTAAATTTTTTTAACGCATTATTTTTAAATCAACAGCCCTAATATATATATATATATATATATATATATATATATATATATATATATATATATATATATATATATATATATTCATTTTTATTTTTTTGGTCTAGCATGTCATATTTCACATTTGTCATGTTTGAAATCTGAGACAAATTTTTGCCCCTAAAAACAAATATAATCATTTTCTTAAATATTTAACACTTATACATTTTTTTAAAAAATTATAACAAAGTTTACTATTTAGTCTTTCAAGAGGAAAGTAAAATAATATTATAAATATAACACTTTGTAAAGTTTATGTCAGATGTAAAACAGACTGCTAATGGCATATTTCACCCGTAAAGCCTAATGTATCAAATTCGATAAACATTTTCAACATCGTAATTTATAAATTTAAACAGAGTGCTTTGATACAACGATAGGCTAGTCTTGTAAAGCCAACATTTATTGTCAAAAATGTCAATAACTTTAATTGTAATCATTTTAAAATAAGCTGTCATTAATCCCGAAAGTGTCACTTTTTCCGCTGTCATTTCAAAACCAATTTTGTTCCACAAATAACCACTAGATGGTGCCATAAACATGTGAAACTTACCTACCACATGTTGTTTGGCTCATTTGTTTGGGAGACAGTTTAACTCGCTTTTAGCGCCACACAGTGGACATTTCACCTTGCAGTGATACGTGTAAGGAACTATGTAATAACTATGTAACTATGTATGTTGCAATAATGTCACCACAGTCACAGAATGTTCATGAGATCAGCCAAAAATCCCTGCTGCTTGCTGGACAAATTATATATATTCATTTCTTTCAACAAAAAAAATGTATGTTTGTAATTCTTGGCCAGAATGAGATGCAATACGGACCAGAACTTTAGAAGATCTTTAGCAGTTTAGTCAAACGTCTGGCTGCATGAGACTAACTCGTTCCCAGTGTCCATCCGTTTCCCTTTCCTCACTGTTCCTCAGCGCAATATTCTATTAATTTAACAATTGTCTGTAATCTACTCCTGTAATTCTCTCTCTTTCCCTGTCTCTCCCCGGCGTCCCATGCTAAAGTCATAAAGATGGAGGACAACAGATAAACAAGTGAGCTCACTCTTCTGCCCCCTGGGGATGAGTGGAACGACAGAGCGCAGGGAGCGAAAAGCAATAGAAACAGAAAGAGCAATATGGACGTTTAGTGGGAAGATAAAGCTAACAATAATTCTATTTAATAATGATTCGTATAGCAGGCAAACAAACATACAGTCCACAAGTGTTAAAGTGGACACGTGGACCCGCAGAGTCAGTCATATGGCAGGCGCATGTAGTCATCTCTACTTTCTGAACAGGAAACAGTTGGTCTCGCTGACATCATTATCTAGGCTGACATCTCAGTCACAACAACCCTTCTCCATATTTTCCTTATAAACAGAATTATGCCAGAATTAATTAAAAAGCTGAGGTCTCGTCTGGAAGTTTAATTGAAGAGTTTGAGATTAAATCAAAATTCTGAACCAATGTTAATATTTGCTTGACAATTGTCAACTAATTGAATTCATGTCCTAAAGATATTGACACAGTGATCATGTACAGACTGTAAAGTGTTGGGAGTGCCAACCACATATAACATTTACATTTACATGTATGCATTTGGCAGACGCTTTTGTCCAAATTGACTTACAGTGCACTTATTACAGGGACAATCCCCCCGGAGCAACCTGGAGTTAAGTGCCTTACTCAAGGACACAATGGTGGTGGCCATGGGGTTCGAACCAGCAACCTTCTGATTAGCAGCCCTGTGCTCTAGCCACCACCCTCCTGATATATAAAGTCACCATATCAGCCAGTTCACATGGCTTTTAGTCTATCTGTCTAGCTTTGAGATCATCTACAAGCTAGTCTTTCTCTTCCTGGAAAATGGACCAAAAATATTGATAAAAATTGTATAAAATGGGTACTTCCCTACATAGTGATAACCATTGCAACGTTTGCCATTTTCTTAGCATGATCTTATGAAAATTACCTAACTGTGGCAACATTTTGATAAAATGATTATGGGTTCATAACAGACAAGATTGAGTTTTAAATCAACAAAGATGACCTCCCTACCTTAAACCTAAACCTAACCAGTAGTGTTATAAAAAGCAAATGTGACTTCCCAACCCAACTGCTAAAGCAACCACGTCATTGTGGTGTTTTTATGACACTCTCAGCTCATGTGTGGACTCTCGTGCTCTTCAGGACTCGTACCCTAGATCATTTGCATTGCAAGTGCAACGCTCTATCAGTTGAGCTACCGGGAAATAGTAGCAATAGTAAAAGTGTTCTGACGTCTTAAGTTTGCATTATGTGAGACACAGGGCGAAATGTAAATGTTTCTAAACTGATACTTTGCCATTTTACTCGTGATTTGTGTGAGAGTGAACAAAAGTCATTGATGTTGTAGCGCCTCTGTTATTAATTTCACCGGGAAACTGCAGCGATGCGCGTGACAAGCCACGTAAAAATCATTTAGCAAAAATGAAGGTTTAGTAAAGTGACTCTGTGACACCAGGTTTATTTTCTGTGGTCTAACAGCCCTCAAGAGCTTTGAAATCAGGCCCACCACCTGATAATCCACCTGATTTACAATAAACCAGTTTGGACCAGCTAATGACCAGCTTAGACCAGCTAGACACCATGTTAACCACCTTAAGCTAATTTTCCAGGAGCGACAGTAGCCCATTTGGACACCGAATCTCATCTGCTTCACAAACGGAGACATTTCCAGGTTCTTATCCTAGATTCTCTGAACGCACACGCTTACTGTCAGTTACACACATACACCATAATGTGTGTTCACAAGGCCCACCCACAAACCCAGCCATGTCCACTTGCCATAAACAAAGTACTGATGATAAATGATAGAATAGATTATTTTGGTCTATATTATTCATATAGTTTTTTGCATATATACAGTGAAATGGATTAGTTTTCACATATCCCAGCTAAGCTGGGGTCCGAGTGCAGGGTCAGCCATGATATGGCGCCCCTGGAGCAGATAGGGTCAAGGGCCCAACAGTGGCATCTTGGTGGTGCTGGGGCTTGAACCCCCGACCTTCTGGTCAGTAACCCTGAGCCTCAAAATATGATCACCTGCTGCTCTCTCTCTCCCTCTCCCTAGCAGTGTTGGGTGTAATGCATTACTAAGTAATTACAGTAATTAAATTACTTTTTCATTGAAAAAAGTAAAGGATTACTCTTAATTTTTCAGTAATTGAATTACAGTTACTTCTGATGTAATTGCGATAAATACTGTATAGACTCTAGAACAATTCTATATAAAACAATTGAATTTAAGATCAAAATGTAACATCTTATGTCAAAAAAATTACTTTTCTAATGTATTGCTGCCCCCTTAAATTCTTTGGCCAGTTCATGCATAATTTATTTGAATGTATATTAATTATTTGAAAGAAACAAAAGTAATGTAATTAGAAAGTAATGCAATTACTTTTCAGTCAGAGTAATTAGTACAGTAATCTACACTGTAGAAGGTGTAATTAGTAATTAGTAATTAATTACTCTTTTAGAGTAACTTACCCAACACTGCTCTCTATTCACTCATTGGATTGAAGTGGCCTATAAAGCACGTTGCATTATAAGTATGCACATCCAGTTCCACGGGCTCCAGAAGGGGCTGTTATCCATGTTCCGCTGGCCCGGAGTGTCGGTTGTGTCAGAGCTCCAAACTCCATAAAACACACCATAAAGTGGTGGTCAGCCTGCCTGCAAGTATGTCATTCAAGCGTGTTTGAATATATATGACTTTGCTCTCAGTCTTTTCATGGTCTTTTCCTTTACACACTCACTTTTGTTTCCCCCTGTGGCCGAATGTCTTACTCACTGGGAATTTGGCGACAGTAGTCCAACAGTTCAGCTGCTAAATTCACATTGCGCTTACTGAATTTTGAATCACTGGCCTCAGCGATTAAAGCTGGAAGTGTTGTTGAACATATGGGCACATGTGAGCTCCAGTTTACATGTGAAATGTCCACAGAGTGGCGCCAAAAGCGAGTTGTCTAGCAAAAATGTATTTTTAGCAGTACATGATGTAATACAGTCAACAGGAATGTATATATTATTATTATTAACACTACCCTGAGTGGTGGTGGCGTAGTGGGCTAAAGCACTGAACTGATGAGCAGGAGGTTGCTGGTTCGACCCCCACAGCCACCACCATTATGTCCTTGAGTAAGGCACTTAACTCCAGGTTGCTCCAGGGGGGATTGTCCCTGTAATAAGGGCTCTGTAAGACACTTTGGATATTTGTTTGGAAGTCATTTATTTACATGAACGTAATTACGTTTCCAATGGATCAGAAACCATGTCTCAGAGGTTGCGCTAGAGGGAAATGTGTTCACACATGGCTTACAGCGTTGATTTTCTAATGGCAAGTGTCTGTATTTTTATTGACATTTTTACATTAATATGTCATTGAAATGTGCTGAGTAGCACACTTACTACTCTTACTATGTCTTAGAGGTGAGGGTGTAGCGAGTAGTTGCTGAGATGAGACGGGAGATGCTGGATCTAAGAGCAGGCTTTTAATGATGGTGATGATGATAGTAATACAAATGAACGTGAACTCAGGACACAAACAAGACCTGACAAAGAGGGAACAAAACTAGAAGGTATTTATACAAGCAGGAGTAAATGAGGGAATGGAGAACAGGTGAGGATGATGGGGAACCGATGGCTGTGATGAGGGCAGTGCACCGTGGGAAATGTAGTTAATGGAAAACAGAGGGCAGAAGACAAAAACTATGTCAAAATAAGAGTCCTTTTTTATGGCACCATGATATTACCTCACATCACCTTCTCATACTCCTCTTGGAGGGCTCACCTGAGGGGCCGGCAGACAGAGTATGACAGAATAAATGAAGGCTCTCTCTCTCCAGCGCAGGGTTTGCTTTAACCCTGACATTTGGTGGTAATTGGTCAAGCATTGGTCTGTATCCCCCTCCATTTCTGAGCGGGTCTCATGTCCGAACAACATGCAAATTTGGAAACCAAATAAAACGTCTTTATAAAGAAAAGTAAAACTAGTTAAAATAGAGCTACATACAAACAAACAACATTTTCTCCAAAATAGTACAGCGTGGACATATAATGCAAGTGAATGGTGACCAAAACTTTAAAGCTCTAAAATGCTCAAAGTCTGCATAAAAGTAATCCATATGACTCCAGTGGTTAAATCCATATGTTCTAAAGCAATATGATAGGTTGTGGGTGAGAAACAGATTAATATTTAAGTCCTTTTTTACTATCAATCTCCACTTTCTCTTTTTTTTTTTTCTGTGATTAACATTCTTTGTGCATATCACCACCTACTGGACAAGGAGGAGAATTTATAGTTAAAAAAAAAAAAAGACTTGTATATTTATCCATTTCTCACCCATCCCCATCAACCACTGGAGGCTTATGGATTACTTTTATGCTGCCTTTATTTGCTTTTTGAACTTCAAAGTTTTGGTCACCATTCACGTGCATTATATGGACCTACAGAGCTGAAATATTCTTCTAAAAATCCTCATTTGTGTTCATCATAATAAAGTAAGTCATACACATCTGGGATGGCGTGAAGGTGAGTAAATGAGAGAATTTTCATTTTTGGGTGAACTATCCCTTTGAGAGTATTCAAATAGATTTGATTCCATTTGAATACTAATTAAACAAAACAAATTGCATGACATATTCTTGGAAAATATCTCTACGTGAACGATCGTACATCCATCCATCACCTGTAGCCACTTATCCTATGCAGGGTCTAGAGCTGAAGCCTATCCCAGAAGTCTCGGTCGAAAGCTGGGAATTCTGGACAGGTGGTCAGTCCATCACAGAACGATCGTTCAGAAGTAGATACATTTGCACCAGCTCTCTAATAACTTTGCACACCATTGTGTTCATGTTGTTTGACCTTAACTGACTGAAGGCAAATTAGCTATCGGCCTCAAAGTAGGTGGAGCTCCGGGTCACACCTACCGATGGCGTGGACCGATGGCCCTGGCAAGCTGTTAAGAACCACAGAAACAAACTCAAAAACCTTCGTTTTGGCTAGTTTTTGTTCTAAATGATACAACGATTGTTCTTAGATTTCATATGAAGTGTACCTTGAGCCATTTCAGAGCAAATACATATTTATCAAGATATGTATTTAATATAGGATGTAAAACAATGAGATATAATTGTTGTAGTTATATCGACTGGCCCTACCGAATGCCACATGAAAAAGCGAAGTATACCCTAAGCCCTAACAATACTGTGTCTGTAATTCTGATAAGCCTGTCGGGCACAAAGTGCGGCACCTTGTGTATATATTGCAAGCACTCGGACAGAGAAATAGAGGAAGCTCTCACTAGCCGTTGATGACTGGAGCTTACTGCTTTTGCCCCAGTCACAGCGAGACAATGGCTCTAAACGTGAAGCTCAGAATGATTTGTTCGTAACATGACCTTTCCAACACTTCAGAGGAGCTCTTTGAGCTAGAGAGAGAGAGGGAGAGAGAGAGAGAGAAGGCTATCTGTGTGGCTCGGCAGCTCAGCTGAGGGCTGTTTGGCTGCTATCTGGATCAGATAACATTCCGGCGTATTCAGGACGGCACAGCCTGGGGAGAGAGATGCGGCCTGGTGGGCAGAGAGGTTCGGCTGCCAGACATGGAGCAAAATAATTCTATGTGTGCTAAACAGACACGAACAGGGGACGTCCTCACAAACAAGGATGTTGGGCTATTGTATTGCATGTATTAGTGCTGTTGTCAGTGGCGACAAATGTAACAAGATATTGCTTTGGGAGAGCCTGTGAGAGAGATGTATCACCAGAGATATTGATTGTATTGATGTATATGATCAATAAGCATTGATTGAACTCAAGAGGTTGGTGATTTAGCAAGACAAACATATAGTTATTTGTCCGACCAATAGAACACATTAAACTGAAATTGAGACTCAGACTTTCTGAATCTTGTTGCCGTTAAGGAGAAACAATTGAGACGTTAAAACAGTCTCATTTGTGATTTTCCTTTTCTACAAGGCAGTGGTTTTCCAAAAGTGTCTGTGTGACGAGGAGGAGGGCGTGGCTGGGCCAAGAGGATGCACGCCCGGCTCTGAGTTGCCCAATCAGCAGGAGAGCGATGAAGGAGGAGCCAGGTATGCCAGAGAGAGAGAGATGCATGTGGCCACTGTGTGTGTGTGTGTGTGTGTGTGTGTGTGTGTGTGTGTGTGTGTGTGTGTGTCAATCTGTTATGTTTTCAGTTCAGTGTTTGTGTTAATTAAACTCTTGTTGTTTGTTACTCTGGTCCCTGCATCCTCCTTTCCCAAACATTTACAGTCTGTTAATGCATGTGTCTAATTGTTCAGTGAGGTAATGAGGGTAATTTACATGTTGTTTTGAAGGATCCTAAAGTGAATTATGAGTGGTAATGAAATAAAGAGCAAGATGAGAAATGTCCGGAAAAGAATGCGAGGACAGGAAAACAAAAGATGAGGAGAGATGTTTAGAGTGGAAAAGGAGACAAAGGAACACAGGAGGCTCTTTGGCAGTCGTTAGTGGTCACTGACGCAGCAGTTTCAACACGGGAACTTGAAATATTCCTGGCAATGCTGTGTGGTTGCTAGGGTGTTATGTGTGGTTGCCAGGGCATTGCTATATGGTTGCTAGGGTGTTGTGGGCAGTTTCCAGGGCAATGTTGTGTGGTTGCTAGGGTATTGTGTGCAGTTGTCAGGGTGTTGCTATGTAGATGTTAGAGTGCCTGGGTGGTTACCAGGGCTTTGCTATAATGCACTGCTACAGTATATGGTTATAGGGTGTTGTGTGTGGTTGCCAGGGCATTGCTATATGGTTGCTAGGGTGTTGTGGGCAGTTTCCAGGGCGATGTTGTGTGGTTGCCAAGGCACTGCTGTGTGGTTGCTAGGGTGTTGTTTTGCAGTGCTATGGTGTTGTGGTGGTTGCCTTGTGGTATTGCTGTATGATTTCTATGGTGCTGTAGGTGGTTTGCCGGGCATTGCTATGTGGTTGCTAGGGTATTGTGTGCAGTTGTCATGGTGTTGCTATGTAGATGTTAGAGTGCCTGGGTGGTTACCAGGGCTTTGCTATAATGCACTGCTACAGTATATTGTTATAGGGTGTTGTGTGTGGTTGCCAGGGCATTGCTATATGGTTGCTAGGGTGTTGTGGGCAGTTTCCAGGGCGATGTTGTGTGGTTGCCAAGGCACTGCTGTGTGGTTGCTAGGGTGTTGTTTTGCAGTGCTACGGTGTTAGAGTGTCCTGGGTGATTACCAGGGCTTTGCTATAATGCATTGCTACAGTATATGGTTATAGGGTGTTGTGTGTGGTTGCCAGGGAGATGTTGTCTGGTTGCCAAGGCATTTCTGTGTGGTTGCTAGGGTGTTGTGCATGGTTGCCAGGGCATTCTTTTGTGGTGCAACAGTGTTGTGGGTGGTCGCCCAGGATGTTGCTGTGTGTTTGTGGGTGGTTGCCAAGGTGTTGCAATGTTATTGTTAGGGTGTTGTGGGAGGTTGCCAGGGCATTGCTGTGTGGTTACTAAGGTGTTGTGCGAGGTTGCCTGGGTGTTGCTATGTAGTTGTGAGCTTGTTCTGCATGGTTGCCAGTTGTGGGTGGTTGCCCAAGGCATTGCTATGTGGTTGTGGGTGGTTGATAATATTTTATGTGATTGCTTCGGTGTTGTGGGTGGTTGCCCAGGATGTTGCTAATGTCACAACCCAAGTTTGGGACCAACACAACACGCCATCAAAAGTTAAACAAAAAGGTTGCAATGGCCATGGTAAAAAGAAAGTGAGGTTTATTTAATTTTTTTTAAATAAAGAAATCAACAGTAAATTTTTTTCAAACAAGGATGGGTGAGCAGACTAAATTAAACTGTCAAATAAGTAAATAAATCTTTCTAAATTTAATTGAAAAAGAAACAAACACAGAAAATAAATCTTCCGGGTCTTACCCATAGTTGCTATTTTAATCTGTGAGAGACAAACTCACCATCTAACTAAAACAAAAGAAATCAAAACAACAGCAAACAAACACTAAACACAGAAGTGGGTTACCTGGGGCAGCAGCTGTGAAGCCAGCACCTCTTTAATATGCAAGACTTTCAGCTTGTTAAGAGTCTCCGCCCACTTGTAATTGGCAGACTTGCACAGGAAACACAAAAGCAAAAGAGCAGGGGCTCGTAACACTGAGGAGCTTGTTGTGAGCTTGTTCTGGGTGGATGCAAGGGCATTGTTGTGTGGTGCTACAGTGTTGTGGGTGGTTGCCCAAGGCATTGCTATGTGGTTGCTAGAGCAGTGTTTCCCAACCACTGTGCCGCAGTACACTAGTGTGCTGTGAAAGATTGTCAGGTGTGCCGTGGAAAATGATCAAATTCCACAAAATGAATAAATGCATGAGGAAAAAAATAATAATTTCAGGGATCCAAACTCCTCGCCTTTCGGAGAAATTCGCTGTTTTGAAACCGGTCACTTTTGTGATTGTGAAGAGCAATGATTAACGTGCAAAAGTGAGTGATATTTACACACGTTAAGGGTCATCACATGACTCGCGTCAGCGCTGCAGAATACATTGAAGTCTATGAAGTGACTTCTGAAGAACTTTCTGCTATCAAAGTAACTGCAAGCTTTTTTTCTCTCTTCCAAATACACGTGTGGCTGCGGGGGCGTGGTCAAGCGCTCGTCCGAGGGAGAAAGCGGTAAGAGGTTATGCCGCTCTCCCGAGCTCACTAAATTAGAGACAGGTGTTAGACATAATTTAGCTCAGGTGCAAGCGCCCTTACCGCTTTCTCCCCCGGACGAGCGCTTGACCACGCCCCCGCTCCCACAACATGTTTTCAATGTTTATTGTGCACACCTCCCGCTTCAGAACCAGAGAGATCCTTTTTATTGTGTGATTTGTCAGATTGCTTAGACAAGTAATAATACTTAATAATAATAATAGCATGTCTCTACTTTTTTGAACAGGCTTTGTGTAAGAGTGCATATGATGCCTTAAAAGGTTGTTTATCATCAAAGGATCAGCTGAGGAGAAACTTCTAGATGTTGAGAAATGCAAATATGAAAATTGATTAAATATTTAGAACTAATATCACAATTTGTAAATATTACATAGGTGTGTTCAAGTTGTTTTGGCAACTATGATGGTTCTGTGTCACATGTAAGAGCTATCTGTAAAAGGTAGACACAAACTGTGTGTGTGTGTGTGTGTGTGTAATCTCTGCAACTCGTGAGTGGTTTTGGTATGCACATAACTAGGTTGATAGGCATTCCTAGGTAGTTACTAGTGTGATCTGGGTGGCCGGTTGCTAGGACAATGCTAGTGGGTGGGTGGTGATGGGGGCATTGCTAGGTAGTTACTAGGGTTTTCTAGGTGGATGCTATTACACTGCTAGGTAGTTACAAGTGTGTTCAGGGTAGCTGGTTGCTAGGACGTTGCTATATTTAAAAGGGTGTTCTGGGTGGGTGGTTGCTAGCACATTACTAGGAGGATACAAGGGTGTTCTGTGTGGGTGGTTGCTAGGGTGTTGCTAGATAGTTAGTAGGGTTTTCTGGGAGGGTGGTTGCTAGGACATTGATAGGAGGATACAAGGGTGTTATGGGTGGGTGGTTGCTAGGATGTTGCTATGTAGTTAGTAGGGTGTTCTGGGAGCGTGGATGCTAGTATATTGCTAGAAGGATACAAGGGTGTTCTGGGTTGGTGGTTGCTAGGACATTCCTTGGAGGATACAAGTGTGTTCTGGGTGGTTGCTAGGACATTCCTTGGAGGATACAAGTGTGTTCTGGGTGGTTGCTAGGACATTCCTTGGAGGATACAAGTGTGTTTTGGGTGGGTGGTTGCTAGGACATTTCTTGAAGGATACAAGGGTGTTCTGGGTGGTTGCTAGGACATTGCTTGGAGGACACAAGTGTGTTCTGGGTGGTTGCTAGGACATTGCTTGGAGGATTCAAGGGTGTTCTGGATGGGTGGTTGCTAGGACATTTCTTGAAGGATACAAGTGTGTTCTGGGTGGTTGCTAGGACATTGCTTGAAGGATGCAAGGGTGTTCTGGGCGGTTGCTAGGACATTGCTTGGAGGATACAAGGGTGTTCTGGGTGGGTGGTTGCTAGGACATTGCTTGGAGGATACAAGTGTGTTCTGGGTGGTTGCTAGGACATTGCTTGAAGGATGCAAGGGTGTTCTGGGCGGTTGCTAGGACATTGCTTGGAGGATACAAGGGTGTTCTGGGTGGGTGGTTGCTAGGACATTGCTTGGAGGATACAAGGGTGTTCTGGGTGGGTGGTTGCTAGGACATTGCTTGGAGGATACAAGGGTGTTCTGGGTGGGTGGTTGCTAGGACATTGCTTGGAGAATACAAGGGTGTTCTGGGTGGTTGCTAGGACATTTCTTGAAGGATACAAGGGTGTTCTGGGTGGTTGCTAGGACATTCCTTGGAGGATACAAGGGTGTTCTGGGTGGGTGGTTGCTAGGACATTTCTTGAAGGATACAAGGGTGTTCTGGGTGGGTGGTTGCTAGGACATTTCTTGAAGGATACAAGGGTGTTCTGGGTGGGTGGTTGCTAGGACATTTCTTGAAGGATACAAGTGTGTTCTGGGTGGGTGGTTGCTAGGACATTGCTTGAAGTATACAAGGGTGTTCTGGGTGGGTGGTTGCTAGGACATTGTTTGAAGTATACAAGGGTGTTCTGGGTGGTTGCTAGGACATTCCTTGGAGGACACAAGTGTGTTCTGGGTGGGTGGTTGCTAGGACATTTCTTGAAGGATACAAGAGTGTTTTGGGTGGGCAGTTGCTAGGACGTTGCTGGGAGGATACGAGGTTGTTTTGGGTGGGTGGTTGCTAGGATGTTGCTAGGAGGATACGAAGGCGTTCTGGGTGGGTGGTTACTAGGATGTTGTTAAGTAGTTACAAATGTGTTCCAGGTGGGTGGTTGCCATTTTAAATCATGTAATTTCCATCAGTGTCAATTCTACCAAAGAAAACTATTAAATACAATATAGAATTTGAGATAAAAAAAAAATTTAAATGAAAAATCTCCTGTAATGCATTTAAATAACCTGTTGGACATTTTTAGTGGAGAAATGAGTGTTAAAAAACAAACCAAGACTTGACTTTCTAGAAGTCCACAGAGCTAAATGTGCCTGAAGCTGGAAAAGGTTTATGTTTCACAATTTACATAAATGTTTTTAAGCATGTTATGCCTGTTGCATCTTTTGTATCTCTCGTTTTGTTTCAGTGTGTGATGTGCTAGGCCCTTGAGGAGTGTAAGTGATGGACTGGGTATGTACTTGGCTTTGGGATTGATACAGTGAAACAAAAACAAAAAAGAGAGGAAAAACATGGAGAATTGAAAGAACTCTATCGCACAGCTCTCTTATTTCTCCATGTTTGTCTCTCTCTCTCTCTCTCTCTAGTTTTTTATTTGTTTCTCCACCTCTCATCATAACATAAAATGATCACTAAGATTGCATAACCAATGAATGCAAACACACACACACACACACACACACACACACACACACACACACACAGAGTGTATACATGCATTGATAATATTATCTGTGTAAGAAGAATGTTTTTGTGTGTTATATTATATGGGCTTTGACAATCACTTTCAGGCCAGGTTGTCATGAATCCCTCATGTTTGAGGTCAAAGAGCATTTGTTTTTCCTTCATCAGAGTAATGCACTTCTCCATCATTTGATTAATTACTGACAGCACAACCCCAAGGACAATTTTATTGCTCAAAGGTTGCTCTTTCATTGCTCAGACAGCATAGTTGAGTTCCCAGCTACTTATCAATTGGTAATGAGTCAATTGTAGGCATGCAAGTAAGAGTTTATAGCTATAAAGTTAATGCAGATAGCACAGCTCAGTTTTATGTGTGTGTGTGTGTGCACGTGTGGTCTCAAGGGGACTATAAACCAGTCAAATCAGCGGCTTAGTATTGATCTGTGTGTGTAGAGTATCCATGAATTGACACCATCCTCAAATATTAATTTCTCATCAAATTCTTCCAAGACCAGATTATCTGAGCTGTGCTATCTGCATTTATAGCTCTATACTCTTACTGCATGTCAACAACTGACTTTTTTTTTAGATATTTCTCCCAAAATACCCGGGAGCTCAACTATGTCATCTGAGCAATGAAAGGGCAACCTTTGAGCAAAACACATGGTCCTTGAGGACGTGCCGTCAGTAATTTATCAGATGATGGAGGAGTGCATTACTTTAATGAAGGTCAAAGAGATGCTTTCTGACCTTTGACCTCACATGAGGGATTCGTGACAACCTGGCCTGAAAGAGTTTGCCAAAGCCCATCTAAATCAGATAGCAAGACACATGTCCATTATTTGATATGTGAGTGTACATGGATTAATGGAAAGGAGGCGGCGGGAACCAGCTAGACAATATAAATGATATTTAACTAAGAACTAAAACCAAAAGACACACATATGATGAACAGCTGCCCGTAAACGCTCTCTCTCTGCCGCCCCACCGTCCGTAGTCGGTCTTTATCCCTCTCGGAGGCTGGATTAGCCCGATAAGGTCCGGGTGTGTAGAATCAGGACCCAGCCCGCCCTCCGCCCTGTCACAGTGAGCTGTATCAGTGTGAGCGCAGGCAGCAAACACATTCTTCTTACGCAGATATGATCAGAAATTTGAAGCTCAAAGCAGCACATAAAGGCAGCATAAAAGCAATCCATAATACTCCAGTGGTGAAATCCATGTCTTATGAAGGGATTTGATAAGTGTGGGTGAAAAATAGTTCAATATTTAAGTCCTGTTCTTTTTATTAAATGAATATTTTCACCAGCCCTCCTAAGTTAGAGTAGTTCTTCTGTTTTTGGTGAATCACATTGGGCAGGGAGGAGAATTTATGGGAAATTTATAGGATTGGTTTCTCAGCCACACCTCTCTTATCACTTCTGAAGACATGGATTAAACAAATTGAGTCTTTTGGATTACTTTTATGCTGCCTTTATGTGCTTTTTGGAACTGCAAAGGTCTGATCACCATTCACTTGCATTGTATGGACCTACAGAGCTGAGATATTCTTCTATTTGTGTTCTGTAGAAGAAAGAAAGTCACACATATTTGGGAAGATGACAGAGAATTTAAATTTTTTGGTGAACTATTCCTTAAATGTCTTTGAAATAAAATGGTCTACTCTCTTTGTTAAGGCTAATTTCATTGTTAACATTTTAAGTATCCCAAAAACACAAAATTAAATCATATTTTTACACTTTTTGCGTAGTTTGGCAAAATTACAGCTTGATTGGAAATTACACCCAATAAAATATTCTGCTTACAAGTGATATTTACATTGATTTTACATTACTCTTTACTGACATTTTGTTTTGTCGACAAGTACATTAACTTTTGAAAAAACTTTATTTAGTGTAAAATAGTTTGGTGGGGATGAACTGACACCAGAGCTGTGGGACAGTTGTAATTATAGAAAAATCGAAATTATTTCACAATAAATATTTTTATTGTTTTTTTTTTTTTTTATTTCACTCTGTGTTTAGATGATCTCAGTTGAAAACCTGTTTATTTTTAAACATGTAATAGTTAGCATTTTTTATAGTTAAATCATGAAGGTCTGGGTCTGGGACAAGGCTAAAAGTGTCAAATCTATACATAAAAGGCGTTTGAAAAGTACAGAAAATAAACAATAAAAGCCTGGTAAAAAGTTTTCAATTCAGTTTTAATGAAACCTTCCTATAAGAAAGAAAAAAAAAAGTCCAAATCTTTTGTACATTTTAATTGAAAATCAACTCCTTGGAAATTAAAGTGGCCAAAGTTGTAGAAACACTCATATACGTGTGTGTGTGTGTGTGTATATATATATATATATATATATATATATATATATATATTTATTTATATGGGGTCAAAAAGGCTGAGGTCACATTCAGTAAAATTGTTATGGAGTACACACATCTATAAACACTGTATGTATATATATATATATATATATATATATAATAAATGTGTGTGTGTGTGTGTGTATACAGTATGTCTAGTGTTACTATTGCTTACTACAGTATATTTGGTTTTTTTTACCAGCCAATAAGCTACTTAACTGTTGAAAATCTTGAAAGAGAGAAGATAAAAGGGCAATGATGGAAGAAGAATGAGTGGAATAGAAATAAAGAGAGTTTGTACGTGATCGTTGCACTGATGTTTTGCATTAGCGTCAGATCTGTCTCCGTTGATTTATCATGATGTTTTTCAGGCGTGCATGTGGCTGCATGCATGTGTAATATGACGACAATTCTAGGTCATGATTAAACATCCTTTTGGACTCACATTGCGTGCATCTGTGTGTGCGTAACAATTTCTTGAGCAAATATACTTGGG
Organism: Moxostoma hubbsi; assembly: GCA_032164185.1. NCBI lineage: Eukaryota > Metazoa > Chordata > Actinopteri > Cypriniformes > Catostomidae > Moxostoma > Moxostoma hubbsi. The sequence goes on from JAVLUX010000040.1 coordinate 4,639,623, forward strand.
AATATGTTTGTATTATCTGATATAAATCTCCACAATATGTGCTTTGTAGAAGAGGACCTAGCTGAAAACACGCACCCCGCCCTTTTCCCATCTCTTAAAATGCCCCGCCAAACAGGAAATGTTTCCACAGAATGACAAATGAACCCTGCTAAACCAGATCCGTGTCAATTAAGGTGAGTTCGCCACACCTTTTTAAACATACTGTATATTGTATCTGCATAGATGAATCTGATGTGAAAGTAAATCTTAACAACAGGATCGCACGGCAACTCGACTTGTTGTTCCCGAATGTTCCAGTACTCTGACATCGACCCTATTCAATCGAGTTACTCACAAGCGTCATCTCCCATCTATGGCACTATGGATAGCGTGTTAGCAGCCTCTGAGAAACGGGTTCTGGTCCCATGTAAACCAGGAAGTATTCATGTTCACATAATCAATGACGAATCAGCGATTTGGAGGTTGTATTTTCCATCTAAGATTAAATTTGCATCCACAGATGGTTTAGGGTTTGGGTTAGGGCATGTTTTTGTCAGCCGAAACCTTTTGACCTAAATGATTTACTTGAAGTACCCCCTGATATTTTCATTTAATTTTCTCCCCAATTTGGAATGCCCAATTCCCAATGCGCTCGAAGTCCTCGTGGTAGCAGTGACTCAATCCGGGTGGTGGAGGACGGATCTCTGTTGCCTCCGTGTCTGAGAACGTCAATCCGTGCATCTTATCACGTGGCTTGTCGTGCACGTTTCCGCGGAGACCTAGCGCGTATGGAGGCTTCACGCTATTCTCCGATCCACGCACAACTCACCACGCGCCCCACCGAGAGCGAGAACCACATTAGAGCAACCACATGGAGGTTACCCCATGTGACTCTACCTTCCCTAGCAACCGGGCCAATTAGGTTGCTTAGGAGACCTGGCTGGTGTCACTCAGCATGTAGTAACCATTATAACCTGGGGTGGGGAGATATGTCCAACTTACTTCTAGATATACATTTACAAAATAATCTTTTAGGAAATTATACATTAGCCTATATTTTACGTTTCGGCAAATAATGCACGGAAATAGTTGGCGGTTGCCTAAATGGCACCTTTAGAGATCTGCAACTCCACCCCTGCCCAATGGGACCGTAGAACCTGTCGGATTTTGGCCCAAGTTTGGGTCAGTTTCTCAAGTTTGACTTTGGGGTAGAGTTGGGTTAGGGTATGTGATTCATGAACAAAAATAAACAACCCTGCCTAACTTGTTATGCACATGCGCTGTCGGTCACAGATGCATGAAGAGACTACTTGCATCTACTCTGTTTTCCCCATTGTTTTAGCTGTTGTACTGCATCTCGCTGTTTCTTCAGCATCTCGTGCAGGACGGCACATTTTATTTTATCACCGTGTCAAGTCAAAAAGAAATTCAAATTTCAAAAACAAATGTTGAGACACTTGTGTTCTGTTTCATGCATCCATGTGCTTGCTTTTAGCGCAGGTGTCACAAAAACGTTCTGTCTGCAAAATGGACTTTATGCGCCCGTTACCTTCTTTCACATTACTCCACATTTTTCTACAGCAAGAAATGTTTTTGCGAGGGTGCGCGCTCTCATGCAATCGACATTAAGAAATTGGCACTGAAGCCATCGATACAAGGTTGGTTAACAGGAAAATTGATGCACTTGATTTGAAGTTGTTCATCCTTGTTTTTATTTGTCAAATGATGGACAACATCTACACACCCTAATAAACCTTGTTTGGGAAAACCTGGATAAGGTTGTAGAGTTATAAAAATGTGTCTTCTATGACATCATTTACAGCTTAAAATACAACACAATTTTGGCGCCACCCTGTGGACATTTCAACTGAAAACTGGAGCTCACACGTGCTGATTCAGTCAACAACACTTCCATCTTCAGCCACTGGGGGCAGGAATTTGAATTTCGGCAAGTACAGACCGATGTGCTTTTGACTTACTCTTGGCAAATTCACAGTGTGATCAGTCTGAAATGAAAGTGCAGTAAGTGATTTTTTTGGAATACAACACATAAAATAACCTGAAAGATATCGCGGGTGAATTTTCAGAATTTCCATAGCTTTTCCAGGGCAGGAATCCACAAGTTTCAAATGCACGGATATTCACAGATTTTCCATGACCGTGGGAACCCTCTAAAACTCCTTGAGCAAAACAGCTGAAATCGCACCTTTAAATTTGAACTGAATCTTAATCGATTTTGAATTGAAAGTGCATTAAGTGATTTTTTTGGAAAACAATTCATAAAATCACCTGAAATATATCCCTGACAATGACTTTCCCATGACTTTTAAGACTGTATTATTTTCAGGGACATTTTCAGTTTTCCATGCCTGAAAAACTACTTTAAAATGATCTGATAAATTATTCATGACCGTGGAAACCCTGCAGAACTCTTGAGCAGATCAAATCAGTTACAGCACTGAATCTGAATCAAATCTGAACTGAATCTGAATCAAGTAGCCACAAAACTCCCAATGCTGCATGTCTCTCCCTGTTTTGTCTGGTGTGTGTGTTTGTATGCCAAACACGGATGAGAGGAGATTGAGAACAGAGCTGCCCAACTGGTGCAAGATCAAGAGACTGAACAAACTATTGCATGCAAATGCGCGTGTGTGTGTGTGTGTCTGTTGGGCCCATATTTGCGCCTGCTCTGCTGGTTTTCCCTATCAGTGTTCACATCTGTGTGTGTTCATTTATAACACACTTTAATTATTGGGTAGATATCAGCAGTGTGTGTCCATACAGTAAATAAACGTATACTGTTTCACCAACTGTTCTGTATAGAATTCTGATTATATGTCCTTGTGCATCTGAGATCATGTGCTCATATTCACAGTTTATCTTTAGCATGCCAGCATCACACACTCTTCATCATTCACATCAAAACTGTTTTTGACTCAACTTTTAATTCTGACCACCAGGGGGCAACATAGTCCATTATAGGGTCAGCAAAAGGATATCATCCATTAATTTGACTGCTAATGGAGTTGACATCATTTGTAAACAATCCTATAGGATCATAATGGGGGTAAATACGATTTAACAGAGAATCAAATAAGATCTCGCTGGATAGGATGAAATTCTGGGCGGATGGGACGAACAGAAAAGTAGGAATTTCAGTCCATGCAGCAGGACTTTATTTGATTCTTTTTAGGATTCTTATTATGATTAAGGTTCCAAATTATTATGGGAATCCATTGCACATACTCATGTTCACCATAGCAGGGGTGCATTCGAGTCATTGTTTTGAGTGAATTGCCTTTTTAATGCATTTCTGAATAATTAATTGATCCGAAAAAGAAAAACAAGTGAGCGTAAAGTCACTGACCCGGCTACAGTCACATTGTTCAGACTCCAAGACTTAGTGGTCATTTTGGACCAGATTCCTGTTATTTCAAGATATCCTTCTAAATCCGTCTGATCGCTGACACTTTACTGAACAACTTCCTAGAAAAAGCCCAAAGAAGGTCATTTTGGGCTTGGAGCCCTTTAAAACTTTTGTTATCATTAATAACTCACCATCTGATGGATGCCTTGTGTTAATGGGTAGAAATAATTGACTAAGTTAATAAGTAAATAAATAAGCAAACAGGCAGGGGTGCTGAAAATCATTATCACTTGCTAACTGTGTCTATTCACAAAATGTATTTCAAGAGCCAAGACACATTACTGCATCTGACGATCTATAAATGGACTCCTGTGAAAGCAATTATCCAGCAAACTGCAGGTATGAGGGCCCGCGAGTGATCCGACGGCAGGCCGGTGGGGTAACGAGAGGAGGTACTACTTAATGAAAAATCATACAAATGGCAGGCCCGTTGAAACTGTGCAAAAACTAGAACCGGACTGTTTGTCCATGGCATTTCTTGAAAGAGATAACATTGAGGGCAGCTGTTGCAGGAAAAAAAAACGTATGTCAAAATCAAACTATAACAAGCTACCCGGGGAAATTGAGAGCGATGGCCAGTTGACAGCAGTCAGTGAACAAACATGATGGAATTTAGAATGTTGGTTGTGTTCCATCTTCCACCTGCTGCTCATTATGAAGCCAATCTCTCAGAATCTTAATTGAGCTCATGAAAATGTAACGATCCTTTCAAATGATTCTTATTGATAAACATTTAACAGGTAATTGCTGGGACGAGAACAAATGACAATGAGAAATGAATCTGCCAGGTTGTTTAAAGAGCGTAATGTAGTTTAGATCTGAGCAATAGGATGATGTAATCGGATATCAACGATGCCTTCTAAAATCCTGATGCCGATTGCGAACTGACAATGATAGACAATGTCGGGAAATGACAAAACTATGGATCTGGGAAGTCGCCAAATATATTAAACAGGGTCAGGGTGTGAAACTAGCGCCCACCACCCGCCAAGTGTGACGAGGCTGAATCCAGTCTGCAATCTCGTCGACCAAATGTATTTCATGCACGAGGAATTTTTCCTGCAAAATCTACCTGCAACAGACATCTCGGAGTGGCACATGACAAGAAATGCTGTTAGTCACAAAGACACATGCTTGAAGAAACACACTTTATTCTATTTTTAAAAACATACAAAAAAAAGCTGTCAGTGCTCGTGTTTGATTCGCTGTTTGTTCAGAGGTGTGCAGCACGAACCTGTCTCGTGGAACAAGCGCATGTAAATAATTTTCATTTGTCTGAAAACTGATTTCAAGAATAATGTCATCTATGAGAATGTTGCCAATTATCTCTGATCATCCCGGGAGGTGCTGTGAATTTAGTTTTCCGCTATATTTCCAAGCGGTCAGCATGCATTGTGAACGCAACTCTGCAGGTTCAGTAATATATATATCTTTGTATTAAAGAAACAAAGAAGAAAGTGTTTAAATCATCAAGTAATACAAGACACGTTCACCTTGAACCTCTTATTAAAATGTATTTTATTTAGGCAGCATTAACTGTATTACCAAAATGCAAATACAAACACAAATTTGATAAGAACACACATTTGGCAGGATTATTTTGGGAACACAAGGGAATTTATTAGGCTTATTTATTTTGACTATTATTGTAATCATTTATAATTGTCTTAGTTCTTAACATGTATGCTGTTGGTAATTTTTCACCTGGTGTCACTGACTGATGTTTGCATGATGGCAAATGGAGCCGTTGGAGACTGTAAATGTTTGGATTTGGGGAGGTGGTTAAAGCTAAACTGGGTAACTTTTTTTTTTTTGGTTAAAGTTGCAATATGTAACAACTTTTATGTAATATTCACCATTTTTTTGCCAACGTGTGAATGGCTCGTAACGCATCTTAAAAAATCAGCCCTTCCCAGACTTCATAGGTTGCCTATTAAAGCCCGTAGACTGATTTTCATGTGAATGGAATGGTTCAATTTTGCCGGGAAAATCCATGGATTTGACGTTAATGTGCACTCCCAAGAGCCTTGACTCAGTGCTCCTCTTCCGCTATTCAACAGTGACAACAAACTGCAACAGTAGGTAGCATTATCTTACAGATGGAATCCAGCAAATGTCCGGCTCCCAGCACAACACCGACTCATACACAAACTCAAAAGAGTAAAAAAAAATAATGATCTACCAAATCCCATGTGGCTAAGCAGGAATGTGATCGTGGTCGAGCAAAAACTAGATTGAACATCGGCAGGGCATTTGATTCCTGGAGGGACAATGTAATCAGATATTACGTTCATTTTTTTTAAGGCAATTTTCGCAAAAATATTTTTTACATATCGGCCATCCCTATCGCAGTTCTTTTCTTTTAATCCCTCTCAAGCTGTTGTGGGTGTGTGGGTAATGGCATAGATAGATAGATAGATAGATAGATAGATAGATAGATAGATCAATGAATGGATGGATGAAGGCTAGAAAGACAGACAGACAGACATGGATGGATGGCAGAACAACAGAGATGGTCAGAAAGACGGACTGACAAACAGACAGACAGGTAGAATGACAGTTAGATGGACAGGCAGACAGACGGGTAGAACAACAGACAGACAGGTAAAACAACACAGACAGATTGACAGGCAGACACGTAGAAAGACAGACAGACATGTAAAAGGACCGACGGACAGACAGAAAGACAGACATGTAGAACAACAGAGACAAGATAGTAGAATGACAGAGATGGACAGACAACCAGACTGACAAACAGACAGAGAGGTAGAACAACACAGACAGATTGACAGGCAGACACGTAGAAAGACAGACAGACATGTAGAATGACAGATGGACAGATAGAAGGACAGACAGACAGACAGGTAGAACGACAGACAGACCAATAAATAGAGAAAGAGTAATGAAAGATTGAACAGCCACTGACGTGATGGAACTTGTTCAGCACAGTCTGTCCATCTCAACACATTGCCAGGTTTGAACACACACACATACACACACACACACACACACACACACACACACACACACCTCTTTTCTAACCACCTTGTTTAAACACACACATCAAATTAATGAACTTTCAGGATTCATTTGTTGCACCATTTGTTCTGCTGTGTGGGAATATCTATTGACTGCTTTTTTCTGTGTATATTTCTATATATTTTATTTTTGTTTGTATTATTTTGCTGAGAGTAGTCTATTTGTTTATCTGTTTATTAGCTTTCAGCTACAGACCTCTGGAGATAAATTTCAACCAATGGTGTGGCAGAAAGATACAATATATACTGTATTATACTTATATTATACCTTGTATAACATATGAAGCCCTAAACACACAACCACACACACACACACACACACACGTGCGTATATATATCTCTGCTCATATGCATATAGTCAACACCACATATACTTCTACCTTAAAGTCAGCTCCTTCTCTATCTTTCAGAGAAAAGACACACACACACACACACACACACACACACACACACACACTCTTTCCACTTAGCACAAAAATATCAAACATGAATAGTGAGTCACACACACACTCTCTCTTTTGCTGGCCCTCTAGAGAGGCTCTCAGCTCTCCGGAGAGGAAAGTGATTAAAAGATTTTTTTCCCTGTTTTTCCTTTCACAGATCCTCAAAAGCACAGCACAGAACATGACAGGCCTTAGCAAACGTTACCTTTATATACACACACACACACACACACACGGTAGAGTGTACGGTGCGCTTATGATGTCATACCTCAATCATTATCTCGTTGTGTTTGACGCTGTCCCATTTGCTTGGTCTTTTGTTCTTTTTTTAAACACCTCTTAACACCAGTATTTTTTCTGCATATTTATTCACCTCTGACTTTTTTCCCTGAAATCCTATTTAATTTCCTTCAACCTTTTAAAGATTTCATCATTTACTCGCCCTCATATCGTTCCAAAGCCACAAGACTTTCTCTGTCTTATGCATATAATGTCAGCATAGACGTTTAATGAATATTCCAGCCCCTCTTTTCAATATGATGGCAATTAACAGCGACTCAATTTAAAGCTTAAATATAACCCAAAAGTACCATAGCAGTAGTCATACACAGTGTTACTTTTAACAAATGTTTATTTTAGTCATCATTTTGGTCTTTGGATGATGGTTCTTTTGATTTAAAAAAAACAAACACTTTTGAGCCATTTCAGAGCAAATACATAATTACTGAGATATATATTTAATATTGTCAATAGGTAGAAAAATATCAAGGTATAATTTTTATAGCCATATCACACAGCCCTAGTGAGAGTTGTTTTGAAAAGACGGAGTTGGGGCTGGAAAGTCTGGAGATGGAGACCGTGGTGAAGCAGGCTGAATCGTAGGAAGTGGAGTTTCTAGAGATGATGTGGAGTCGTGGAAGATTCAGGAGGTGGAGCCGAGGGGGGCTTGACGGAGGCAGGTAGAGTCGAGAGAGGTTCGACGAAGGCATGCGGAGCCTGGAGATGTTCGATGGGAGGAGCCAGGAAAGGCGGAGCTGTGGAAGGCTTGAGGGGCAGAGCCATGGGAGGCAGAACCAGGAAAGGCGGAACCGTCGAAGAATCGAGGGGCAGAGCCATGGTAGGGCAGTGCCGCGAGAGGCTCGATGGGTGAACCCATGGAAGCGGTGCCGTGGGAGGCTCGAGGGGTGAAGTCATGGAAGGCGGAGCCATGGGAGGCTCGATGAGAGCAGGCAGCAGTTGGGAACTGACCTCCATGATGGAAAGCACAGGCAGCGACTAGGGAACGACCTCAGTGGTCGTGAGCACTGGCAGCGACTGGGGAACGACCTCAGTGGTCATGAGCACTAGCCGCGAATGGGGAACGACCTCAGTGGTCGTGAGTACTGGCAGCGACTGGGGAACAACCTCAGTGGTCGTGAGCACTAGCCGCGAATGGGGACGACCTCAGTGGTCGTGAGTACTGGCAGCGACTGGGGAACAACCTCAGTGGTCGTGAGCACTGGCAGCGACTGGGGAATGACCTCAGTGGTCGTGAGCACTGGCCGCGACTGGGGAACGACCTCAGTGGTCATGAGCACTAGCCGCGAATGGGGACGACCTCAGTGGTCGTGAGTACTGGCAGCGACTGGGGAACGACCTCAGTGGTCGTGAGCACTGGCAGCGACTGGGGAATGACCTCAGTGGTCGTGAGCACTGGCAGCGACTGGGGAATGACCTCAGTGGTCGTGAGCACTGGCAGCGACTGGGGAACGACCTCAGTGGTCGTGAGCACTGGCAGCGACTGGGGAATGACCTCAGTGGTCGTGAGCACTGGCAGCGACTGGGGAACGACCTCAGTGGTCGTGAGCACTGGCAGCGACTGGGGAACTACCTCAGTGGTCGTGAGAACTGGCAGCGACTGGGGAATGACCTCAGTGGTTGTGAGCACTGGCAGTGACTGGGGAATGACCTCAGTGGTCGTGAGTACTGGCAGCGACTGGGGAATGACCTCAGTGGTCGTGAGCACTGGCAGCGACTGGGGAACCACCTCAGTAGTCATGAGCACTGGCAGCGACTGGGGAATGACCTCAGTGGTCGTGAGTACTGGCAGCGACTGGGGAACCACCTCAGTAGTCATGAGCACTGGCAGCGACTGGAGAATGAACTCAGTGGTCGTCAGCATGGGCAGTGACTGGGGAACGACCTCCGTGATCTTGAGCATGGGCAGCGGCTGGGGAACGACCTCAGTGGTCATGAGTACGGGCAGAGACTGAGGAGAAGGTGTCCTTTTCCTTCTCCTTTTCCAGAAAGCTGGGAGCATAGTTACGGGAGCGGGCGAGGCCACAGGCATTGGCTCTGGGATGGTTGAGGCTACAGGCATGGATGCTGGCTCCTTTGCAGTGGCAGGCGTGGGTCCTGGCTCATTGGCCGTGGCAGGCATGGGCGATGGCTCATTGGCTGTGGAAGGCTTGGAGCAAGGAGGTGAAGATAATGGTTTTGGCCCATGGTTCCTGCCATAATCCACTGTGAAAGGGGAACCGCAAAGTTCCAGAGCCTTCTCAACATATTCACAGAGTGTCCGGAGGCATCAGTTCCTTCAGTACACTATTCAGACCGGTCCGGAAGAAAACCACAAGAGAGCGATCGGGATTGTGCACTAAATTCACTAGTTCTAAGAACTCACGCACGTGATCCTCAACTGGACAGTCCTCTTGCTTGAGAAGCAGAATTCGGACAGCCGCTAGATCCATGTTGGTCAGTTCTTCTGTAAGGAGTTGTTGATGAGGGAGACAGACTGTGACAGTGAACTATTCCTGTAAACAGAACAGTTGCTGAGGAAAGGCACGTGAATAGATCCAAGAAATGGTTGCATAACACACTGCATGCATTACTGCACACGTTCCATGTGTTCACACGCAGGCACATATATGGATGGTTTTAATGCAGTCACAATCATGTTGCTCTTTGACAAAGGCCTTTCATCTATCTCTCTCTGCTCATCATCAGAAAAGCTGCTCTCACCTCTCTCTCACCTCTCAGTTTACAAACCTCACGATTATGTCTTCAACTCTGTCTCTCTCTCTCTCCCTGCTGCTCCTTCTCTCACACTTTCATCACTCTCAAACACACATACACCAGCTCTCCTCTATGTGACCTTGACTTAAGTATCACTCCAGGGCTCTCTCCCTTTCTCTCTCTCTCTTTTCCTCCTCTCACACACACGTTACCATATTAATTGTGCCAACTTCCAAAATGTTTGAGTGTCTAAAGATTTTACTGAAGGAAGACGCGAAGAGCCCAAGTAAAAAGAGGAAAGACGAGATGAGAAGAAGAAGAGAAAACAAGAACAGGAGGAGGAGAGAAAATGAGAGGCAAAATGAGAAGAGAAGAGAAGAGAAGAGAAGAGAAGAGAAGAGAAGAGAAGAGAAGAGAAGAGAAGAGAAGAAAAGAGAAGCTTGTTCCCCTTATTAAAAGACAAATAAGTCTGGAGCAGAAACAAGTCCTCTGCTGCTGTCCCACTTTTACACTGAATTAATACACTCACTCTCCTCAAATGGAGAGTTTCAGCCAAAAAGGAACGTTAAGACTTGGAGCAAAATCAAAAAGGTAATCACAATAACTCACAGGCGGAAGTATATCATAACTGCATTAAGAAAACCACAGGATAAAACATTCATTCTTTCATGCATTCATTCTTTTGATTTTGCATTCTCATTATTCTGTCATGAGCAGAGTACAACCTAAAATAGTCTCGCTCTATGTCACTGTTCTGAACACAGGGCTATTTGAGGAGACCACACAAGATTTATTTGAGGTTCCGTCACACAATTGCTCCAGTTAGCTCATGTAGTACAACAGTGTGTGAGTGAATGTGTGTGGATCAGATTTTGCCTCCATAGTGGGGATCAAATGTCCCAACAAGGATAGTAAAACCTGAAATCCCCCACAGTCTGAACAACCAAACCCATAAGGATAACGACCTAATAAACGTATAACTAATAACTAAATAATATTTTAATTCAAATCTAAGAACTGTAGAAAGGCTTGGATAAGGGTTAGCTCAGTAGGCTAAAAACAATAGAAGTCAAATACAAAGTTCCCTCCCATAATAATCAATCAAAAAAATTTTATGTTGCATAATTACACTTAGCGGTCGACCGATATTGGATTTTGCCGATACTGATAACTAAAGTGGTGGAAAAGGCTGATAACCGATTAATCGGCCGATAGTTTTTAAAATTGATTTAAAAAAAGTATTTCCTTACTATGACGGCACATGCATTGAGGCTACAAGAGTCCAAAATGAATAAAATCCCAGCAGTTTATTTTGCAACCAAAATCCCAATAATATCCAGAAACATTTATCTAGGACTTTTAACTACGTATAAAAAATGCTGAAAGACACTTAGTTATTTTGAGATGATGGAGATGGAGACTCGACTCCATTACAATCCTCTATATTTAAGTATTTACCAAATTAAGATTTTTAAGCCTAAATTCACTAGATTAAAAATATTGGCAACTATCGGCACCGATTAATCGGTAAAACCGATATATCGGTCTACCTCTTTTTACAATTATAATAAATATACTGTATAAACAAAAATAAATTCGCCATTTTGCTGGGATGTGTTTTGGTTAATGAAAGCTGAGTATCTCCCACACACATACACTTTCCTCTCTCGCTCATGCCCAAAATGTTCTCTCTATCATCCATTTAAATTCCATCCCAACAGACTCCAGCATTAGTGTGGACTCACAGGAGTCATTCTGTCTCAATACTGCCAACTGCATTTCATTCACACACAAGCAGGACACACCCAGCATCCAACACAAACAATAAGATGGGCCAGATGCTGGCTATAAGACTTCTAAATAAGTAGATACCACAGACACTGTTTTTTTTAAAGCCATAAAACATTCGGAACAACTGGGTAAAACAGATTGGACATTTTCTCAATAATCAAACTACTTTTTATTGGTAGATTTTAGGGGTTGTTGTTACAGTATGACCAAAATCTTAAATCATGGGTATGAGGGTCAATGATGAGATGCACATTTTTGTTGTTGTCTGGATATACTGCATTAAGTTGTTCAAAAATGCACTCAAAACAATGAGCGCATTTACGTGCATGTTCTTACACTGATTATGCTAAATATGCCGACTACTTGTGTGGTCATGTAAATGCATTGCATGACTTTTCTTTATCAGTGTAAGTCCATAAACGGCTTAAGAATAAACCGATCGACACAGGTACATTTTTGCAAATTACCCCGATTATGCGCTGCTTGTAAACACCATCACCGGTCTCTTCACAGTTTGATGTCTCTTCACAGTTTGACATCAAAAACAGAGAATACTGCAATTATTTCAAATGTCACTTTAACACATATTTCTTGCTTTCGGATTTTTTAAATAAGATGACTTTTGGGAGTTATCATCATATTGGTATGCGTGTAAATGGGCTCACTGACTTAAATACACCTCTACTGTGATGTACACATTTTCAATTGACCCTTCGCTTAGCCCCGCCCCCACCAATCCTGTCTGACCCGCATTTACTACTTTCCAATGACAGCCTATGGAAGAAATGTGTGTTTGAGTACTTTTAAGATGGATTTGATAAAAATAAAAATAAATAATTATGGAGTAACATTGATATCAAGCGTTTAAAATGTGTACAAATTCAAAATATCGGAGAGAGACGTCTCCCCCGTCCCCTCCTTCCCAGGCTCTAAGCTAACGCGGGTTGCCAGGTTGAGGACACGCAACAGGAATGAGTATACTGACAGTGGCATGCGACGAGCCTTACACTGTAAATTGATCAGCTAATGTATACGTTTACAATGATTTTATTGTTTGCAAATTATAAACCAGCTCATGTGGATTTTGTATAACTTTGTCAATGTTAAAAAATGGGTTGGTAGATATCATGAAAAATGTGGCTTTTCAAAGTCAGACCTTTCTTTCTCTCCACTTCTCTCTTTTGCTCCCTTTCCCGCTAATCATTTTAGTGATTTTTGCATCATAATCTAGATTGCTGAAAATTGTGTTCAGTCTGACCCTGGAGTTGGAATTAGCATTAATCAATGGCGAAACTGGCCTTTAATCACTCATCAGAGTGCTGGATCTGATAGCATCGTATTCTGACGTTTTAAGGGAGGCAAATTGTCAACAATTATTCTATTAAGCCAGCATTTAAAAAAAAACTGAATTTAAAAACTTCTGGACTCCAAAAGTGCAACAAACATTCTAAATGTCCTTCAGCACAGTTCCATACTCTTTTGTGAAAGTGTTGTTGCCATCACGACAACTGGACTAATAGAAAAGTAAAACTTGGAATTCTGAAAGGTCTTAAGCCACACAATTCTCTCCAATTGTGTTGAGTCTCTCTGACAATAATTGAATTTTACTGCTGAAGAATGCGCCTTGAGAGCCATGAAAATTAACCATGGAGCTTTCGCACTTCACTCAAGGTCATATCTGCTCTCCCATTTGCCAATAAAATCAATCATTTAAGGAGAATGTGACTGGCCTGTGAGGACGCATCTGACGAAACCAGATGTAAAAAAACATTTCCAAAGAGTCATGAATAGCTTGTTTGAATGTGGAGCCTTGATGTTGATACACGCGGACTTATTCATTAGCTGACAATTTTGGCATCTAATATTCATTATGATGAAGTGGCTCGAATTCAGAATCAATTTCCTGTTTCTCATAAGAGCGGGGTAGGTTCCAACAGAGCTTAAAATCAATGCTCTTCCCTCTCACTTATCTCCAGTATAATAGCTTGGTACTGGTTTCCAATTACTCTCCCATGCTGTCTGAGCTCAGGTACGGTGAATAATATTCTAAGAAGTGACAGGTCAAAGGACTGACTCTCAAAGGGTTTGGCAGCCATCTTCGATCAGGCTTTTCGAAGGGTTTTATAAGCTCTCAGGCTGGACATAATACATCCAAGGAGAGACAAAGGCTTTGGAGTAGTCTGGATGGTGTTGAGACATAATTATGGGTACCTATTAGTGGTGTTTCAGTCGTTAATGACTGTGTTTTTGAATGAATCTTTTAAGTGAATGAATCATTCTTACTCGTGAGTTTCCAATCTTTAAGGACTTTACTGAAACTCATAATTCATTTAGTCTATTGCTGTAGCTTGACAAAAGTAAAGCACACCTTTTGACAAAATTGAGCACAAATGAATCGATCTGGTTTGTTCTAATTTCTGGAAAAAACTCTTAACAGTGTTTAATTTCTGTGCCATTAAGCATCACCAAACAGAATTGCAAAAATAATCCAGATTGATTTTATGAAAGTTACACGAGTGTGGCGACATTTTTGCAAAATGGCATTACGGATTTCCTTGCATGTTTCTAGACAGTTCCGAAGTGAAATGTCCACTGTGTGGCACTAAAGGTTAATGCTGAAACCTGGGCGGCTGTGGCTCAGGTGGTAGAGCGGGTTGGCCACTAATCGCAGAGTTGGTGGTTCGATTCCCGGCCCACACGACTCCACATGCCGAAGTGTCCTTGGGCAAGACACTGAACCTCAAGTTGCTTCCAATGGCAGGCTAGTGCCTTACATGGCAGCTCTGCCGCCATTGGTGTGTGAACGTGCATCGCAAGCACAATGCTCTATCAGTTGAGCTAAAGCATGTTTAATCATGATGATGGTCATTTATGATGATCTGCTGTTTTACTCCTGATTTATGTTAAAGTTAATCAAAGTCATTGTTGTTGTAGTGCCTCTGGTGTTCATTTCACCAGCAAACTGCCCCGATATGTTCACCGAGCCACAACAACATCATTTTGCAAACATGTAGGTATGATAACGGGATATTATGAGAACAGCTTGAAATAATCAGAACCAGTCGAGCCAATGTTATTGAGTTGGGCAAGACGGACCGTTAAAATAGCTCGCATCTCTCCGTAGAATTGCGGACATACACATTTTACATTTTGCTACCTAATGGTGTAACCTAAAACAAAAGTGCAGAACTTATTGGTTCGTTTCAGTGAATGGAGTTCTCCACTACAGCTGTCTATGGAGAATTTTACAAGTGAAAATTTTTCCCAGTTTAAGTATGATGTTTCTGAATGGACCTTAAGGACTATTTTCTATTTTTATTTGTACAGTATTTAGTTCTGAAATAAACTTGGCCTAATTGGCAGTGGTTTACTGAGGAACTGTTCTTGGTCAGACACTGCAGTCATTATTATCGCTCAGCATTTGAATTAAGCCGTTAAGCACGGACACACGACAAGGCAAAATTTGCCTCTTTCTGTTTCACTCTTCGTTTGTGTACGTGTCTCTCAATCTCTTTCTCTCTCTTACAGATCTACAGGATTGCATGAATAATAAAGAAACTGTCAATCATTTCTGCACATTATACCCCTTCTGTCATCATCTGTGCCTCAGTGACACGTCTATATTTACACACATGCAAACAGTACACACACAGTTTTCTCCGTTTGGTCCATTTCTTCTCATATCATCAGCAATCTGTCCCCTCCTTCACACAGACTAAGCTTCACACACACACTGGCTGACATTTTGGCACATTTTAGCACAATGTGTGGACTTTCAGACAGTCCCTTTACCACCATTTCCAACAAATTTTAAGGTTAAATTAACATTCTTGGACGATTTTGCCGTGACGCCACCGGACAACCTTAAATACGGGACAAATTAAATACTGTATAGATTCGATACAGGACGGATGTATAAAAATGGGACGATCCCATATTTTACGGGCCGGGTGGCAACCACTGAGATACAGTATACTGTATATAGGCCTGGATCGCTGATGCAACGGTAATCTGCCAGCAGGTGGTGAAGCCACCAGAAGTGTTCGAGCGGGCATCTTGGTTTGCCCAAACTGCCGTAAAGCATCAATGACTGACAGGTGAAAACGCTCCCGTTTCAACTTCTTTTAATCTCCGGATTTTGCCCTCTAGTAACAATCATGTTTAATTTGCTCATTATGGGTAATATTCGTTACGTGGGAGAAGAAAAAGCAGAAAAAGCTGTAAGACCTGCTTGTTTTGGGGTGACAACACGTCCTTCCACGGGGGGGTTGTTAAAATAGTCAAACTAGTATTTTTGGGAGGAATTTTCTCCCCAATTTGTCATGCCCAATTCCCAATTCGCTCTAGGTCCTTGTGGTGGCGTAGTGACTCGGCCCAATCCGGGTGGCGGAGGATGAATCTCAGTGGCCTCCGCGTCCGAGACGGTCAATCCGTGCATCTCGTCACGTGGCTTGTTGAGCGCTATTCTCCGTGGCACCCATGCACAACTCACAACGCACCCCACCAAGAGCTAGAACCACATTATAGCGACCACAAGGAGGTTAACCCAACGTGACTCTACCCTTCCTAGCAACCGGGCCAATTGGTTGCTTAGGAAGCCTGACTGGAATCACTCAGTGTCTGGGGTTTTCATACTGGTTAGTTTGACCCATCTTTGCCTTGCTTGTCTCCGTCACACTCTGCACACCAGCTGTGAGTGTGTGTGGTAGAGCGAGAGAGAGAAAGTGTGCGCCTCTCTCAGTGAAGTGACCCCGAGAAAAAGGCATAAAACGACTAACTTTGAACGAACCACTTAGATGTTCTCAATAAATATGTCTCAAAACATCTGCTTGTATCGTCTTACCTCAGTTTCAGTGAACTTGTTTACATTTATCTTATCTGTTCGACACTGAAGTTAGTTTGAGCTATACTGTTTGGTTTAGATACACATAACTCGCTCAGGGGAAAATTCCCGACCTTAAATAAATAATTACATGTGTGGGACGTGTTGTAGGGATGTACAGGCAGATTTCAGATATAAAATCAGATTGAATGACTAACGTATGCACACTGAAAATATGGTGGCAGCGCAGTGGCTTCACTATTATGACATCATCAGCAATCCAGTTCTAGATTATAAATAAGTGGTGGCAACCCAAATTATAGCCCCCCTTATGGCAACACTGTACTGTAAATGCCACAAATACAGCTGTGGTCTGACACATCTAAGAACACAATGAAGCATGAAACTGAGCTTGCTTAGCTAGAAGCATCCATGTATGTATGTTTCGGCCCTTGTTTATCTGTGTGTATTTATGACTAGATATTTTACAGAAAAAGCCCATTACTTCCAGTCTATTCAAACAAGAAGTTCGCTTGGTTTAAAGCTCCTATCAAAATTACATTTGCACTGTCATCTGTTTAATGAAATCAGAGTCATTAAAGGAAGAGTAATGGGCATAAAAAGCTAAATATTTCTCATCGACAAAGCGGGAGAGGGGGGTGAGACTCCAGATTGCACTTGGCATCTCCAGTCTGTTTGGTTTTCATTCCTCCAATTATTGTCTCTCATTACAGACCTAGTAAGCTAAACTTTTGTTGTCTTTAATCAAACGCAATTAGCAGGCCCCCATAAACCAGGAGTTGTGTGACAACATTTGCAATAACATTTCTCATAATCATGAGAAATTTCTCATTTACATTCAAACCGCAGTAGAATATGGTCATTAACCTTGTTTTAAGTGTGAAATATTGTTCTATTCAAACATCCCTGCGAGAATGCACGTACCAGCCAGAAGTCTATTTGGTGTGTGTGTTTACATCTGGAAGACACATGTTTTATGTTGTTTGCTCATTTGCATTGTCTAAGACGTGTCAATAAGTACGTATGTCTCAGATGTTAGACAGACATTCAGCAAATGTCTTTGAAACGTTTATTATTTACATTGTTTGCTAATCTGATCTTTTAAAGATGTCTAGCAGGTTAATTAGATGCTGATGCGTCAATGATGAAAAGATCTAAACAGATAACGGGGGGGGGGGCAGCGTGAAGCATGTACATGTTTCCATTGATCATGGTATAAACATTGGGGGTTGTAATTGCTTGTTTTGATTATTGGGGGGGTTACCTCTCCCCCATCCCCCCTGAAATCTTTTTTTTGTGTTTGACACTTGACAATTTGAGTGTTTGAAAGCTTGGTCTGATAATTGTGGGCGGCTGTGGCTCAGGTGATAGAGCGGGCTTGGCCACTAATCAGGTGGTAGAGCGGGTCGGCCACTAATCAGGTGGTAGAGCGGGTCGGCCACTAATCAGGTGATAGAGCGGGCTTGGCCACTAATCAGGTGGTAGAGCGGGTCGGCCACTAATCAGGTGGTAGAGCGGGTCGGCCACTAATCAGGTGATAGAGCGGGCTTGGCCACTAATCAGGTGGTAGAGCGGGTCGGCCACTAATCAGGAGATAGAGCGGGTCGGCCACTAATCAGGTGGTAGAGCGGGTCGGCCACTAATCAGGTGATAGAGCGGGTCGGCCACTAATCAGGTGGTAGAGCGGGTCGGCCACTAATCAGGTGATAGAGCGGGTCGGCCACTAATCAGGTGGTAGAGCGGGTCGGCCACTAATCAGGTAGTAGAGAGGGTTGGCCACTAATCAGGTGATAGAGCGGGTCGGCCACTAATCAGGTGGTAGAGCGGGTTGGCCACTAATCAGGTGGTAGAGCGGGTTGGCCACTAATCGCAGGGTTGGTGGTTTGATTCCCAGCCCACATGACTCCACATGCCGAAGTGTCCTTGGGCAAGACACTGAACCCCAAGTTGCTCCCAATGTCAGGCTAGCACCTTGCATGGCAGCTCTGTCGCCATTGGTGTCTGAATGTGTGTGTGAAAGGGTGAATGAGACACAGTGTATAGCACTTTGAATACCGCTAAGGTCAAAAAGGCGCTATATAAGTGCAGACCATTTACCATAACCAATGTCAACCTAATAGTAATTACGGTTGTCCCTCCAAAATACTAACTACATTAAGCATTTCCTTACAAGCTAACATTCCTAGAATATTCCGGGAACCAAATAATGTTAGCTGGGCTGTTTTTATAAAAGTAGATTTGAATGGAAAATCCTTTCAATATATCTCGGTAAAGCAGCAGGTGTTTCTAGCGTAACCCGAACGCGTTCCCACTCGTAATTCCAATTATCTCCGTCCGTGGAGCCCCGAGGCGAATCCATTTACCGTAGGAAGGACACCGGGGAATATTGTAGTGGCCACCCCGTGAATTCGCGGGGAATCACGCTTCGGAAACACGTGGGAGAGATGACACAAATAACAGCCACCCATTCCTTCACGATACCCCAGAAAAAACGCCCACAAAAATCAGTAATACATATACAATAACACAGAGATTCACGTCTAAAAACGCGCGGATGATGCGTAACGACGAGACAAACTCGTCTAGCCACGGAGATGATGATTTGGCCTTGTGTTTTAGTCATGTGTCCTCTCTCAAGTCTTTTGATGTAAGGATGCATCAAGGACGAACGATCGGCAGGTCGCCCACAAGTAGCTCTGGTAACAATCCTATGCTAATATTGTTATGCAATACCAAACCCTTCGTGCATGATGCAGGGGACCTCAAATCAAAGTTCATGCATTAAATGCACAAAACTATATATACAGCAATGCAAATAAAGAAGATCTATGCGCGTTGGCAATCTGGAGAGCGCATGACAATGTCTCAGTAGTGCGCGCGCGTGTTTATAAAGGGGCAAAGGAGCGATGACCCCGTGCCATCCTCCTGGTTTGCATCCCAAAACCTACTTGTGCCATGCCACCAGACCAGTCCGTGCCAACAGCACCAATCCAAGGTCTCGCCATGAGAAGATACTCTCAACAAGTTTAGTGAAAACAGAAATAAAAAAAACACTCACCTTTACTGTAGTCCTCTTCCCTGTTCAGATACATGGCTGCAAATAGATGGTGATGGTCTCCTGGCTGGTAGGGGTGTCGTGGTTTCACAGGGACTGTTTACTCCACCGGATGAAACTCTTGCGGTTCCGCGCGTCTTTAGTGTGTCGTTGCTCGGCGGAGATTCATCCTAGAATTACGCGCAAGCAGGTTTCTCTCCGTCTCCCTCTCCTTCCTCACACACTCACGGTGACGTGCTTTGAGACATTGCCCCGCGGGTGGGGTGGGATGGGGTAGAGAATGCTTCGGAGCTGTTATTGTGTGTTTGTGCATGCATATGGATAATATTAATCAATGCTTTGACATTCTAAGACATTGCACCGTTTCAATTAAGCTCAGGTCATGGAGTTTTGAGTGGTGAGAAATATCAATCGCTTGAGCATTTGGATAAAACACGCTTTTGAAACGCGTAACGCAAGGCTGTATCCTTAGAGTCTTGAAGATGCACCTGGTACCCGATGCACTGACATATGTTAACCCCTTGTTGCAAAACAGCCGTTTATGCAGATGAGACTCCGCAGGTGGGGCTGGTCGCTCACCACACCGTGTTCCCAGCTGATTCACCTGCTCCGTCTAATCAGCCCCGTTCGCACGCACAGCGGCCTCAACAGGCTCGTGAAGAGGATCAGAACGAGAGAGGAGAGAATGGATGGGTGATCGCACATCAATCTCGCCTCTGTCCCGCAATAAACCCCCTGTGTGTTCACTCATTGCGCACGCCACTCACGCCTCACAGCTGATGAGTTGCATGTCAAAGTGGCGACTTCTAGCGCTTTCAATGTGTAATTACAACCAAAAACCGCCCACAGTTCACCCAAACAAGAACATGTTGTCACCAATTCTTTCTTACTTGAAACTCAAAGTTAAAACTACTAAAAATGTTGCCCTCCGTCATAGCTCTCAAATGCACATGAAGAGGTGTGACACACTGACATTGAGTATATCTTATTCATTATTTTCTTATAGCCTGTAGGGTCATACATTTCAACAAGCACTGCATGCACAACGAAGATTAGCAAAGCAAAAAAAATCTGAAAACAAAACTGAAGCACAACAGCAAAGCCACAACACAACAAAATTAATCCACAACACAACTATGCTAAGCCACAGAACAATGGAAATTAGCCCGAACACAACAGAAATAAGCCACAACACAACAAAATTAACCCACAACAAAATACAAATTGAACTACAACACAAATTAAATAAGCCACAATCAATCACATCACAATGTAAATAAGTCACAACACAATGGAAATGAGTCACAACACAATAGAAATTAGTCGCAACACAATGGAAATGAGTCACAACACAATGGAAATGAACCACATCACAATGGAAATGAACCACATCACAATGGAAATAAGTCACAACACAATGGAAATGAGTCGCATCACAATGGAAATAAGTCACAACACAATGGAAATGAGTCGCATCACAATGGAAATAAGTCACAACACAATGGAAATGAGCCACATCACAATGGAAATAAGTCACAACACAATGGAAATGAGCCACATCACAATGGAAATGAACCACAACACCATGGAAATGAGCCACAACACAATGGAAATAAGTCACAACACAATGGAAATGAGTCGCAACACAATGGAAATAAGTCGCAACACAATGGAAATGAGCCACAACACAATGGAAATGAGTCACAACACAATGGAAATGAGTCACAGGTCACAACACAATGGTAATAAGTCACAACACAATGGAAATAAGTCACAACACAATGGAAATGAGACACAACACAATGGAAATAAGTCACAACACAATGGAAATGAGTCACAGGTCACAACACAATGGAAATGAACCACAACACAATGGAAATGAGCCACAACACAATGGAAATGAGCCACATCACAATGGAAATAAGTCACAACACAATGGAAATGAGTCACAACACAATGGAAATGAGCCACATCACAATGGAAATAAGTCACAACACAATGGAAATGAGCCACAACACAATGGAAATGAGCCACATCACAATGGAAATGAACCACAACACAATGGAAATGAGCCACAACACAATGGAAATGAGCCACAACACAATGGAAATGAACCACAACACAATGGAAATGAGTCACAACACAATGGAAATGAACCACAACACAATGGAAATAAGTCACAACACAATGGAAATGAGCCACAACACAGTGGAAATGAGCCACATCACAATGGAAATAAGTCACACCACAATGGAAATGAGCTACAACACAGTGGAAATGAACCACAACACAATGGAAATGAACCACAACACAATGGAAATGAGCCACATCACAATGGAAATGAGTCACAACACAATGGAAATGAGCCACATCACAATGGAAATGAACCACAACACAATGGAAATGAGCCACAACACAATGGAAATGAGCCACATCACAATGGAAATGAGCCACAACACAATGGAAATGAACCACAACACAATGGAAATGAGTCACAACACAATGGAAATGAACCACAACACAATGGAAATGAACCACAACACAATGGAAATAAGTCACAACACAATGGAAATGAGCCACAACACAGTGGAAATGAGCCACATCACAATGGAAATAAGTCACACCACAATGGAAATTAGTCACACCACAATGGAAATAAGTCACAACACAATGGAAATTAGTCACAACACAATGGAAATGAGTCACAACACAATGGAAATTAGTCACAACACAATGGAAATGAGTCGCAACACAATGGAAATGAGCCGCAACACAATGGAAATGAGTCACAACACAATGGAAATAAGTCACACCACAATGGAAATTAGTCACACCACAATGGAAATTAGTCGCAACACAATGGAAATGAGTCGCAACACAATGGAAATGAGTCGCACCACAATGGAAATGAGTCGCACCACAATGGAAATGAGTCGCAACACAATGGAAATGAGCCGCAACACAATGGAAATGAGTCGCAACACAATGGAAATGAGCCACAACACAATGGAAATAAGTCACAACACAATGGAAATGAGCCACATCACAATGGAAATAAGTCACAACACAATGGAAATGAGTCGCAACACAATGGAAATGAGCCGCAACACAATGGAAATGAGTCACACCACAATGGAAATGTCACACCACAATGGAAATTAGTCGCACCACAATGGAAATTAGTCGCAACACAATGGAAATGAGTCGCACCACAATGGAAATGAGTCGCACCACAATGGAAATGAGTCGCAACACAATGGAAATGAGTCGCAACACAATGGAAATGAGCCGCAACACAATGGAAATGAGTCACAACACAATGGAAATGAGCCACAACACAATGGAAATAAGTCACAACACAATGGAAATAAGTCACAACACAATGGAAATGAGCCACATCACAATGGAAATAAGTCACAACACAATGGAAATGAGTCACAACACAATGGAAATAAGTCACAACACAATGGAAATGAGCCACAACACAATGGAAATAAGTCACAACACAATGGAAATGAGCCACAACACAATGGAAATAAGTCACAACACAATGGAAATAAATCACAACACAATGGAAATGAGCCACAACTCAATGGAAATAAGTCACAACACAATGGAAATGAGTCACAACACAATGGAAATGAGTCACAACACAATGGAAATAAGCCACAACACAATGGAAATGAGTCACAACACAATGGAAATAAGTCACAACACAATGGAAATGAGCCACAACACAATGGAAATGAGTCACAACACAATGGAAATGAGTCACAACACAATGGAAATGAGCCACAACACAATGGAAATAAGTCACAACACAATGGAAATGAGCCACAACACAATGGAAATAAGTCACAACACAATGGAAATAAATCACAACACAATGGAAATGAGCCACAACTCAATGGAAATAAGTCACAACACAATGGAAATAAGTCACAACACAATGGAAATGAGTCACAACACAATGGAAATAAGTCACAACACAATGGAAATAAGCCACAACACAATGGAAATGAGCCACAACACAATGGAAATGAGTCACAACACAATGGAAATAAGTCACAACACAATGGAAATGAGCCACAACACAATGGAAATGAGTCACAACACAATGGAAATAAGTCACAACACAATGGAAATGAGTCACAACACAATGGAAATGAGCCACAACTCAATGGAAATAAGTCACAACACAATGGAAATGAGCCACAACTCAATGGAAATAAGTCACAACACAATGGAAATGAGTCACAACACAATGGAAATAAGTCACAACACAATGGAAATAAGTCACAACACAATGGAAATGAGCCACAACTCAATGGAAATAAGTCACAACACAATGGAAATGAGCCACAACTCAATGGAAATAAGTCACAACACAATGGAAATGAGCCACAACACAATGGAAATGAGCCACAACACAATGGAAATAAGCCACAACACAATGGAAATGAGTCACAACACAATGGAAATAAGTCACAACACAATGGAAATGAGTCACAACACAATGGAAATAAGTCACAACACAATGGAAATGAGCCACAACTCAATGGAAATGAGCCACAACTCAATGGAAATAAGTCACAACACAATGGAAATGAGTCACAACACAATGGAAATAAGTCACAACACAATGGAAATAAATCACAACACAATGGAAATGAGCCACAACTCAATGGAAATGAGCCACAACTCAATGGAAATAAGTCACAACACAATGGAAATGAGTCACAACACAATGGAAATAAGTCACAACACAATGGAAATAAGCCACAACACAATGGAAATAAGTCACAACACAATGGAAATGAGCCACAACACAATGGAAATGAGTCACAACACAATGGAAATAAGTCACAACACAATGGAAATGAGTCACAACACAATGGAAATGAGCCACAACTCAATGGAAATAAGTCACAACACAATGGAAATGAGCCACAACTCAATGGAAATGAGTCACAACACAATGGAAATAAGTCACAACACAATGGAAATAAATCACAACACAATGGAAATGAGCCACAACTCAATGGAAATGAGCCACAACTCAATGGAAATAAGTCACAACACAATGGAAATGAGTCACAACACAATGGAAATGAGCCACAACTCAATGGAAATAAGTCACAACACAATGGAAATGAGCCACAACTCAATGGAAATGAGTCACAACACAATGGAAATAAGTCACAACACAATGGAAATAAATCACAACACAATGGAAATGAGCCACAACTCAATGGAAATGAGCCACAACTCAATGGAAATAAGTCACAACACAATGGAAATGAGTCACAACACAATGGAAATAAGTCACAACACAATGGAAATAAGTCACAACACAATGGAAATGAGCCACAACACAATGGAAATGAGTCACAACACAATGGAAATAAGTCACAACACAATGGAAATAAATCACAACACAATGGAAATGAGTCACAACACAATGGAAATGAGCCACAACTCAATGGAAATAAGTCACAACACAATGGAAATGAGCCACAACACAATGGAAATGAGTCACAACACAATGGAAATGAGTCACAACACAATGGAAATAAACACAACACAATGGAAATAAGCCACAACACAATGGAAATGAGCCACAACACAATGGAAATAAGTCACAACACAATGGAAATGAGTCACAACACAATGGAAATAAGTCACAACACAATGGAAATGAGCCACAACACAATGGAAATGAGTCACAACACAATGGAAATGAGCCACAACACAATGGCTACATTTATATGTATACCAATACTCTGATTATTGCAATAATCTGAGAATAAGGAATAAATCTGCCCCACTGGGAATGTGATGAAAGAAATAAAAGCTCTCTAAAATTTGACATTTCACATTCTTAAAATAAAGTAGTGATCTGAACTGATCTAAGACAGGGAATGTTTTTTTGAAAGACTGAGATTAAATGTATTTGGTTAATGTGTATGTAAACTTCTGACATCAACTAATACACACACACACACACACACACACACACACACACACACACACACACATACAGTATACAGCTCTATAAAGAGACCACTGCAAAATGATCAGTTTCTCTGGATTTACTATTTATATGTCGGTGTTGGAGTAAAATGAAAATTGTTTAATTCTATAATATACTGACATCACTTCTCCAATATTCCAAATAAAAATATTGTCATTTAGAGCATTTATTTGCAGAAAATGACAACTGGTCAAAATAAGAAAAAAAATATGTTTTCAGACCTCAAATAATGCAAATAAAACAAATTCATATTCATTTTTAAACAACACAACAATAATAATGTTTTAACTTAGAAAGAGATCCGAAATCAATATTTGGTGGAATAATCCTGATTTTCAATCACAGCTTTCATGCATCTTGGCATGCCCTCTGCCAGTCTTTCACATTGTTGTTGGGTGACTTTATGCCAATCCTGCCACAAAAATTCAAGCAGCTCAGTTTGTTTGATGCTTATGACCATCCATCTTCCTCTTGATCACATTCCAGAGATTTCAATGGGGTTCAGGTCTGGAGATTGGGCTGGTCATGACAGGGTCTTGATCCGGTGGTCCCCCATCCACACATTGATTGACCTGACTGTGGCATGGAGCGTTGTCCTGCTGGAAAAACCAATCCTCAGAGTTGGGGAACATTGTGAGGGAACGCTAACTCTTTCAAGGTAATGCAAAACTATTACGAGTGAACACAGAGTATTGCGAGGGGAATGCAAAACTGTTGTGAGGAGATCTTTTTTAATTTAATTTTATTTGATTTTTACCTGTAGACTTTTATTGTACGGTAATAGGTTTTTGTTTTGTTTTAGTTTTTTCTTCCTTTTTGGACACTATAAACGATCACTTTATGCTAAAGGTCTGTGGATTCCTAAAAAAACAGCATACAGGTTTTAGAATAAAGGGTGAACTCTTCCTTTAAGAGCTCTTACTCGAGGGGGTTGCGTAATATTTCATATCTCAAGCTCTAGCATCAAAGCCACTCACCGTAAAGGATGAATCTGAACTTAATAGGCTGCGATCATGTGCAGTTTTTATGCATTTATACGGAGTGCAATTACTGGATATGTGCAATGACTCACTGCTATTGTGTGTTTTGATGTCCCGCATAAGGAAAACAGTACCAAATGACCTGCAGAGGAAACATATAGTGTTCTCTATTGTAAACAGTAGAGCTGAATGCACTTTCTAATCCAGACAATGTGAAACCTAACCCTGAGAGAACACTGAATTTCAATAGGCACACACACACACACATGCACACACATTCACACTGTCAGTTATAAATCACATTAATGCTGTTTTTCGGGTACCATTATTGAAGCAGTTGGGAAACAAACTCTGGGCCGTTTTTAAAATATTAATGGATGTGTTCCCTGAATGGCCCTCAGTCTTGCTGTTTTATAATGAAAGAATGAGTCGTATTAGGAGTTGCAATGCTCATGTGTCTCAAAGGATCAAATAATTCATATTTCATCATTCCACAGGCAGTGAATTATTTATAGCAACACCACAGTGACATCCAGAGGCCTATTCTGAATATTGCACTGGCATGATGACCTTGTGAAAACCAGTTCTTGAACTCCTGAATAGTTGAAAATGTACAAATTAAATACCTGTCATCTTTTACTCATTCTTATATCATTCCTTTCTACATTTACATGTATGCATTTGGCAGACGCTTTTATCCAAAGTGACTTACAGTGCACTTATTACAGGGACAATCCCCCCGGAGCAACCTGGAGTTAAGTGTCTTACTCAAGGACACAACGGTGGTGGCTGTGGGGATCGAACCAGCAACCTTCTGATTACAAGTTATGTGCTTTAGCCCACTATGCCACCACCACTGCTTTCTGAACACGAACGTTTAGCACAATGTATGTGTTTAATTGTTTTCATACAAAGAAAGCACACATTGGCCAGTTGCTGTCCATCTATAAAAAATGACAGAAAGCACAAGTATTACAACTGAAGTCAGTTTTCGCTCAACTGTTGCTCTCAAATCTCATTTGCACTTTCTCATATTCAAATTTAACACTTTGTGATCAGTCACATGTGAGAACCAATGCATGTTTGGCTTTATTGACATCAAACCGGGTCTTTGTTTGAATAAATGCGAATGACATTTGATACATTTTAAAGCCGAATTTTAATGCCATTGTCCGAATTTTCATTTCTTGGGTGAACTATTCTTTTAAAATGCACTGATGTTGATTTTGTGTTTCATTTGGTATTATCCAATTTTTTAAACAACCCACACAACAGTGGCCTTGAACTGTACTTTTAGTTTATTACCTTGTTAGAATTGCAAGATGGTCATAATAAATCCGATTATGCTATCCTACACATCTTTCAAAAGTACCAGTTATTTCTTTAAATCAATGCTCAGTCAATGGCACATAAACAGTGAGGCACTTACAATGGAAGTGAATGGGGGCCGGTCAATAAACATTAAAATATGCACTGTTTCAAAAGTATAGCCACGAGATGCAAACATTAAATGTTATTTTAGTGTAATAAAATCACTTGCAAACCTCATCTGTGTAAAATTATATACAATATTACAATGTCACTGCCATAAAAACATAACCACAGTAATCACTGAAAGAGATTTTATCGCACTAAAATCATGTCGAGCAGAGATTTCCACACTGAAATTGTTGTAAAGCTAATAACTTCTCTTCTAAAGCACCTAAAGTATGTGAACGGACAAAATGAAATGGACCGTTTCATCTCATGGTTTTGTAATGGACTAAAACGCATGAGTTCGTCGTCGTAATGATCTAGTTAAAGCCATCAGTCTCTTAATTGCAAAATAATAAAAGCGGAGCAGTTTTTATAACACTGTGAAAATGATAGCATTATTAATCAGAAAGAACATTACAAGCGAAATAAAAAAAAACAAAAACCTGAAATGAACAAATGTATTTTTATTGAACAATCTATCAAGGAATGCAACACGATCAGTGTGTCTGTAGTTTTTGCAACAGCGGCTAAAACATTTCAGTCTCACATGTGACAAAACTCGTACACAACACTCACTCTGCCTTGACATGCAGATTTTCATTGACTTCCAGAAGGGCCTTGTGCATTTTGCGTGTCTGTGTATAGTGTGACTACTCCAAGTGCATTATTGCACTTTTCCTTCTAAAGAAGGACGGCAAAGACGTCGTTGAAGCAGCACGTTCTGTCTATAAATCTACAGGTCAATAAACAGCAGCATAACTGAATCTCAATCTCGTGAAACCTGTAAAGTACATGTCCAGGTCATATTTCACTCAAATGTAAAAAAAAATGAAAAATGTATATATATATGTATACTGGCAGCCAAAAGTTTGTAATAATGTACAGATTTTGCTGTTTCGGAAGGAAATTGGTACTTAAATTCACCAAAGTGGAGTTCAGCTGATCATAGAGTATAATCAGGACATTACTGATGTAAAAAATAGCACCATCACCATCACTCCAACACCTTATCCTTGAGTAATCATGAGCTAAATTGATAATTTGATACTAGAAAATCACTTGCCATTATATCAAACACAGTTGAAAGATATTTGGTTCATTAAATGAAGCTGAACATTGTGTTTGTTTTTGAGTTGCCACAGTATGCAATATACTGGCATGTCTTAAGGTCAATATTAGGCCAAAAATGGCAAAAAAAAAGAAACAGCTTTCATCCAAAGGTGTAACTACAGTCTTCAAAGACAAAGCACAACTGTCTCTAACAAGGACAGAAAGAGATGTGGAAGACCAGATGTGCAACTAAAGAAGAGGATAAGTACATCAGAGTCTCTAGTTTGAGAAATAGACGCCTCACATGTCCTCCGCTGACAGCTTCATTGAATTCTACCCGCTCAACACCAGTTTCATGTACAACAGTAAAGAGAAGACTCAGGAGGCCTTATGGGAAGAATTGCAAAGAAAAAGACACTTTTGAACAGAAAAACAAAAAGAAAGGTTTGAGTGGGCAAAGAAACACAGACATTGGACAACAGATAATTGGAAAAGAGTGTTACGGATCTGAACCCCATTGAGCTTTTGTGGGATCAGCTAGACTGTAAGGTGTGTGAGAAGTGCCCGACAAGACAGACACATCTATGGCAAGTGCTACAGGAAGTGTGGGGTGAAAGGTCAAGTGCTACAGGAAGTGTGGGGTGAAAGGTCACCAGAGTATCTGGACAAACTGACCGCTAGAATAACAAGATCTGCAAAGCTGTCATTGCTGCACATGGAGGATTTTTTGATGAGAACTCCTTGAAGTAGTTTTTTCAAACTGTAATAGTAATTTTTCACGTTATTAATGTCCCGACTATACATTGGGATCAGTTGAATGCCACTTTGATGAATAAAAGTACCAATTTCGTTCCATAAGAACAAAACGTGTACATTATTCCAAACTTTTGACTATATATATATATATATATACAGTAAAATGTGACCTTGGCATGTTGTTGTGAGATACACCTGTTTATGTGTCTTCTGATTATTTCTTAATTAGTGCATAAATGTGTGCTGGTCCTCATATACAGGTGAAACTCGAAAAATTAGAATATCGTGCAAAAGTTCATTAATTTCAGTAATTCAACTTAAAAGGTGAAACTAATATATTATATAGACTCATTACAAGCAAAGTAAGATATTTCAAGCCTTTATTTGATATAATTTTTATGATTATGGCTTACAGCTTATGAAAACCCAAAATTCAGAATCTCAGAAAATTAGAATATTACATGAAATCAATAAAAAAAAGGATTTTAAATACAGAAATGTCGGCCCTCTGAAAAGTATAATCATGCATATGTACTCAGTACTTGGTTTGGGCCCCTTTTGCATTAATTACTGCCTCAATGCGGCGTGGCATGGATGCTATCAGCCTGTGGCACTGCTGAGGTGTTATGGAAGACCAAGATGCTTCAATAGCGGCCTTCAGCTCTTCTGCATTGTTTGGTCTCATGTCTCTCATCTTTCTCTTGGCAATGCCCCATAGATTCTCTATGGGGTTCAGGTCAGGCGAGTTTGCTGGCCAATCAAGCACAGTAATACCATGGTCATTGAACCAGGTTTTGGTACTTTTGGCAGTGTGGGCAGGTGCCAAGTCCTGCTGGAAAATGAAGTCAGCATCTCCATAAAGCTTGTCTGCTGAAGGAAGCATGAAGTGCTCTAAAATGTCCCGGTAGACGGCTGCGTTGACTCTGGACATAATAAAGCACAGTGGACCAACACCAGCCGATGACATGGCTCCCCAAACCAACACAGACTGTGGAAACTTCACACTGGACTTCAAGCATCTTGGATTGTGTGCCTCTCCATTCTTCCTCCACATTCTGGGACCTTGGTTTCCAAATGAGATGCAAAATTTGCTCTCAAATTTGGAATTTGAGAGCGCTTGAGACGCTTCTGACGTTGTTTGTTGTTCAGGAGCGGCTTGACAAGAGGAATACGACATTTGAAGCCCATGTCCAGGACCCGTCTGTGTGTGGTGGCTCTTGATGCAGTAACTCCAGCCTCAGTCCACTCCTTGTGAAACTCCCCCACACATTTTTTATGGCCTTTTCCTGACAATCCTCTCCAGGCTACGGTCATCCCTGCTGCTTGTGCACCTTTTTCTTCCACACTTTTCAATTCCACTTAACTTTCTATTAATGTGCTTTGATACAGCACTTTGAGAACATCCAACTTCTTTTGCAATTACCTTTTGAGGCTTTCCCTCCTTGTGGAGGGTGTCAATGATGGTTTTCTGCACAACTGTCAGGTCAGCAGTCTTCCCCATGATTGTGAATTCAACTGAACCAGACTGAGAGACCATTTAAAGGCTCAGGAACCCTTTGCATGTGTTTTGGATTAATTAGCTGATTAGAGTGTGACACTTTGAGCCTACAATACTGAACCATTTCACAATATTCTAATTTTCTGAGATTCTGAATTTGGGGTTTTCATAAGCTGTAAGCCATAATCATAAAAATTATATCAAATAAAGGCTTGAAATATCTTACTTTGCTTGTAATGAGTCTATATAATATATTAGTTTCACCTTTTAAGTTGAATTACTGAAATTAATGAACTTTTGCACAATATTCTAATTTTTCGAGTTTCACCTGTATAGCATTTATATATATAAATTATCTTCATTAGATATAGAATGAAATCACAAATATTAACATCTTATTTACTACCAAATAAAATTGAATTCTATCTATCAACATTGGTTACACGACTCAAATATACATTCTCTGGTTTGTCAAATACAAAACAGGTGATATTAAATTGCTATAATATCTGTACTCTAGCATACAGAATACTGTACGATATTAAAGGTGTCATCGGTGGCTGCGTGTGAGTATTGTGCTTGTGCTAGATTTCAATTGTGCTTGTTTATTTTGTTGTTTGTTTGTGTCTCGGTTGATTGTAAAATCAGTGCTATTTCTGGTGTTCTTGCCACCTGATGTCTAATTCCTCTTAGATTTGGCTAAAGACAGACAGATGGTGGAAAGTGAAATGGAGGGAGGAAATGAACAAGACTTTAGTATTACATAAACGACAAAAAAGAAATGCACAACGCCATCACACACACACACACACATCCCGTGCACACAATTAAACCCCTTCCCAATATTCGTACGTAAAGTACACGACCGGTCACAAAACAACGAGTTCAAGTTCACAGCTGATTAAAGAACGTGGAAGAAATCACAATAAGAATCAGAGGTGTGATTAAAAAAGTACAATTTAGAAAACGAAACAAAAACATCATCATTACAAAAAAATTAAAAATCAAAGCAAATAACAACAGAGAATAATCATCACAATAATGACAATAAATATCTTAAGTGAGCGTTTAGGAAATAACAGAACAAAAGCAAAGCTGGCGAAACAAAGACAAGAAACTAATAAAAAGGTCATCAGGGTCGGCTTTGCCATTAGTCATCTCAAATTAGGCATAAAACTTGAAATTGACATTACACTTGCATTTAACAGTTAACAATATATGAGGTAAGCCATTCGGAAAGGTTCTGCCATTTGGACACATTCAGACCTTGTAAAGTATGACTCATGACCTTTAACATGAAATAAATAAGAGCATCTGAACAGCTTTTAATTTGTGAGAAATCTCCACCAAGCCTAGAGATGTTTACTTGTAAGACAGAAGCATCTATCCCTCTGAAACTTTCTTAGGACCATGTTAGCCAAAGTACTTTAGAAAATCAGACATGCCACAAAAGCCTTCAAATTGGGTGTGAAAATCCTTCAGACTTAAAGCACATTTAAATGTCTTTCTCCTGTAAGACAGCTCAGAGTTGCTTTACGATAGACTGACTTTTGAGTAGTCAGTGGCCACATACACACTGCAGCTTTACATGGTTGTCAGTCCTCTTCAGAGTGCTTAATCCCAATCTGTACACACAGTTTGGTTCCAACTGCATTCTATAACCAAATTCACTGCTGAAACATTGTAGTGACAATCAAATTGTCATTAAGTCCATGTAGTGTGTTGTTATAATTGTTAATGATGTAATTAGAAGTGTGAGACACAGAGCAGCAGCTTAATGAGCGTAAACAAAAATTGCCGGATGATAATATTCCAGCTGCTAACATTAAGATGGTCAAAAACTGTTGACATCCAAATATGTTTTTATAGACACGAGACACCAAACATTGTTTCAGTTTCAATGTTTCAACCATTGCAATTTGGGGAGTGACACGGATGTCACTTCCTAAACTTTGCAGTGTGTATATGACCAGTTTGACATTGTTACTGGTTAGCAGTCTGAGTTACAGTGAAGGGCAGACAGTGTAATAATGCCAACATTGGGAACGGGAAGGGAAGGAAAGGGAAAATGGAAAGGAAAGGAAAGGGGAAAGGAAACAGGAATAATAAATGAGGAGAAAAGGAAACAAGAAAGGAAATGGGAAAAAAATAACGGAAAGACAAGGGAAAAGGAAAGAGAAAGGAAATGGAGAAAGTAAAGGAAGAAAAGGGAAAATAGGAAAGGAATGGAAAAAGGAAGGAGAAAAAGGGAACATCAAATAGAATTGGGTAAAGGAAAGCAAGGGGAAAAGGAAAGGAAATTAATAGGAAAAAGAAGGGAAGGGAAAAGAAATGGGAAAGGAAAGAAAAGGGATGGGAGGAGAAAAGGGAAAGGAAAGAAAAGGGAAATGGAAAAAAGGGAGGGAAGGGGAAAAGAAATGGGGAAAAGTAAAGGGAAAAGGGAAATGAAATAAGAAAAGGGAAATGTAAAGGATATGAATAGGGAAAAGGAAAGGAAGGGAAGGGAAGGGAGGAGAAAGGGAAAAGGATATGAGGAAAAGGAAATGGAACGGAAATGAATAGGAAAAAGGAAAGGAAGGGAAGGGAAGGGAGGAGAAAAGGAAATGAGGAAATGGAAAGGAAATGGAAATGAATAAGAAAAAGAAAGGAAGGGAAGGGAAGAGAAAAGAAAAAGGAAAGGAAATTAAAGAAAAGGGAAATGGAAAGGAAATGAATAGGAAAAAGAAAGGAAGGGAAGGGAAGAGAAAAGGGAAGGGAAGAGAAAAGGGAAACGGAAAAAAGGAAGGGAAGGGGAAAAGAAATGGGGAAAAGTACAGAGAAAAAGGAAATGAAATCTTATGAAACAGGTAGTATACAGTAGGCAGGGATTTGGTCAGGAATTGTTTGGCAGTATGAAATTGACTCCAGGCAAAGTGATCATTTGTGAGCCTGAGCCAAGAACACTCTTCATAGACAATCTGATCTCAGTTTACCCGAGGGCAGCAATGTCCGGTGTCATGACAGCATATTTAGTCAGCAGAAAGACAATGCTTTCTTTTTGAGGTCTCAATAAAGGCTTGTTTCCACAATACTTTGGATCAGCCCAAAAGCATCTGCAAATGTCAGCAATAAATAAAACCGATCAGCATCAAGTAAAGAGGCAATACATCTTGAAACCATTTTAGTTTTGGCTCGGCTCATTTGGTAGTGCATTCAAGCATTAAAAAAGGTCACACGCTTCACATAGCCATTTGAGCAGAAACAATGTTTGTTCCTGTATGATACATTACAGGTCTGATTCAAAGACCAAAGTGTAAACTGGCATATTAAAGGGATAGTTCACCCAAAAATGTAATTATGTCATTTACTCGCTCTCATTTTGTTCCAAACATGTACGATTTTCTTTCTCTCGTGGAACACTGCAGGAAATGTTAGGCAGAAAATCAGCTTCAGTCACTATTTACTTTTATTGTATGGAAAAATAATGCAATGAAAGTGAAAGGTGACTGAGACTCACAAACTGCCTAAACTTACTTTCTTTTTGGGTGAACTGTCACTTTAAATCTCAGGATTGCAGATGCCGAAAAGAAAAATAGTAGGAATGGGCAGGTGTGCAAATAAGCCATCATACACAAAACAAAACAAAGGAAAACCCATAATCATAACAGTTCATAATATCATCTGCATATATATATATTACACAGTCATCAACAATGAGCATACGCACACAATTATACATTAATAAAACTATTGATACAAATATATAGTGAGATATACTATATGGGTGTATACATCTATAGAGTAAGGATTACACTGGAATGTTACTCCATGACTATGTGCTTTTCGCAAAGTTTGAATGACGATTAACAAATATCAACTACCCTAGCCTCCCCTAAATTCAGAGGGGAGGGGCTTACAATCGATAAACACATTACTTTGACTTTTCAAATCAAATCTTGTGTCTGTTAAGTAAATTGTTAGCATTCTAGCATGTTAGCAATTTGTTAGCATTCTTTCTCTTTGCTAGAAATGTAAGCGCAGTGTAGTTCTAGCGGGATGACTAGCAGTTGTACGTCATCGCACCATTAGCTAGGTAACTCCTAGCCAATCACATGTAAGCCATTGTTTTATAAGTCTGCTCACATTGCAACCTCCACCACCCCACCACCACTAGTTGAGTCCCGTCCTGCACGGGGGTAGGCTCCTCGCTCCTGCCTCCTATCTCCGGCAGGATCCGAGTACAACTTTCTTCAGACCACCAGACGGGGCTTAGGCAAAATAGTCATTACATTCCTGTTTCATATTCATCAAATAAATGTC
The DNA here is from genome assembly GCA_032164185.1 of Moxostoma hubbsi. Classification (NCBI taxonomy): domain Eukaryota; kingdom Metazoa; phylum Chordata; class Actinopteri; order Cypriniformes; family Catostomidae; genus Moxostoma; species Moxostoma hubbsi. The sequence continues at coordinate 4,675,286 of JAVLUX010000040.1, forward strand.
ATCTTAAATCTCACTCATGTCAGCAAGCCTTCCTGATAGAACTGGACTATGTAGCTGTAACGCTGGCCATGAAATCAACAGATATGAACCCTAAAACTGAATTAGGCATTGCAATTGTTTTCACATTAAAATAATATTTACATTATAATAATAATATTGTATAACAGGAGAATGAGAGTTTGCAGTGGACAGGGTTGGAGTGGAGAAGAGCAAAATATATGCACAGCAATATGCTGATAACTACAAAAAATTATTCCAATCTTATTTTATTTTAATCCGACAATTTAAGACAAATGCATCTGCATGAGATAAAAGTCATCTGAGAATTTTTGCTTGAGACGTCAGAATGTAAACAGTCATACGCACAACAGTTTTGCTCATAGGAAAAGCCCGTAAGTACGCCAATAAAGTTTTTACTCAATGTGAAATAGGGGCAATGGGCAAAAATCGATGTGTGCCGATCGGTTTATGCTTAAACCATTTATGATCATACCTTGATAATGGAAATCCGTACAAGGCATTTGCTTGACCATACACACTGTTGGCTTATTAAACCTATTTGGTGTAAGATCGTGCATGTGACCACTGATATTGCATTGCTTATAAATACCTTTACTGGTGTTCTAACTGGCTTATCTAATGTGCACAACTGTTGTGCAAATGCAAAGCAGATTAAATATTTGTTGTTTTTGTATCAGCTGATTTTTGGTAGTTATTCAGCATTTTGGTGAGCATGTAAACATGTTCACTGGTAAGTAGTCGCTAACCATAGAAGGATTACTAGACGTTGTACTTGGTCTTTTTACTTTGGTTTTTCAAAGTGTGCAGGAATAGAGAATGCTTTCGAAAGTCTTTCAAAAATGTTAATTCTTGGTGAAGGAAAATGCAGTTTTAGTGTCGATTAGAGGCATAAACGTGGCAAAATCAATGTGTTTTCAAACGAAAATGCTGTGTTGGAGTAGGGTTGGAACTAAACTCTGGAGGAGGTTAGCTCTTCAGGATCAGGATTGAGCACCCCTGTCTTAATATATAAAGATGATCTCTCAAAAAAAAACAGGGGGTGAACTTAAGTTGCTACACTCTGGTTGGAGGCAATTCCACTTTCATTTGGTTAATTTGAGAGGCTTTCAAATCCATTTCACAAGTCCCAGTAACTGATACGTTTCTGTTCCGCTTATTCAAGAAATTAACTGAATTACTCCATTTCACTCATGTAACTGATAGCCTATCCAGAATTAAAGAATATGTGTCTAAATCATTAAATAAAGTCTTGCTTCTTTCCCAAAGCCAATGATATATGTCACTGTTGCAACGCCTGATGCCTCTGTAAACACACGCACACGTCCATTGTTTTCTCGAGGTTGTTCCTTGCCCAAAGGAAAGGCATTCAGACTAGGCTTTTCAAGTTCCCAAAAAACATTACATGCCCTCTAGATTCAAGATATTAAAATTAGATTGATATTTTAGCACACGCTTAACAAGGGCGTCATTTTTAAAGTGATACGATTGATCGTGGATCCTGAATTTTTACTGTTTATATGTTGTGAGATAGAAAACACTCACAACATGATGGTTGGATGATGGCTCCACTAGATTGAATGCTTGTAAAATGATTTTTTTATATCTATGATCAAGGTTATTTTGTCTCGGCGTGAGACAGGACGAGACAAAACAGGCAGCTTGGCAAACACAGTCTCACTTTACACTCCATATTAAAAACACCACATACTGATAAAAATACACATCACTTTTAACAACTGGCACAACAACAAACAATTTAAATCAGTGAAGTGGTCCACGTTACGCTTTGATCCTTCTGTAATGACGACCTTCTGACATGTGAGAGAGCGGAGAATAGATCTGACTGGTGCAATGCATGATGAAAAGGCAGTGAGATGATTGGTTAGTTGTTCCGTTTGGGTAGATAGCTCAGGATCAATTCTCCCACGCCGAGGAAGTAGACCACCTGTGCGATGCCAAAGAGCGGGGCTATGACGAGAGCTCGGCAGTACGCCCCCTTCAGGAAAGCAGTGGGACCTTCGTTACGTAATATTTTCCTGTGATCGGATAGAAAACAGAGTATTAATAAAAATGTACCAAAACTAAGGGATAGTTCACCCAAAAATGAAAATGTCTGTCAACATTTACTCAGAGATGTGTAAGTTACTGCGAAAATGTGATCAACCACAAATGAGTAATTACTTCTCTTAAATTATAATCAGATGACTTTACCGATTATTTTGTGAAAAAATAAATCACATCACTAATTACTGTAATTTCAGTTACAGTTGATGTCAGAAGTTTACATACACATCATCCAAATACATTTAAACTCAGTTTTTCACAATTCCTGACATTTAATCGTAGAAAACATTCCCTGTCTTAGGTCAGTTTGGATCACTACTTTATTTTAAGTAAAATGTCAGAATAATAGTAAAGAGAACTAATGATTTAATTCAGCTTTTATTTCTTTCATCACATTCCCAGCGGGTCAGAAGTTTACTTACACCTTGTTAGTATTTGGCAGCATTGCCTTTAAATTGTATAACTTGGGTCAAATGTTTTGGGAATCCTTCCACAAGCTTCTCACAATAAGTTGCTGGAATTTTGTCCCATTCCTCCAGACAGGACTGGTGTAACGGAGTCAGGTTTGTAGGCCTCCTTGATCGTATATGCTTTTTCAGTTCTGCCCTCAAATGTTTTATCAGATTGAGATCAGGGCTTTGTGATGGACACTCCAATATCTTCCTTGAGCCATTTTGCCACAACTTTGGAGGTATGCTTGGGGTCATTTTCCATTTGGAAGACCCATTTGATACAGAGCTTTAACTTCCTGGCTGATTTCTTGAGATGTTGCTTCAATATATCCACATAATTGTCCTTCTTCATGATGCCATCTATTTTGTGAAGTGCACCAGTCCCTCCTGCAGCAAAGCACCCCCACAACATGATGCTGCCACCCCCATGCTTCACGGTTGGGATGGTGTTCTTCAGCTTGCAATCCTCACCCTTATTCCTCCAAACATAACAATGGACATTATGGCCAAACAGTTAATTTTTGTTTCATCAGACTAGAGGACATTTCTCCAAAAAGTAAGATCTTTGTCCCCATGTGCACTTGCAAACTGTAGTCTGGCTTTTTTATGGTGGTTTTGGAGCAGTGGCTTCTTCCTTGCTGAGCAGCCTTTCAGGTTTTGTCAATATAGGACTCATCTTACTGTGGATATAGATACTTGTCCTTCAGTTTCCTCCAGCATCTTCACAAGGTCCTTTGCTGTCGTTCTGGGATTCATTTGCACTTTTCACACCAAGCTACGTACATCACTAAGAGACCGAATGCGTCTCCTTCCTGAGCGGTATGATGCTGTGTGGTCCCATGGTGTTTATAAATGCATACTATTGTTTATACAGATGAACGTGGTGCATTCAGACATTTGGAAATTGCTCCCAAGGATGAATCAGACTTGTGGAGGTCCACAATTTGTTTTCTGAGGTCTTGGCTGATTTCTTTAGATTTTCCCATGATGTCAAGCAAAGAGGCACTGAATTTCTTTACCAAAAGTAATCTCATCACTTATTACTGTACTTTTAAATGACTTTTTTTTTCACAGAAACGATTTTTCTCTCAACAAATTCAAATGTAAATATTTTACAAGTACACCATGCATTTCATCCTTACAATGACTCGATATAGGGCCAGTCAGGTGGTACAGAAATGTGTAAATGTGTCTATTTTACAAGCATTCTACATCATTTAATTTTAGAAAGGTGTAATCCAAGTAATGTTCTTAAAAGTAATTTAAATAACTGTAAACGGATTACAAGTATTTTAAATATAATCTATTACACTTCTTTTTACTAAAAAAGGTACTAATTACTTTGTAATCACAGTACACCCAACACTGGTCATATGCGACTTTGGAACAATGTGAGGGTGAGCAAATAATGAGACGATATACATTTTTGGTTGAACTAACACTTATTTACAGTTTTGTTTGTACAAACTTGTGTCATTTGTTAGCAATGCTAAAGGTCAATACTTAAGACCTCTGACTTTTTGTAACCAAATTGCTGCAATAAATACAATTTATAAAACAAGGTCACATGATGCCCTTATTATCCAATAAAAAACTGAGAGTATCAAATCACCTGATGCAGTCCATCACCCCAGAGTAGGTGTCCTCTTGACTACCTCGTGTTAGGGACTGTAACCTAGTCTTTATCACTGAAACACACACACACACACACACACACACACACACACACACACACACACAATACTTCAGTTCAAGCCGGTTCAATGTTCAGTTACGAAACTGCACAGATGTTGATTTGTGCATTGCATAACACACTGTGCAGTTTGTGGTCACTTCCTACTGTATATACCAGTGCAAGAACTTATCACACATTGTATTGCAAACATTACGGTAAAGATAATGTATATGTACAAAGACATTTCAAGGAATAGTTCACCTAAAAACAGAACCCAAATCCTTATGCCTTTCTTTCCCTATCAAAAATTGCACCGTAAAAGTAATCCACTGTAAAGGATTTAGACGGGCAAGGAGGAGGCGAGAACCGGCTTGGCAATATAAATAATGTTTTAATGATAAACTTAAACGACACAAACACACATATGATGGACATGTCCGTAAATGATCTCTCTCTCGTCGCACCACCGTCTGCCATCGGCCTTTATCCCTCTCGGAGGCTTGATTAGCCTGATACGGGACCGGGTGTGTATCATCACGACCCGGCCCCGCCCTCCGCCCTGCCACATCCACGTTCTATATTCCAAGACTTCTGAAGGCATATGATAACCTTGTGTGAGGAACAAAGAGAAAGTTACGTTTTTATACACTGAAAAGCTATCGTATGACCTCAGAAGACTTGAAATATAGAACACCAGTCATATGGGCTACTTTTATGGTGCTTTTTTGTTGTTGTTGTTGTTGTTTTGAGAGCATGTTTATTGCATGATTTCATTGTATCAATAAAGAGCAACTAAACGTCTCTTTGAGTGTTTCATATTCATGTGAACAATCCCTTTAAGTTAAAAGTATGTTACCATCTACAGGGTTGACGGCAACTGCGGCTGTGCTGCCCGCGATGCAGCCGGAAACAAAAGAGACGTAGAACGGGGCGGGACCTTCGGCTCCCCTCTTCCCCAGATTATTCAGATTAGCAAACAGAGGGAAATAAACCATAGAAAAAGGGACATCCCTGAAGGGAGAAAAGAAAAAGAGTCCAAACGATTTAAGGTAGTCATTCTGTCAGTATTTTTGCTCATTGTTTGTTTGTAAATGTTCCTCTACCTGAGCAGCGTGGCTCCCAAGCCCTTGTAAAGACCCGCAATACCCTTTTCCTTCAGTAATTCTCTGGTGAGTTGCATAGCTGTGGGGGATTTCACCTTCACGGGGCCTCCTGGAGTCACTGTCTGGGGCATGAGCTTCCTTTGGGCCTCTACACACACAAAGCAAAGAGTTACATTATTATAAATGCACCCTTATGCACAGACATAATAATATGTTGTTTATACATATAAAATTGCCAAACAAATTAGAAATGTCAAAAGAAATCCCTTTGTTTCACTAAAATACAGCAGAACACTCCTCTAGTGTTATATTAAAATCAAAATTCATAATATTTTAAGTGATGGAGCAAGTCACCACTTATGATATGATGATGAACAATAGGCTTCAATTCAGTCTGACAGACTTTATCGGCAATGCATAATTAACAGCTATAGATATTTCCATTATTATGGCACCATATTGTGCAGAGTACAGGTACAGAGCCAATGAAATGGAGTTATTTTCGCATATCTCAACTAAGCTGGGGTCAGAGCGCAGGGTCAGCCATGAAACAGCGCCCCTGGAGCAAATAGGGTCAAGGGCCTCGCTCAAGTGCCCAACAGGGGTATATTGATGGTCCTGGGGCTTGAACCCCCGACCTTTCAATCAGTAACCCAGAGCCTTAACCGCTGAGCCACCACTGGCCCATTTGCCCTTACAATGAGCTTACATTTGCAATAAACTCTCAGCATCACATCAGTCAGTCACCTGCCACAAAAACATGAAGAAATGTCGTGATTTTCTTCCACACATTTTCGTGTGATTTCAAGTTTGAACAAACACAGTGTGCTTAAGCTGACAACACTCAAACAATTATAGTATATCATGTTGAATGTACACAACCCCTCGATGATGGCAAGCGGTCCAGGTCCCGAAGCAGCAAAGCAGCCCCAAATCATGATGCTACCTCCACCGTACTTCACCGTTGGGATAATGTTTTCATGTTGGTATGCGGCGCCATTTCTATGCCATACGTAGTGCTGCATGTTCCTCCCAAACAATTCAACCTTAGTTTCACCAGTTGTGGAGTGTCAAAGTTGTCTTTGGCAAACATCAGGCGTGCAGCAATGTTTTTGTTTGAATGCAGCGGCTTCCTTCGTGATGTCCTGCCATGGACACCAAGCTTGTTTAATGTTTTCCGTATAGTAGACTCATGAACAAAGACGTTAACCAGTTCCAGTGATTCCTTCAAATCTTGGCTCGACAGCCACTTCTAGGGAGAATAGCCACAGTACTACTGTGGACAGATGAATATCTAAACTCTTAATAACTTTGTATCCCTATCCAGCATTATGCAAAGCAAAAATCTCATTCTGAGATCTCATTTTTGCGAGGCATGTTTCACGTCAGCTGATGCTTCTTGTGCACAGCAAACTCAACATGTTTAGTGCTTTTTATAAGTGAAAATAGCTCTAACCCACACCTACAATCTCGTTTCATTAATTGAATGCCAGGTTTGCCAAATCCTGACTCTAATTAGCTTTTATTGACGTCTTTAGCCTAGGGGTTCACATACTTTTTCCAACCTATACAGTGAATGTTTGAACAATACAATCATTTGTGTGTTATTAGTTGAAACAGATTGTGGTTGTTCATTATTGTAACTTAAATGAAGGTCAAACCAGATTTTCAGACACATTTATATATAAATGCAGGTAATTCCCAAGCAGGTAAAACTTTTCTTGCCACTGTATATGTAAGGTAAGAGTTGCTATCTGTAATCATTCGTTTAGATTTCTATTGACTTGCTTGCATTCACGTTTAGATACAGTTTGAGACTCTTACAGTGAAATTGAAACCAACTTTATTAACTAAAAAAAAAGCTATGACTTATGCAGTAAGTCAAGCACACAGGTGACGAATGTTCAGTTGGATAAACGTCAAAACAATCACATTAAATCTGACCTGGTTGTTCAGACTGAAGGCACATGGGAAATGGGATCTCCGATATATTACCACATATGAAAGTGGCCCAGATTAAAATTGAAAATGTCAGATTCAAATTGATTGTGGCTGTTCACGCTGTCATCCAATTAACAGATCTGTGTCACATGTGAGTTGAAAACGTGCACATAGATATATCACATCTGTCTGACTGACAATAACACACAGATAGAGCAGATAGACAGGCCTGAGTGAGACATGGCCACAAGAGGGCAGAGCTTTGTGATCAGCTAATGCTTAACTCTCTTTCTCTTGTATCTTCCCTCATTTTTCTCACTTTACCTCACTCCATACTTTCCTCTTTTTCTTTTCTTTTCTTTAGATATCTATATCCTTACCTATTCTTCCAGCGTCTTGCAGCTGAATCTTTAGCATCTCCATTGGTGTTGTAACAATGACCTGCAATACAGAGGACATAGGAAGAGGAAAATGAGAGAACTCACTACCTAAAACACGTTTTTAACTCATGTATGCACATAAATAAAACGTCATGGATTTGACACCCAAAGCCACCCATTTAGACCGCTATCTGATGATAGCCTAAAGCTTGGTTGTAACCTGCTAAACTGGTTGTAAATCTTTGCGCCTTTTTACGCTAATGCTAACATTCCTCCTTTAGCTAGACGTGATCAGAGCATCCATCGTCCAGAAAGCCAGTCCACAAAGTGTTGGAGGGAAACTAAAACCAACAACATGCAATTAGCCCTCCCGCTAACTTCTTTTTAAGTCGACATGAAATTTGCATGAACATTTTGCAATGCAACCCATTTAACTCCAACAACGTGGCGTATTTCTGAGTGAAACAGGATGTTCAACTAGATTTCACATTTTCTTAAATTGTCTTAAAAAAAGGGAGTGCTGCTTGTCCGTGCAAACTCTGTAAGATTAGCATAAACATTAAGCGTCATCAAAAATCATCAAAACAAGTGAAAAAAATCTACCAGTGCTGAAGAAGTAATCCAAAGTATTTAGATTACGTTACTGACCTTGAGTAATCTAACGGAATACATTACAAATTACATTTTACGTAGTCATTGACCACAGGAAGCTGATCAGCTCTGATTGGCTCAGAGATGTCACATGACTGTTTCACTTCCACTGTACATAACAGAGTACATTTGGTTGCCAATAATGGAAAATTCTGACATCATTTTCACTCATTACCGTTATCTAGTGTTTTAGTGAAGCACTGCAGGTAAATGTGTGTTCAACTGAGTGTGTTTGTGGCTGATGTGCTCATGAGTGTATAATGTGAATGTTTAACGGGTGTGTGTTTGTACGGTTAATGCATTTGTGTTTGTCTCGCAGGCCATTACAGATGGAATTATTGTACTCTGAGTTGATGGATACAGTGTCATAAGACAGTGTCCCAAGTTGCTCCAAATGGCAGGCTAGCGCCTTGCATGGCAGCTCTGCAGTCACTGGTGTGTGAGTGTGTGTGTGAATGGGTGAATGAGTCACAGTGTAAATAAAGTGCTTTGAAAAACCGCTAAGGTTTTCACCCCAGGCTCGTTTAAGTACTCGGTTCATGCATGCTCATATTAGCAGCTCCACAGTAATCCTTGACAAACTTCGACAGTTATTTGGACAGTACTTTTTGAGCCGTACACGACCGAAAAGCTGACTTTAGATACTGCCTGTAGGGTTCTTTGGTTCAATAACTGGTCTAGTAACTCGTAAGAGTCTCCTTGCCTGTATGAGTCCAACACGTTCCTTTCAAACTCAGTCTCAGGCTACTAGTCGTCTGCTTTCATGATGTTGCTGATACATAAGCACCGGCTCATAAGAGCCATTTGTTCAAGAATAGGCAGCACTGGTCACGCTGTATGTTTCTTCCTGTAGATTCAAAAGAACCAGCTCGTGAGAGTCATTTGTTTGGGAATCAGACTACTTTGGTCACACTGTATGTTTTGTGTTGTAGATTCAAATGAACGATTCATAAGAGTCATTTGTTTGGGAATCAGCTGCACTGTCAAGCCGTATGTTTTGTGTTGTAGATTCAAAAGAACCATTCATAAGAGTAATTTGTTTGGGAATCAGACTACATTGGTCGCGCTATAGATTCAAAAGAACTGGTTCATAAGAGTCATTTGTTTGGGAATCAGCTGCACTGGTCACACTGTATGTTTTGTGTTGTAGATTCAAATGAACGATTCATAAGAGTAATTTGTTTGGGAATCAGACTACATTGGTCGCGCTATAGATTCAAAAGAACTGGTTCATAAGAGTCATTTGTTTGGGAATCAGACTACATTGGTCGCACTTATGTTTCGCGCTATAGATTCAAAAGAACTGGTTCATAAGAGTCATTTGTTTGGGAATCAGACTACATTGGTCGCACTTATGTTTCGCGCTATAGATTCAAAAGAACTGGTTCATAAGAGTCATTTGTTTGGGAATCAGCTGTACTGGTCATGCTGTATGTTTTGTGTTGTAGATTCAAAAGAATGATTCATAAGAGTCATTTGTTTGGGAATCAGCTGCACTGATCACGCTGTATGTTTTGTGTTGAAGATTCAAAAGAACGATTCATAAGAGTCATTTGTTTGGGAATCAGCTGTACTGGTCGCGCTGTATGTTTTGTGTTGTAGATTCAAAAGAACGATTCATAAGAGTAATTTGTTTGGGTGTCAGACTACATTGGTCACACTTATGTTTCACGCTATAGATTCAAAAGAATGATTCATAAGAGTCATTTGTTTGGGAATCAGATTATATTGTTCGCACTTATGTTTTGTGCTATAGATTCAAAAGAACGATTCATAAGAGTCATTTGTTTGGGAATCAGCTGCACTATCACGCCATATGTTTTGTGTTGTAGATTCAAAAGAATGATTCATAAGAGTAATTTGTTTGGGAATCGGAATACATTGGTCGCACTTATGTTTCGCGCTATAGATTCAAAAGAACTGGTTCATAAGAGTCATTTGTTTGGGAATCAGCTGCACTGTTTGCGCTGCATGTTTTGTGTTGAAGATTCCAAAGAACTGATTCATTAGAGTCATTTGTTTGGGAATCGGACTACATTGGTCGCGCTTATGTTTCACGCTAGAGATTCAAAAGAACTAGTTCATAGGAGTCATTTGTTCTGAAAGAAAACCATGTTACTACTATGATACATATTTAAAAACCAAGGTAAATCCATTTTTGTGTTCATTATATGTTCCCTAGAAAATAATTATGTGGTGGTACAATGGTACTGTGATGGAATCAGATGGAAATAACAATAACATGGTACTTTGAATATACCATGATACTGAATTATTATCATATTCATCTACCATAGTATTTACATGGTACTCCAAGAGTTTTAATCATGTAGTGAAGTCTATGGGATGTCCCTATTAAGACAGTTTTGTAAATGTTTGTGTGTGTATTTTGTGTACTGACCTGACATGTACCTGCACCACAACCAGCCAGCATCTCTCGCAATAAGGTGAGTTTCTGCCTGAATAAACAATGTAAATGGAGAATTCGATATTTAGGACACTTTTTCTAAATCAGAGCAAACTTTGTCATTATCACCACACACACACACACACACACACACACACTGAAGGATGTTAATAATTCACAGTCTAACAAGGCAGCTTTGGTCAATAATTCACTGGACCTGTTTTCAATCATCATGGAGACGCAGGAGGTCACAGAATCTTGATGATATTTGAGAGGGCATTGTGCTGTCTTTGTGCCGCTCTCTCTATTTAATATTAATGTCTGCCATGTAATGCAGCACTGTTTCATGTGCTGGATCGATTGAGATGTCTGACAGTGCCGACATGTCTTTTACAGAAACATATTATCATGGTATCATGATAAGAATATGATAGAATACCGTGGTAAATATCAAAATACTATTGTATTACCATAATGTTAGTGGCCAAAAAACATGGTATATTTTTATGGTAATACCAAGTACTTTTTGTGATGTTTGTTGGAGAATTCATCAGGTCTGTAGAAAATAACTTGCTTACAAAAAGTACAATGGTAATATCATGCTACTATTTGGTACATGAATATGGTAATAATATAGTGCCATGGTAAATATCATAATACCAAGGTATAATCTGATACCACAGTACCATGTTACAAATATAATCTGTTTTTGTGTGGGGGAATATTAAAGATTGTTTTAAATAACAAAGAAAGTTTATAATTAGAGTGTAAATGTTACAAATATTACATATTAATACCATTAATAGCAAAACACTAAAGTTACATATTCTTTCTACAACCTAATTATGTGTTTTTCATTAATAATATTACTTTTTCATTTCTAATGAAACTTAAAGGGATAGTTCACGCAAAAATGAAAATCCTCTCATCATTTACTCACCCTCATGCCATCCCAGATATGCATGACTATTTCTTCTGTTGAACACAAAGATTTTTAGAAGAATATCTCAGCTCTGTAGGTCCATACAATGCAAGTGAATGGTGACCAGAACTTTGGAGCTCCAAAAAGCACATAAAGGCAGCATAAAAGTAATCTAAATGACTCCAGTGGTTTAATCCATGTCTTTTGAAGTGATATGATAGGTGTGGGTGAGAAACAGATCAATATTTAAGTCCATTTATACTATAAATTCTCCTCACTGTCCAGTAGGTGGTGATATGCACGAAGAATGTGAATCACCAAAAACAATTATAGAAGAATGTGAAAGTGAAAGTGGAGATTTATAGTAAAAAAAGGGCTTAAATATTGATCTGTATCTCACTAACACCTATCATGTAGCTTCTGAAGACATGGATTAAACCACTGGAGTCGTATTGATTACTTTTATGCTGCCTTTATTTGCTTTTTGGAGCTTCCAAGTTCTGGCCAACATGCAGTTGCATTGTATGGACTGAGATATTTTTCTAAAAATCTTATTTTGTGTTCTGCTGAAGAGAGAAAGTCATACACATCTGGGATGGCATGAGGGTGAGTAAATGATGAGAGAATTTTCATTTTTTGGTGAACTATTCCTTTAACATTAACGGAAAGAGAAAGCCAAAGCCAAATAAATACATTTTCAGATTGATAAAATGTCAGTGTAACCTGACATATTTCACAGAGAAATGAGAAATGTCGAGCTTTGTGTGTGAGTGAGTGTGTGTGGAAGTGTTCGAGGCCGGGAATGAAACCAACCAGTGTATCAGTCCAGAAGATGTGTCAGTGTGTGTGAGCTGCACAGTCACCTAAAAGGGCTAGTCACCATGTTTATAGTGATTGGTACATGTGCTGTATGTATGCTCATATGTCTTTGTTTATGTTTCTCACCCGTCCTTAGAGAGGTGAAACCTGAAAAAATCATTTGCCGCCAACTTGATGGCTTTTTCTGGAGTGACGAGAGTTAAATTCACTGCAGCACCTGAGAGAGAGAGAGAGAGAGAGCGAATGAAAAGAAGAGAAAAGAATGGTACATTTTCAATCTCAGCTACACAAACAAACCTTTCCGGTTTGATTATGACTTTAGATGAAAGCTGCTCTATTTGCAGGTAGATGTGACAGGTGCAATGCAACAATTTCATATGAAAGGGATAATGTAAACTTGTTATCGCAAATTAAGCCTCGACATGGTGTTCAGGAGTATTGTATCATCCCATAGGGGTTTATTTTGCGATAACAATATATACATTTATATTTTACATTTATGCATTTGGCAGATACTTTTATCCAAAGTGACTTACAGTGCACTTATTACATGGACAATCCCCCCGGAGCAACCTGGAGTTAAGTGCCTTACTCAAGGACACAATGGTGGTGGCTGTGGGGATCGAACCAGCAACCTTCTGATTACCAGTTATGTGCTTTAGCCCACTACGCCACCACCACTCTCCATATATTAATACATGAACATAAAATATTGATTTGCATTGAAATTATGTAATTATGTGAGAAGAAATAAATCGCTGATGTGCTGAAATCCATCTCCGGTTTGCGTCAGAGTTCTGTTGGTTTTTATTTTGTAAAAATTACCATCTGACTAATTCTCCAGCCTACGGTATTGCAACACTACTTGCCAAATAAATAAAAAAATGGGCATGAAACATTGATTTGAGCTTACTTGTTGAGATTACACAGTGATCCGAAAAGCAAGAGAGGTGACTCGCAATACCCACTGAGTGGTCTGATATGTTTTAATACCCGGATGAGCGGTCTGATACATGGATGTGCGGTTGTTACTCAAAAATATCAGACCACTAGATGGTGCCATTGACCAATCAGAATCAAGTATTCCAGAGATCAGTGTAATAAAGTCATGTCGAGCACCAGACTTATTGTCAGAATTCACCTCACCAGCTGCTCGGAAAGTGTATACACATTTTACTGCCGATGTACCACAACATTTATTCTTAAAACAATCTCACAGTTCATGTATGCAGCTATACGGTATGACCTGTGCAGTGCAAACACCACTAATAACCAGCCTGATCTCATTCAATTTATATGAACATGACAAAATGTACGAGTTGTATAACGCGTGTGGCTGCAGTTATTCAGTAAAATGTCCAGCTGGGGGCGCCAAAAGCAAGTAAAATTGTGTTTTCAGATTTCAGGCTTTAGAGTGAATTTTAGCATTACAATGTATCGTTTTTCAAAAGATGCATAAGAGTCGGTATAATAAAATAGCAGGGTCTGAGTAACAGAGCGAAAAATACGTATTTATAGTCATTATCAGCCATTGTAGTCATGATTTGAGTGTAAGTGAATAAAACACTCAGTTGTTGTAGCGCCTCTAGTGTTCATTTCTCCAGGAAACTGCAGGGAATTGTACCTAGAGACACCTATAACATGTTTTGCAAAAATGTACATTAAATATACCGTTGAAAATAAACACATACCTCTGTACATCCCAAAGTATCCTTCCGACCGAATGGTCTTAATAAGGCAGTCTGACCTGCAGAATGCACAAACATACACACAATTAAATAATGCACAGTCACAACACGAAAACATATAGAGTCTGTAATGAGATTTGAATTTGACTCACATGCTGGTATAGAGGCGGGATCCATTCTGCTGGTTTTGAAGGCGAGTCTTGGCCAAGTCAATTGGAAATACACAGGTTACGCCGATAAGTCCGGCCACACCGCCGTTTATTAGCTTTGCAGGCAAACTGGAGCAAAGATTGAGAGGGAATGAGAAACAAAACAATGATTTCCCCCGAAAAGAAACGCTATGTCTCTGTGGCACTATCAAAACATTGCTATGTTTGTTTGAGCGGCCCGTCAAGCCAGACACGGCGACAATGACTCAACCAACGGCGTGAGTTTGGGAAGACTATCTGTTTTCCGACCAATGAAAGACGGTGGGTGTATTTGGAATTGTTATTTTAAAAACTAGTGGCAAACTCACCTGATCTGTTTGTCGGCCATTTATCTGAGTCCCTGTTCGTCTTCAGTGTGTGTGCTTGTGTGTGTGTATGTTTAAGGCGTTTGAGTGAACGTCTTCGCAGGTATCTCCGAGGCTATGATTTGCGATCAGTTCATTCACCTGTCTCTGCTAGATATCTGAAAGACAGAGAGAGAGAAAGAGAGACTGATTGTGAATTGTGAGCAGTGCAGTCAGAGTCTTTTATGAGGCAGGTGTCATATCTCGATATTTGACTGCAGAAATTCTTCACACTGAAGAGCATCCCTTGTTTTACTCCTTATAGTTCATATAAGCCATACTGGCTCCAGAAGTCTTTTTGCCATAGTTTAGCGATTTCATAAAACCCTTCATAAAAGTGTTCTAAGCCATGAACCAAACCAACCACCTCTGAGGTGAATCACAACATTACAAAATATGATTTGAGAAGACAAAAAGACAAAGGTACAAGACTGTGTACTTAACATCTGTAATGAGGGAATGGACTACAATCCCATGAAGCATTGCGAATGACATAAATAAAAAAAGATGGAAATATATTAAACTATTGATTTAAAGTTGTTGATTAGAAGTATAGAAACAATATATTTTAATAGTATTGCAAAATATTCAATAATTTCAAATAAATAAGTAGTTTAAGAGTTTTTGCCGTGCTTTAATCGCCACGATTCTCTGATTGGTGGACCTTTCTCTTCAGGATCATGGGTAGTGTAGTTCTTCACTAGATATTATATAGATATATATGCTATTAAACATGATTATTTTTTCAAATGAAGATGAAATAAAGCTGAGTGGTGGCTTCAACAGAAACATATATCATCGATTAACAACCTCGGTGCTCTCGGTAGGTCTGTCTTTACAGGTTCATGAAGTGTCAAAAAGTGAAATTTTTACTTCTGGAACCAGACTATGATTTACTGTAGAACTGGGCTCAATTCTGTTATAAAATCAACATGAAATGGCATTTGCATCTAGGTATGTCATAAATTTTTGCACGTAATTTACTCTAAGTCTTTGTGGCACTGATATTTCAACATTAGCCATTATTTAAATTAGAAGCCTAATTTGTGTGCTTTCCAATTCAATGTTTGTTGGCCTTCCATTTTATGTAGTGTCATTTAGGCAGAATAGTTTGGGAGAGCACAAGGGGATTATATTACATTTTCAGTACATAATACTGAAGCCATTCGTTGACGAGTTTACAGGTTAGTGTATGAAACTGGTGTAACTGCGCAAACGATTAGAAATGGCAATGTTTGTTATGCAAATCTTTGTATGTAGCCCTGAATAGGTTTCATTCCAGGTGTCACATCACAAAAACTGAAAATACATTGTGGAGGCTATATGAAAGTGTGATGAGGAGGAGGGCGTGGCCACGCCGCAATGAAGCACAGCCTGCGCTGAATCAGCTGATCTGCAGGAGAAACTGTTTAGCCAGTTCTCGCCTCCTCCCTGCCCGAACTTTACCTGTTGCAGTGGTGTCAAAACCCGGACCTTAAAAAAGCATCTGGCCGGGATTTCTAAATTTGCGAAAATGTCCGGGATTCGGCTTTAGTTGCATTATGATGTATCTTGTCTAACACTTCATTGTGTACACATATTTGCATTGCTTTAACCCCACTTTTGTGAGTCCCGCCATCTCGAACAACAATTGGTCGATTATAAGAGGCTTGCGGCAACTATAGGCCAAATTCCTGCCTGTAAATCTCTCCACGAATGTGTGAAGAGCAGTTGCGTTCGGCATCAAACGGTTGCTTGACAGTACAGGGAAATGACAGCTAATTGGAAACAATGCCCAAACGAAAGTGCAAATTAACAGAAGATTTGCACAAAAATTCCCATGCTTTGTCCAGGTCGAGACCCATAGCATGTAAAGCATGTATGACATGTAAAGATGGCACTTACGTGTCTGTTGCTAATGAAGGTGCAAGTTGTTTAGAAGCACACATTAGCTCTGGGAAGCACAGAGGTTCAGCAAAAGGGGAAAGTTCATCAGGTAAATTAACGGACTACTTTTTGCGACCAGGTAAAATTGTTATCACATTGCTTCATTATCCATGGCCATTCAAAATAATAGTAATAGTGAATGAAGGTACACTCATGGCATTTATGTTATATATTAATGTAATGCTAAGAGCGTCTTTTTCACTGTATTAAAGTTTGCATTCAAAGTTACACTGTTTTGAACCCTATTGGAAAACCAGAATACGGTCACCCTAGTAAAAGCAGCTGTAATGGTCATTTTAACAGAAATGAATGAATGAACCTTTACTACTAAACACATTGCAATGATAGATAGAGACAGAAAGCGAGATAGAAAAGATCACAAGGTGTGCGTGTGAAAAATAAGACTAATCATATTTGGAATTTGAACGACTTGAAGACAGTTCCACACTTTCTCTCTCTCCCACTTCCTCCCTCTTTCCTCCCCTCCATTCAGCCAATCACGACATCTCTTTCTTGCTTTGTCTCCGCCCTCTCTTCCTTCTGCGTTTCCTCTCCTGATTTCTGCTGACTGGAAATCTCTGCAGTGTTTCTACCTATAAATCAGCAACTTTTCACTGGTTTCCTCTTTTTCTTCTTCTTGTAAGACTTTTTCTGCTGAAAATGTTTTTGTCATGCTTGCATAACATGCTAAAATGTTGAAACTCAAATTGAGAAAGAGAATTGTAGAACATGGGCTTGCCAATTTGCCAACTATCCATCCAAAATAGTATGTGAGATTAGAATTAGTGCATCCCAAATCATAATATTTATAATTCATAATTTATAATATTATGCACACTCCGGATGTCCATCATTTATTTTTTATGTTTACTTATTTATAGTATTATTGAGCTTATCGCGGTCCATTCGGCACGTTTCTCGGCTGACCCACCGGCCGCTCAGTTTTCCCAATGGACAGTCCACCCCTGATCAGCCCCAAAGTGCATTGGCCCACCAGGAAAATGCCCGGTATGCCAGATTAGCAGTCCATCCCTGCTCACGCACAAGCACAACGTTTTTGGCCGTGTCTGTTTAAAAAGAACTTAAATCTTTAAAACTTCTTCTCAAGAAACCGGTGTTCTGTTCTATTCGCTGCACTTCGTCTAACTTCTTTTAACGTGTTTCGTATGAACGGCCTCTAAGTTGTGTTTTGGGATGCTGGTGTCCCCACCGTGGCTTCTTAACTATCTTAACAAGATAAACCTTAACCTTCTAGTCAACAACATGGCTAGTCCACCAGGTATTCCACAGCCAAACCAGTATTAACCAGTCTGGACCAGCATGGAAATACTTGCTGCTCCAAGTTGACCTTTATTTTCATTTTCTACTCACTGCACCGCTCTTGTTTTTTCCACTTCCATCCTGCTGTTTTTCCATCAGCCTGACCTTTGTCCATCTATCTCTCTAACTGAGGGAATATCAGGCCTGTTTTGACTGGCATAATGTTCCTGCTATCATTTAACACTAAATCGTGGATGTTTAGTGTCTTGCACAAGGCCTCGGTGACATGAAAAAGGTCGAGCAACAATGACAACCCATCTGAAGCTGTGCCAGATCAATATAAACTCAAACATTTCTCATCAAATTCTTCCAAGACTAAATTATCTGGCTATGCTATCAACTTTGTTTTGGTTTTGTCTTTTATTTTCTCCCCCATTTGGAATGGCCAATTCCCAATGCGCTAAGTCCTCGTGGTGGCGTAGTGACTCGCCTCAATCCAGGTGGCGGAGGACGAATCTCAGTTGCCTCCATGTCTGAGACCGTCAATCTGTGCATCTTATCACGTGACTTGTTGAGCACGTTATCACGGAGACTTAGTGCATGTGGGGGCCCACGCTATTCTCAGCGGCATCCACACACAACAACCACGTGCCCCACCGAGAGCGAGAACCACATTATAGGGACCACAAGGAGGTTACCCCATGTGACTCTACCCTCCCTAGCAACCGGCCCAATTTTAGACCTGGCTGGAGTCACTCAGCACGCCCTGGATTTGAACTCATGACTCCAGGGGTGGTAGTCAGCGTCAGTACTCGCTAAACTACCCAGGCCCCCTATCCTATCAACTTTAATGTAATAGCTCAATACTGTCTCATTGTGTCTATTAAACATCTGAGATAAAGATAAAACTTCAACATACAGTAACTGACAATTCCATTAAATCTTATGAGCTAGGAAAAAAGCGATCTCAGAGCAATACAGTGTTCTTCAGGGACACCATCACAAAAATTCAGCTTTCAGTTTCAATCTATAGAGGAACAGAAAAGGCTGAAAACATTGAGTTTGCATGTTAATAGTGGTTTGGTCTTGTGATAGTCAAAAAAGACAAAGCATTCTGTAGAATCTAGATTATTCTGAATGTCAAGCGCTAAGCTTGAGTACAAGATTGTCTGTCTTAAATTCAGCACAAAATATGTTTAATATCCTACCAGACTGAAAAGTCCTTCAACCATCAACAAGCTCAGGTAGTCGCACACTAACTAATTATCCCCACACCTGGAAAGAGAAGGACCAATCAGCCGACTCACTTTAAAGACAAGAGAAGCATTAATGAGAAAACAAAGAATGAATGAGCAGTTTTACTGAGGTAAACCTTGAACTGCTACCCAGCATACACCTGGAAATGTGTGTGTGTGAGTTTAATCGCATAAGTGCACTTTAAACCAGATGATCTCTGACCCTCATTTAAACCTTTGAAGTAACACTCACCTGCTGTGCATGATATAAATTGATTACACCACACAATCTGTACATGTACATGCAGTTACAATCAAGCAGCATAATCGAATATTGGAGCAAAACGACGCACAAACAACCAGCGCAGTGTTTTGAAAGCACCACTTGGCCATAGTGTACACTTTTCAGGGAAATCGTCCTACAGAATGAATAGCTTACTTATCCTCTACATATTAAGCTGAGATGGAAAGTATTTTAACATAAACAAATTGCACACATCAGCTCACATTTTGCAACATGTTAACGCCAAACTCTACTGAAATCTTGTCGTAGTGCCGCGCTGATTCCTGACTTCCTGTTCATCCGACATGGGCAAGTCACTTCACACAATTTATATTTGAGAATGTATTTCTACATAACAGAGTTTACTGAGATTGTTGTCATGGATGCAGACTCAAGATAGCATTAGATCCTATTAATGAGTGATAGATATTTCAGCATCGGTTGCAGAAGATATCAAACACGCTCACATGCACGCACACGCACACACACACACATGTGCACTCTGCAGGTCTGTCATTTTTGTGGGGGAATGTGTGTGTGAATGCAATTCAGGCACTTTTGCTAATGACTAATGAATGTTAAATGTTATGCTAATACGCACACGTCAGTGCTGACTCACAGTGAGTAGGGTAGCCCAAAACATACTGTTTCGTGAAAGTACGTGAATGCAGATGATTCTTGCAATACATGCTTGATTTCATGTGTCCCCTTACAAAAAATATAGAGTTCTGGCAAACTAGCTGCGATCTTGCCACAAATTTGCCACTCTTTATATGCCACAATGGTTTGCCTGGGTCACTTAAGTAGTCACTCAGAGGTGGTGGTGGCGTAGTGGCTAGAGCACAGCGCTGCTAATCAGAAGGTTGCTGGTTCAAACCCCACGGCCACCACCATTGTGCCCTTGAGCAAGGCACTTAACTCCAGGTTGCTCCGGGGGGGATTGTCCCTGTAATAAGGGCTCTGTAAGTCGCTTTGGATAAAATGCATAAATGTAAATGTAAAATGTTAAGTAGGTTTGGCCCAAGAGGTTTGTTATCAATGTCCAAACCATGGTATTACCAATGGTACCACCTCCAAAAATAAATAAATAAACATGGTCTTACCATGGTAGTATACCAATGTAAAAAAATGTATTACCATAGCACCATATGCAAAAAAATATGGTTTTACCATGGTAACAATGTCCAAAAACATACAATTACCATACCACAATGAACAAAAAACATGGGCATAAGTATCACAAAACATAGTATCACATCTAAAAAAAATGGTATTACCAATTATTCCACCTCCAAAAATATATAATAATAAAAATACATGGTATATCTATGAACTTAAAAAATGGTGTCCCAAAAATATGCTTCTTTTTCAATCAGGTAACTTCGACGCTGCGTCAGAAGCTGGAGCACCTTTCAGGGGGCATTGACTTTGAAACCCTGTACCATCACACTAATTTGATTGGCTGGTGAAGCTTAGCCCTGACATCATCATGAATATATAAGCTGGAGCCCAATGTCACACCATCAGGATTTTACTTTTTCAGGGTAGCGTAAACATCTCACATCCTCTGAAACCTTAACCAACGCTTCGATGTTAACCTTCACCTGATCATCAAGGATGACTTCTATTCTTCTCCCTAAAGTGTTCTTGCAACAAAAAAAAAAATGAAAATGCTGAAAGCACGTCTTTGTAACTATCATATTGCTTCAGAAGACATGGATTTAACCACCAGAGTCGTCTGGAGTACTTTTATGTTGCCCTTATGTGGATTTTAGAGCGTCACAATTTTGGCACCCATTCACTTGCATGGTATGGACCTACAAATCTGTGTTCTGCAGAAGAAATAAAGTCATACACATTTGGGATGGATTGAGGGTGAGTAAACGATGAGAGAATTTAAATTTTTGGGTGAACTATCCCTTTAACATGATACCAAGAAACATTTTAGATTTCACCACAGTCATTTTTTGCAAGGTAAACACACACACACACACACACACACACACAGACCAAAATATTCAGTAAATTGTACTGATTAACATGTTGCTCTTCAGCTAAATGCAGGGATGCAGAGAGACTGAACAGGAAGATAAGGAGAGGAGGAGGAGGAGTAAAAGAAGACAGGGAGATCTAATGAAAGACAGCTGGGTGGGAGGAAGGTAGTAGATGGAGGGAGGGAATGATAAAGAGAAAGGAGGAGGAGAGAAAAGTAGGTGAAGCCGACCTGAGAATACAAGCAGCTGGTACGGTCAAGAACACTTACAGCAAAGGAGGCATAAACCAAACCCATCTGGAAAATCCAGCTAAAACCAACATCTGATAGCTGGCTGGTTTGTAGCTGGTCCAAGCAAGTCATTCATCATCTGAATGCTTGATCAGCGGGTTTACCATCCGGTAGTACTGGTTTTGACCTGGTCAAAACCTTTTGATCTTGGTCAAACTAGTTACATGGTATTCCATTCCAACTTGGACAAGCAATACACCCCTACCATGTTCCAAAAACCAGTTGGACCATTTTTAAGGTGCTCTAAGTGATGAACTTTCGCTAGACTTAGCCACTGAATAAGACCACTCCCTCTCTCAAATCTCCTGCCCTCCAAAGACATGTCCGTAAAGTCGAATATCCAAAAATGACTGACAGGCAGAGATCTCCTCAAAGCCTTGTGATTGGCTAAACAATGGTGTCCCTGTTTACAGAGCCTGCGGCTGTCACAGAGACAGGTGTGTTTTCTCAGGACATATCCATAAGGTTGCACACATTTTCTGTGTGCTATACCACAAAAAACTGCTAATAGCGCCTTTAAGCTGGTATGACCTGGTTTGTTCCAGTTGTTCTTTCACCACACCTGAATCCTGAATCCAGTAAAAATATTCTCTATATTGTTTTCCTGCATACCTTTGACCAAACCCCACCCTTCATTCTCTGACCCTGATAACAGATCTAGAGTGTGTGTACTGACTCCAGATGTGTTTAGCCTTTGAAGTTGAATGAAACTCTGGGACACTTAAACATTATATCTATCTCTCCCTTCGACTGCTCTCTGCCTCCCTCATCTCCAGCCTGATGATGTAACTGTGGCATCATTTTTGCGAAATGGTATTACGTTGTTCATTACAAGCATCGCGGCAATTCCAGGGTGAAATATCCACTGTGTGACGCTAAAAGTGGGTTCAATTTTAAGCAAAATGTACCATCCTTCCCTAACGTCAATCCTAAACCTAACCGATAGTGTCAGAAAAAGCAAACGTGAGATAAAAACACATTTCTAAAGCAACCACATCATTTTGTGGTGCTTCTATGAAACTTTCCGTTCACGTGTCGACTCGCGTGCTCTTCTGGACTCGTACCCTGGTCTTTTGCATCGCAAGTGTTAAGTCCTATCAGTTTATCTACCATGCAATTTGATTGCAATTGATCAAGCTTGTAAATATAGCTGGTTATGTAATGCAAACGTTAAAAGTCATGCATTTACATTTATCAGACGCTTTTATCCAAAGCGATTTACAGAGCACTTATTACAGGGACAATCCCCCCGGAGCAACCTGGAGTTAAGTGCCTTACTCAAGGACACAATGGTGGTGGCCGTGGGGTTCGAACCAGCAACCTTCTGATTAGCAGCCCTGTGCTCTAGCCACTACGCCACCACCACCTTCATGCGCTATAGTAAAAGCGTTTGGAAGTCAAATTATTGGGCAAAAAGAAAATGACTACGTTTACATGGACACCAGAAAGCCATTTATTACGAGAAAGCTGCTTAAGGCTCGAAATCAGTTTGCATGAGTTTGTTCACGGCTTTCTTTTTACTCATGTATACGTGCAACTCGGTCAGTACAGCAGAATTGCGCTGCAATAGTGGGGCTTTCCTCTTATGTAAAACTCTGGGATTCCCCAATGTACAAGCGCATATACACGAACGTGAGGAACAGCCTATATTTTACATTGGTGTATGTGCTTTTCCCACTGTACTCCTAGAAATGCTGAATTCTTTCTGCTGTGTTGACATGTTGTTGGGCTCCATCCTATGATGTTTGTTATCCAGTCTGTTCATGCACATGGGCACTCCTCAAAAAACGATTCGAACGTTGTTTATGCGTTTACATGGTCACAATAAGGCACGTTCTCCGGGACAAACCCAGGTATGTTCAACTGCTTTCTCTTAATCCCTTAAACGGTGCAAGGAAACTAATGTTCTCCTTTACATGACATTTCAGAATGCTGCTTTGCATGTATATGTGGTCACTGTGCATGTACTGATAATCTACCACTTTTCTTGTGATTTGTGGGAAATTTAACAAAAGTCATTGTTGTTGTAGCGCCTCTAGTGTTCATTTCAACTGGAACCTGCTGCGATACGTACAACGAGCGATGTAAAAAATCATTCTGCACAATTGTTGGCATAGCAACAAGATAGTGAGTCCAGTTGCTCATCTCGTCTCTTTCTCCACAGGCCTGTCGTCATGGTTTCAGTGTGAGCACTATGTCTAATCTAAACAGGAGGTAATGTTGTATTGTGCTTCAAATCCAGAATAATCCAACTGTGCTCCTTAATTTAACACCTCTGCCCAGGACCCATGTAAACCACTATGCCTTAAACCACACCCTTTTAATGTGACACTGTCTGAAATGTAATGCATAAACTTGTTTGTTTGTTTTTTTACATGTCAATCACACTCTCTCAGATATCGTCCGATGTGATATTCTCAAAATATAAGCTCTTGTTGTCTACTGGTTAACTGTGTAGCCGATGATGCTATAAATGTGGTTTATGAGGACATTTCTTGTGTCCCTGGGTGGGGCATGGGTAGCTCGGTGAGCCAGGTCTCCTAAGCAACCAAATTGTCCCGGTTGCTAGGGAGGGTAGAGTCACATGGGGTAACCTCCTTGTGGTTGCTATAATGTGGTTCGCTCTCAGTGGGGCGTGTGGTGAGTTGTGCGTGTATGCCGCGGAGAATAGCATGAAGCCTCCACACGCACTAGGTCTCCACGGTAACACGCTCAACAAGCCACGTGATAAAATGCGCGGATTGATGGTCTCAGACGCGGAGGCATCTGAGATTCGTCCTCCACCAGCCGGATTAAGTCACTACGCCACCACGGGGACTTAGAGCACATTGGGAATTGGGCATTCCAAATTGGGGAGAAAAGGGCCCCCAATTGAGGGGTAGGGTTTGGGTTAGGGGACAGAATATGTAGTTTGTACAGTATAAAAATCATTATGTCTATGGAGAGTCCTCATAAGGACAGCCGCAAAAAAATTCTCCTCACTGTCCTGTAGGTGGCGATATGCACAAAGAATGTGAATCGCCAAAAACACAAGAAGAATGTGAAAGTGGAGATTTATAGTAAAAAAAGTACTTAAATATTGGTCTGTTTCTCACCCACACTTCTCATATCACTTCTGAAGATGCAGATTTAACCACTGGAGACATATGGATTACTTTTATGCTGCCTTTATGTGTTTTCCGGAGCTTAACATTTCTGGTCACCATTCACTTGCATTGAATGGACCAACAGAGTGGAAATATTCTTCTAAAAATCTTTGTTTGTGTTCAGCAGAATAAAGTAAGTCACATCTGGGATGGCATGAGGGTGAGTAAATGACAGAATTTTACATTTTTGGGTGAACTATCCCTTTAAATAGCTTTGCTAGTCCAAGGACACAGTACACGGATGATGATTTATTTTATCAGTGAACTGTCAAAGTATACAGAAGAATAAGATAGCAATAAAGAAATGTTCACAATATATGAACACGAGGTCGTTGATGGAGTCTGCTGACATAATTCTGCTGCACAGAATCCAGTTCAATTATATCTCTCAAGAGCGCGCACGACGCACGAGTGCGCGCACGCCGACGCGTTCTTATGTTGGTGATACGCTGCGTCCTGGTATACCTGTACCCACATACAGTAGCCTATGTATGAATGCCGCCTCTGGGGGTGGATTCCACGGGTGGAGGGGCTTCGCATCCGTGTCCGTGGGCCCGTTTAATCCTGCGGTGATCAGAGCGACTATAGGCTACACTTAAATATCTCCGTATGACCAATATGGAGCAAAGGGGGAAAACCAACCTGAAGCAGTGAAAGAAAACGCATACCGCTAAATGATGAAAAACAGATGTTTGCGCGTGAAGAACAGATTTTACACTGCACGCGCACGACGCGTACAAACTGGGCTCACGTTATAATCAACGAAGCTGTACATTTGCTGCAAGCGTGCGACGCGTCAAACAAGGACGCGGCATGACAGAATGCTTGCTAAAAAGCATTTTAGTTTTGACGCGTCGAGAAAAACTCGTGCATAACGTTTGCCGGTAGTCTTTCATGTGCGATAGCGGTGACCCTTTGCTTTTCAGACGCGTTCTTGCGTCACGCCGCGATGGGGAATCATGTCTAGCAACATAACGGGAAAAGATCACATTATATATGATCCGCTGTACCGACACCAGGTCCGTTATTTCTTTTATATATATATATCCCGTTCGTGTGTCTGCTGTATATATTTTACCTTACATGCCGTATACGTTCAGCTGTTATATTTTTATTTTATATTTTTATTACTCCGCTTTTGCAAAACAACAAATATTAACAATAATGCACACACAAAAAATCTCGTGCAAGGAATAAATATAATCCTTTTAAGAGTGTAACAGCGCTACATACCGGATTCCGCTGTTTCCCCCCGTTATACCGGCTTATTATGGCTTTATCTGATGTGTCTCCTCCGTTGATAGTGTGATAACAGTTAATACTGCCGGTGTTACTCCCGTTCGTGTGTCTTTGGAGGAAAGGGTGGGAGCAAATGCACGAGGCTGTGTCTCATTTCGAAGGCTGAATACTAGGTAGGTCGCGTCCTTTGAAGGCTGCAGTATACCGAGTGTCCACCCTTAAACAAGCCTCGTTTAAATGAGACGGCCTTCGTAGGACAAACGGAAACGGAACGTAACATGGTTGCTATGACAACACGCCACTATTTATCAAGCGCGAGCGCTATGAGTGAGGAGTCCCTCAGGAAGGGAATGTATGAGGTACATTTTAGGAGAGTTATAATGATGTAAAGAGAAAAGAAAATAGATTTGACAGGTGTACGTTTAGTCTAATACTTTATTTTAATCAGATATTAATATAATTATAGATATTATATACTCAGCACCCGTCTACTGAGGTACTTCAACTTGGGAATTAACATTCCTTTGCGGTTGAACCTCATATTTATGGACAAATTAGCGACATTATTATTATTATTTTTTAGATATTTCCGTTGAAGCAAAGAATTGTGGGTTGTGAGTGCCCACGAAGGAAACACCTCATGCATCCTCCGAATTCCCATGAAAGAAGGTCGCAATCGAAGTGTCCTACTCGCTTTCTGCCACGATGACGTATACGGTCTTCCAAACGAGCCACGTGACGGGAGTGTTTTGTCGCCGTCTGCTGGTGCGTCTCGGTTACTGCGCGATCTGATATTTTCTCTGCTGTTTAAAGTCAGAATCAGAATGAGCTTTATTGCCAAGTATGCTTACACATACAAGGAATTTGTCTAGGTGACTGAAGCTTCCAGTGTACAAACAATACAGAAACAATACAGAGATAATAAAAAAAGAATAAAACTGGCGGTGCAGACATTGGCGTACAGGGAGGAGAGTAGTGGGGAGAGCACGCATCCCTGGGGGGCACCAGTGCATGGATGGATGGGTGGATGGATGGATGGATGGATGGATGTGTGGGTGGATGGATGGATGGATGGATGGATGCATGGGTGGATGGATGGATGGATGGATGCATGGATGGATGGATTGATGGATGCATGGATGCATGCATGGTTGGATGGATGGTTGGATGGATGGATGGATGGATGGATGGATGCATGGATGGATGGATGGATGGATGCATGTATGGTTGGATGGATGCATGGATGGATGGGTGGATGGATGGATGCATGGATGGATGGATTGATGGATGCATGGATGCATGCATGGTTGGATGGATGGTTGGATGGATGGATGGATGGATGGATGGATGGATGGATGCATGGATGGATGGATGGATGCATGTATGGTTGGATGGATGCATGGATGGATGGGTGGGTGGGTGGATGGATGGATGCATGGATGGATGGATGCATGGATGGATGGATGGATGGATGGATGGATGGATTGATGGATGCATGGATGGATGGATGCATGGATGGATTAAATTATAGGATTATTGGTTAAATATTAAGGGTTACAAATTATGGGATTATGAAGTAAAGGTTATGGGGGAAAATCTATGGGATTATGGGGTACAAATTATAGATTGAATCTTAATCCAAACATGATTTTAACTTTTATATCGAACAGTTGAGAATTAAATTAAGCCAAATTTGACAAGAGTTCATCTGTTGTTGCTGTATTTGATATATGCCTGTCTCAGCATGCAGTTCTCTCACCTGCTGAAGTGTAGGATTGATTTTGCCCCCCCGAGACCAAGGTTTAATTTCTCCGTGAGGAGAATCCAGGATTCATTTTCTTCTCATAAGGGGTAAAGACAGAAATAGAGCATGAGTGTAACATCTAAGCATCTGAAGAATTTGGGAATATATCTGGCAAAAACAGATAAAGTAAAGCCGGTTGTTTTCAGGTTCTGTTTATTCATGTGGAGGACAGTTATGCATCATATAGGTGAAAGTTGAGGTATGCAGACATAATATTAAAATATTGTTTCCGTAAAAAATTATCATTTTTTGCCAAATCATGTGCCAATCATCAAACTTTGAATGCTTTAACCATTAATAGAGAGACTGAACATTAAACAATTAATTTGTCTCATTGCAAGACTGTTTAAATTGAACAATTGAAGGCAAAAATGGTGATTAAAAATACTAAAAGTAATGTAAACTTGAAACATTGATTATATTTTGAACAAAAATGTTAATAAGCATGTTATATATCTCCTAACCACATAGCACATACAACAACAATATTATATAAGTATATTGTATTGTATTTATATTGTCTTACATTGTCACATTCTACATTTTCCAAATGGAAAGATTGGATGAACAAATTAGTTTTGTTGTTAATTTGTAAAGTCGGCCCAATAAACTTTAAACTCTCTATATTCCAAATCTATTTTTAATCTGAACACTGTACTCACACATGTGGAGGACACAACTTATATAAATTTGAAAAACATTGCTGCATGTTATTATGTCCTCTGAAATGTCCCCTGGGAGGACATATTTTTACAACAGTGTCCTTTGGGAGGATCCCTGTAAGATATGTTGTAAAACACTGTACAAAGGTGGAAAACACCATTCAGGTTGTCATACTTTTTCAACTGCTGTTTACTAAAACTGATTGGAGAAGAATACCCTTTTTTGAATTATTGTTTCTGACATTAAAAAAAATCTTTCACCATGTATCTGTATTTAAATACAATTCAATTCAAATGAACATTTAAATAATGGCTTTTATAGAAAAATGTAAACAGTAAAACATTAGCAGATAAACTACACAGACAGACAGACAGACAGACAGATAGATAGATAGATAGATAGACAGACAGACAGACAGACAGACAGATAGATAGATAGATAGACAGACAGACAGATAGATAGATAGATAGATAGACAGATAGATAGATGGATGGATGGATGGATGGATGGTAGAATGACAGACAGATAGATAGATAGATAGACAGATAGATAGATGGATGGATGGATGGATGGATGGTAGAATGACAGACAGATAGATAGATAGACAGATAGATAGACAGACAGAGATAGATAGATAGATAGATAGATAGACAGACAGACAGACAGATAGATAGATAGATAGATAGATAGATAGATAGACAGACAGACAGATAGATAGATAGATAGACAGATAGATAGATAGATAGATAGATAGATGATGGATGGATGGTAGAATGACAGACAGACAGACAGATAGATAGACAGATAGATAGATAGATAGATAGATAGATGGATGGATGGATGGATGGATGGTAGAATGACAGACAGATAGATAGATAGATAGATAGATAGATAGATAGATAGATAGATAGATGGATGAATGGATGGTAGAAAGACAGACAGATAGATAGACAGATAGATAGATAGATGATAGATAGATGGTAGAATGACAGACAGACTGATAGATAGATAGATAGATAGATAGATAGATGGATGGATGGTAGAAAGACAGACAGACAGACAGACAGATAGATAGATAGATAGATAGATGATAGATAGATGGTAGAATGACAGACAGACTGATAGATAGATAGATAGATAGATGGATGGATGGATGGATGGATGGTAGAAAGACAGACAGACAGATAGATAGATAGATAGATAGATAGATAGATAGATGATAGATAGATGGTAGAATGACAGACAGACAGATAGATAGATAGATAGATAGATAGATAGATAGATAGATAGATAGTGTAATAAAGCATATAGAAAAATATTATTCAATCAAGAAAAACACAGCTGATATGGGCGCGTGACAGCTCAACGCATTCATGAAAACATTTGAAATGACAGCCAAGAGGGAAGGGTCTGCAATCGCAGCGTCTCATTGGCCAATATATCCACAACCACGCCCATTTATCAATACGCCCCTCCCTAATGATGTTTGTGATGGAGGAGTGAAAGGTGACAAGCACGTCAAAACAAACGCACCGGGTTCATTTAACACGCAAACCGATGGAACAGAAGCTCAGATCGGATAAAGACGGTTTGTGGTGGATGTGAACAGCTCGCTTTACAGTCATTTATGGATCTTTTACGGTGTCAAACGCTTGAAAACTTCATCTAATCGTTCAGCATGTTCCCTCTCGACTCTCCGTGGAATATTTCTTTCGCCGGATGTGGCTTTCTGGGTATCTATCACATCGGAGTGGCCAGCTGTCTGCAACAACAAGCGCCGTTTCTGGTGGAGAATGCGCGTCACATTTACGGCGCGTCCGCGGGCGCGCTCACGGCCTCTGCGCTGGTCAGCGGGGCATGCCTGGGTAAACTAAAGATATAGAAATGTGTTTGCTACTTAACAAAATGCACCACTTTTTATGTAGTAGTCAATAACACAATATACCATGGCATTATTTGAAGGAGTACCATCCATGTGATTTAGCCTCATACTGTTCTCTCGCTTCACTGGGTACTGCATCTTTCTATGCATGCATTAGGTTAAATGTACCATGGTATTCTTTGAAGTACTTTGGAGTTGAAAATTGTAGTGTATATACTAAACATATGTTTTTAAACAAGGTACCATGAACACTTCTAATGCACCGTGATGTAACACACACCTGTTGCTTATTGTCTGTGTTTATTCATTGACTGCTCTCAATCTGGTCCCGTGACAGGAGAGGCTGGGGCAAACATCATTGCTGTGGCTAAAGAAGCCCAAAAGCGTTTCCTGGGGCCCATGCACCCCTCCTTCAACCTCATCAAGATTGTGAGGACCATGATGCGCCGCACAATGCCACACGACGCCCATAGCAGGGCGACCGGCCGCCTGGGCATCTCTCTCACCCGAGTCACGGATGGAGAAAACGTGCTGGTGTCACACTTTAGCAGCAATGAAGAACTAGTGCAAGTGTGTACTCGCATACAAACATACACACGTCCTAACCCTCAACCTTAGCTATCCATCCATACATTTTTACAGTATGTGTGCATTGTTTTTACAATTGAAAACATCTCCGAATGTTCCCAAAAGAAGGTTTTGTCAGATTTAGCTCCCTTTTATGGACAAACTTGTCTATAGCTTAGTAGTATTCACACACTTACAGTCTTGCATGAGATTGTCTCATTAGCACATTCTTAAAGCTGTAAACACATAATAATACATTTAGTTGTCACCAGGTGGCGGTTTAGTGACGGACCTCGATATTCTCCTAATAACCAAATGTAAACAATTACGATTTCAAGACATTTACAATAAATCCACACAGCTCAGATCACATGACATTTGAGTTTCATATCCAAATCCTTTGTGTGTTGTTTTGCTAACTATTTCTGTATGTGTGTGTGTGTGTGTCATAAAACACAGGCATGTATATGCAGTCTGTACATTCCCGTGTACTGCGGCCTGATACCGCCGACCCTGCAAGGAGTGGTGAGTAAATAATCCGCTGTATAAAAGCCACCATTTGGGGCCTGGGTAGCTCAGCGAGTATTGACGCTGATTACCACACCTGGAGTCGCGAGTTTGAATCCAGGGCGTGCTAAGTGACTCCAGTCATGTCTCCTAAGCAACCAAATTGGCCCGGTTGCTAGGGTGGGTTTAGTCACATGGGGTAACCTCCTCGTGGTCACTATAATGTGGTTCGCTCTTGGTGGGGCACGTGGTGAGTCATGCATAGATACTGCGTAGAAAAGTGTGAAGCCTCCACACGCACTACATCTCCGCGGTAACGCGCTCAACAAGCCACGTGATAAGATGCGCGGATTGACATTCTCAGACGTGGAGGCAACTGAGATTCGTCCTCCGCCACCCGGATTGAGGCGAGTCACTGCGCCACCACGAGGACTTAGAGCGCATTGGGAACTGGCCGTTCCAAATTAGGAGAAAAGGGGAGAAAACAAAGCCACCATTTATTTGAATATATGAGTTGGTATGTAAATGCTTGCCTACGATGTATTTCTTGATTATAACAGAATTTAGGAATATGGTTGAATTGAGTTCTGCTGTTTACGTTTATTTACTAATCCGAGCAGAAATCTCCATTTAATGTTGCTAAATTGCTGTAAAACCTTGCTTGAGTAGTTTTATCTGACTGATCTGTCTTTTTGTTGTTGTTGTTGTTGTTGTTGTTGTTGTTTAAGAGAAAGGCATTTTTCTTTTCATTTGTATTCAGATCTTGTGTCAAGAGAAGTATTTTTTTAATGTAAAAACAGCGAGTGAAGGGATTGTTTACATTCTTTCTATTCCTCATTTTCTCACTAATCCGTTTCGGGACCTTTGCTCTTACTCTCCCGCTTTTCCTTGAATTGTTTAACTGTTTGAGTGTCTTTTAACAGTGCTTTTATGTTTTGATTAGCTTCGTGTTAATTTTACTTAAGAAAACATGTCCAGGTTATATTTAACAACGATTTTCTTTTGAATAAAAAAATTAAGCCTTTTTTCAATAGGAAGATTTTTACATTGTATTTGTAACATTATTTTCATGACAATTAAGCACATTTCCCTCCAAAATACATGTTACATTAATGGATCCAGATTTGTATTACTTTTGAGTTTGTTTGTATTTCTTTTTATTATCAGCGATGGTTAGGGTTATTAATGAGGGTTAGATTCTCATTAATGTAATACACATTTAATTTATATTAAAATTATTAGCCTATTTTTAAAATGCATGCATTTATATTTAATAAAAAATCCATCCAGTTGAACTGTGTAATTTTTAGCAGAATGTATTTTATTTTATTTTGTTAATGATTTCTCAATTCACTTTGATGGAATTTTGTTATGAAATAGAAATGTGTAAATCTTAAATATAGGCTGAAATCAGACACAAGGATTTTTTAATTAGCATAAATTACTGTAAATAATAAACATTTTATTATTTTTGGAGTGCATTAATGAAAACCATCACTCAAAAAATATTGTAGCCTATTTTTAAGATGTATTCATTTCAATTTAATTACACATTTCCATCTAATTGAATTGCCCAATCTTTAACAAAATAAAATGTATAAAATTGAATTAAATGTATGGAAATTTGTTATGAAATTGAAATGCGTAAATCTTAAATATAGGCTGAAATCAGACACAAGGATTTTTTAATTAGCATAAATGACTGTAAATAATTACAATAATTCACTGATTACATTTAATTAAATAAAATCAGCATAAGTTGTGTTGTACAAATATTTTGCATTGCATGTGTGTTTTGTTTTTTGCATTACAGGAATGGGAACTGGATGGGAAATATGCCGAACTGTCATAAAAATAATATCATAATGCAAAGAAATCTTAATGGCACTAAATCTAGACTTCATTTGCTTTCAGCAAAAATTGTAATGTCTTTTTTTAATTTAATTAAAAATATTAATACTATTCTTAAAAACAGCCACACCAAAATAATCTGTCTAAAATATAACAAATGGCTCACTTAATGGAAGCATTTCAAGAAAAGGAGACCGAAACTGTTTTTTGTGTTTGTTTGTTTGTTTGTATGTAATTAAACCCCAGCTCTACTCTTAGTCATTGAAAGATCAAAGATGAAGCTGATCTGTGATCAGTTGTTCTTAAACCAGTGAGAACGTGTTTACAATCTGTGATTGTTTGACTGGCACGTGGCTTGGCATGTCATCGAACTGGGCGATTCCTGCAGCTCTCTCTGAGTCGTGTGCCAGTGGATGAGTCGGTGTGTGTGTGTTGGCAGGGATTAGTGTATGTTTGCATATCTGCGTTGGTAGTGTGTGCTTGTGCATGCGTGTGTTGCACCAAAAATGGCAAGACCGCCGGTGCCATTCTTTTTACCGTTCTGCCTGTTAGCGCTCAGAACTGCAGTGGAACATCACGTGTCACATGACTTTTTGTGCTTATCTGAATGTTGTGATGTACACAAAAAAAATGTCTCTTAATTTCAGGTTTGTGTGCTTTAATGGCATGACCAAAACTTTGCATACGTATTTCAGAAGAGTTTGTTAATAAGCTTATTAACAAATAAAATAAATATATGAACAATATGAAAGATATGTGTTTTTCTCTCTTTCAGCGGTATGTGGATGGTGGTATCAGTGATAATTTGCCTCAATATGAACTGAAAAACACCATCACAGTGTCTCCATTCTCGGGAGAAAGTGACATCTGCCCACGTGACATCAGCTCCACAAACCTGCACGAGCTGAGGTTCAGAAACTTATCCATTCAATTCACACTGGCCAACCTGTACAGAGTCTCCAGAGCACTGTTCCCACCTGATCCACTGGTAACACACACACACACACACACACACACACACACCACACACACACAGCTCTGGTTTTCTATTGACACGTTCTGTCTGCTGAATGTGCTTTAAAAATACACACAGACTGTCAACAGAATTACACTCACCTTTCGCTCATGTCAGTGTTTCATCTCTTCCTCAGGTAATGAAGAACATGTGCAAGCAGGGATACAGAGATGCTTTACACTTCCTGAAGAAAAATGGTGAGTCAGAGCAACAAATACATAAACACATTTCTTTCTTTTGTACGTGTTTTTTACCTCCAGTTTCAGTTATCAGACTAGGGTTCCCCCAGTAAAGAAAACTGGTATATCAGGCATTTTATAAACGGTGTTTTGTGTGGAAAAGTCATAGAAATTATGTCAATAAATCTTAAAAGTCATGAAAATGTTGATAGTAATGATATTCTGTAAATTTGACTGGTTATGCTCCGCTCTAATTTATTTTATTTCATCAGTCTGAATGATTCAGTAGCAAATTAGTCTGAGTCAAGATTATATATATATACATATATACATATATAAAACACTCTGTAATGACAAGCCACTGGAAAAATCATGGAAATTCATTGGTCAAAATGTGTGGGAACCCTGATAATTGTATATCAGCACATTTCACCAAACCAGACCGGTTCATTTACTCCTGAATATGGGCAGATATATTACTGTTATCATGGCCAGTTTATGGAATTGCATTTATTATCTGCTCACAGCTGTGTTGGTGAAGATTATTTTTATCACCGGTTTATTGACAAGTGTCTGGACAGATGGAAAGAGCTTCACTGGTGTTAGAGAGAACTCTACTGGCCATCACTGGCATTGCAACCATCCTGATCGTGTGTATGTTCCAGGTATGTTACAGTTTGAAGGTCCACACCGAATGCTGGTCATGGCAAATGGGGCGGCAGTGGGAAACTCGGATAATGAGGATGATGAAGGTCCTGATGAAGAGTCTCAGAGCAGAGAGAACAGAGAAACAGAGAACAACAATCAATCCAGCATCGAGGAACACATTCTTGAACATCTGCCTCCTCGATTATATGAAGGTGTCTGTCTGTCTATCTATCTGTCTATCTATCTGTCTATCTGTCTATCTGTCTGTCTGTCTGTCTGTCCATTATTCATTCTGTCTATCACTCCATCCATCCATCCATCCATCCATTGTTCAGTCTGTTCTATTATTCCATCCATCCATCCATCTATTGTTCTACTTATCTCTCGATCATCCATCCATCCATCCATCCGTCCATCCATCCATCAATGTATTGTTCTATCAATCTCTCGTTCCATCCATCCTTCCATTGTCCATCCATCAATGTATTTTTCTATCTATTGTTTCATCCATCCATCCATCAATTGTTCAGTCTGTCTATCACTTCATCCATCCATCCATCCATCAATCTATTTTTCTATCCATCTCTCGTTCCATCCATCCTTCCATTGTCCATCCATCTATCTATTGTTCCATCCACCCTTCCATCTATCAGTTAATTGTTCTATCTATCTATCTATCTATCTATCGTTCCATCATCCATCTATTGTTCTATCTATCTCTCGATCCATCCATCCATCCATCCATCCATCCATCTATCTATGAGTCTATTGTTCTGTCTGTCTGTTTGTCTGTCTATATCATCCATCCATCTGTGTTCTATGTTAAATGTATTTGGTCTTTTTTAAGCACTTGTGGAGGCTTGTGTGGAGAGGCGGAGTCTGTTGCAGTCCCTGAGCAACCTGCTACCAGTCAGGATGGCGTCTGCCGTTCTGTTACCGTACACACTTCCTCTGGAGTCAGCTGTGTCTCTCAGTATCAGGTGAACATTTCAGTATGTATTTTGAGATGGATGAGTTAAAGTGGATAGTGAAGGAAAAGCAGTCATCAAGTCTCCAGCATACATTGGAACTCCTTCAATAATGTTTAAATGTGCATGAGAAGCTCAAATATAAGTTTGAATTGTTCTCTACACAATTCATATCATTCAATGTGTGTTATTTAATAGTTTTGATGACGTTACTATTATTGTAAAATGTGGAAACAGTTATAATAAAGAATGAGTAGGGGTGTATCCATAATTTTAAATGGTAGTGTAAAAATGTTCTTGTTGTACAATATTTTCTCTGTGTGTCAGACTGTTAGAATGGTTGCCAGATATTCAGGAGGATGTGGGCTGGATGAAGGAACAGACTGTCAAACTGCTGCAGAGTGTATTAACCCACGCCGGGAGGAGTGTGTCACAGCAGGTTTCTGCACGGTGAGACACTGTATATTCTATATTTCTATATATTTGCATGTATTTCTTTCAACATTCACAAAACTCATTCCTATTATTAGTGCACATTAGCTTCATAGTTTTAAACTTTATTACAATTTGTTCTGTTTGCCTATTACCTTATTTTGTTTACTTATTTTATTGTTGAAATATACATTGTATCTAAAAGAAATGTATTTTATTGTTGTTCCATTGTCAACAAGTACTATTGTTGCTGTGTTGTTGCACATTTAACAAATCAGCTTTGACTTGACATTCTCAAAACACCAAAAAAAATCCTTTTGTCATCTTTTCATACTCTCTCTCAGCTTTTCCTATCAGCTAGAATTGAAACATTCCCAGTCCGTCCCAGCCAGCTTCAGTGCGGTCCGCCTGCTGCCGGTTTGGGTCAGTGGGGGCAGCTCATCGGTCCTGGATGCCATGCTGAGATTGGACCAGTACCAGCGCCAACTCCTGCCAGGATTGTTCTGTGTCAATCTGGACTTTCGAGGGTCTTTCACCACTACACACCAAGACGCAGATGAGGGTCTTAGCATGTGACCTCTTGGACCCCCAAACACCAGCCTGCTCCCTTAACAACTGGGTCTACTGGAGGACCAACGTTTATGCAACTTTTAATCAGTGAGGATGTTCTGATCTAAGGCAATCACTAAAAACTTTATATTTATTTACAGCCTGAGAAAACTGGACAAATGTATCTGGAATAAATGCTGCATGTCAGAGAAGAAGAAGAAGTAGTTCCTTACAGAATACATTTCTGCTTTGAAACCCTCCTGAACACTGTCCCTATAGACTTCCACAGTAAGTTCATTACTGTAACCAGGACTTCTGCTTTTTTTAAGAGCTGAAGGAGCTGAAATATTTTTTTTGTGATAAAAGGACAGCTCACCCAAAATATGGACCTATATCTCACCCACGCATCATATCGCTCCCAAAAAAATGTATATAGATTATTTTTATGCTGCCTTTATGTGCTTTTTGGAGCTTCAAAGTTCTGATCACCATTCACTTGCATTGTATGGACCTACAGAGCTGAGATATTATTCTTAAAATCTTAATTTGTGTTCAGCAGAAGAAAGAAAGTCACACACATCAGGGGTGGCATGAGGGTAAGTAAATGAGTGAATTTTAATTTTTGGGTGAACTGGCCCTTTAAGACTATTGGAAAGAAATGTCCTGTCTCTCAGAATGTCTTTCAATGTATCTTGTATGCCCGTCAATGTATTTATGTTTTGAACTCTAGTGTGCACCTCATCACTGTTTCACACATGGATAAGGGTGTGAAAGTAATATAAACTCAGGACAGAACGGATGCCAGACAAACTTAATGTTACTGGACTTGAAAACAAACAAACAATATGGAATATGCCGTGTCAATGCAACCAACAAAACTGCTACTGTATTGAACTGACTTTTCGTTTCTTTGTAAATGCAACATCTTGTTTTTATTTTCCAACTTCTATTATTTTTTTTAATGGTTGCCAGACACAGATTAAGGTTAGTCCCAGACTGAGCTAATCTGCTAATCCATTGTAATTGCTTCATAATCTGATGATGTGCTTTTTTTGTGAGACCATCCTCCTAATCTATAGTACTGTCATTTCTGCTGTTTTCAAGTCATCAGTAAGTAGTCAGATTATAAAATTAGTTAACACACTTAAAGCCTTTAAAAAATGTTATATATATATATATGTGTCTATATTGACTTTGTTTAGGTTGTGAAGAGATCTTAAAAATAAAGGTTATTTGTTGTTATCAAAATGCATACAGGTTTCGCAGTACATACAGTGTTTTCTAAAGATTTTAGGATTTAAAAAGGTTTTCCTGCAGAACCTGTATTTTTAATAGGGGGTTTTCCCCCCCATTTGGCCATATATTTCCCATTACTTTACGAAAAGTGTCTAAGAAATGTTTGCAAACTCCTGACTTTTACATGGCTGCTCTTGAGGAAAGTAATAGCTTGTGTTTACATGTAGCCTACCACTATTGCTAATGCCTTGCAAATGTTTGCGTTTTATTCTGTGGCAAACTTATACAAGTCGTTTTATAATTTATGGGCTTTCTTGCCTTTTTTTATTTGTATTCATAACAACGAGGGGGGGGGGGCACTTTCCACTGCGCCGCCGTCAAAGAACGTACAAGTCAAGTTCAAGTGCGTGGCATTATCGCGTCATCCTGACACTGAGCTCCTATTGGCTGATGAGTTCTCGGTTGACTTCACCGTCCGCTCAGTGATTGTTCTTCTCATCGCGTCCGGCAGGGGGCGCGATTCGTTCCGCCTCCTCTTCCCGATTTGATGTGGCATCGAGAGATTCGAATCTTTTTAGTAAATCGGTTCATTCAGACGATTCGTTTCAACAACTTGTTCAAAGACCCGATTCAAAGTTATTTTTAATAGCATATCAGTCGTGTTCTCAGAAAACTTTGATTTTTGTGGTAAATGTTTGCTAATCACTATGTTTTCGATTAGGCGAGATCGCGTCCAACGATCTAATATTGTCAACAACATAATTAGAAATACTGATCCCACTGATAGATAATATTAGTCTAGTGATAATTCAAGATAGTATTGTTAATCGCTCCAATCGTCAACTCACAGTTTTATTTCTAATCTAGTCCCCATTTACAGTTGAGTGATTCACGAATCGGTTCGACTGAGTCATTAAAATGATTCAGTTCAAAAGAACGACTCGTTTGCGAATTGAACATCACTTCTCTGACAAACAGACACTCCCCGGGAGAGACCGAGGGAGGAAGATGGCGGCCACTGACCGTTCCCGGTCCGAAGCTGCGAAACAGCGGCGGCAGGATCAGCTGCAGCGCTGGCAGGGCTCGGAGACGGACCGGACCGGGGCGGAGGCGAGGAGCCAATCTTCCGCTCCCGGAAACCGACGGGCCCGAGTGTGCTTCGCCCAGGGCGCCGTTTTCATGGCCGCCTGCTCCGCCGGAGACCGGGAGGAGGTAGCGGAGCTCCTGAAACAGGGTGCCGATATCAACCACGCCAATGTAGACGGACTGACGGCGCTACATCAGGTATACGAATCAGTTTGGATGTGTTTACACTAAAGTTTGATCCGAGTTGGAAACTGTTGCACACACTTTTCTCAGCGCCGTTCTGAAGTGCTACAATATATAGAACGCGCCAGATAGTATCAGTTTGTTAAAGTGATACATTGTAACGAGCTTAAATGTGATGATTCGAACATTCGAATCTGAATCGGCGTGGTGTTACTTTTGTAACAAACCGTTTGATGCCTGAAGTCTTGAACTCATTGGCTGTCCCGAGTCTGGGTTTTCCGTTATCTAAAGTTGGATCATTTGGAATGCAAATGCATCATGTTTGACATTTTGGACATAGTTTGTAATTGTTCTACTAAAACATTACATCCTTCCTTTACATATTTAGTTGATCTTAAAGTGACATTGAAATAGCTGTGGTGTTTTGCACTAAGGCCAGTGTTTTTTTTGTTGTTGTTGTTGTTTTTTTATAGGTTGCCTTGCTGGCAAGGTTTTGGGTCTGAACCAGAATAGTTGTTCCTACTTCCTTCATTCGAAATCTGTATGTGAAGTGCCATTATTCACATGCTCTTTCTTTTGAGTTTTATTTGACATTGTTTCCATGAGGTTCTTACAGTATAGTACACTGCCTGTCCCAACAAAAAGTCACATACTCAAATATTTATTTGGACTGCCTTATGAAACATCACAATATTTATTTCTGTCCAGAGTTTATTTAATTTTTGGCCGAGATCTTGTATTGATGATGGGAGAGTCAAACCATTCCATAAAGTCTTCTCCAGCACATCCCAAAGACTTTCAATGGGGTTAAGGTCAGGACTCTGTGGTGGCTTATTCATGTGTGAAAATGGTTCCTCATGCTCCCTGAACCACTCTTTCACAATTTGAGCCCGATTAATCTTGGCATTGTCATCCTGGAATATGCCCATGCCGTCATGGTAGAAAAAATCAGTGTATGGGATAACCTGGTCATTCAGTACATTCAGGTGGTCCGCTGACTTTTCCAGTGATTTCAACAATCTTCTTAGTTGCACTGCAACATATTAAAAACTGTAATAATGATCCAATCATAGGCTCTTAAGTATCTGCTTATTTAAATCCATCGACAACCTTTCTTTTGGCCAGGCTGTGTAGCTGTGTACATGAAGTTCAGGGAGTGTCTTGGGCCCGTTCTGTAGCTGTCATGTTGAATGTTGCCACTGCCCACTTATGACACCAACTAACCAGCATCCAGGTTGAACTGGCACAGCAAGAATTTCTTCATATCTTTTGAGCTCTTTGGAAGAATGGTTGGAATTCTTATCGGTCTCTTTTGATTTGGTGTTTGTTTTGTGTTTCTCTCGGCAGTGTTTTTTTTTTCTTTTCTTGTTTGAAAAGTACATTTTATCTTCTGAAAACTAATCATAATATAGAGTTTAAAATGAGAGAAAAAAACATATTCTTAAGTTGAAAATGATAATATTTGTTTTCTCAAATCCACTGTAAATGTGTGAAACACACTTTTTGATTCAGACTGTTGGTCATGTGGTCTCTGATGGCTGAACACTCCGCTGATGTCACAATGGCATTTGCATTCAGATTTGAATGATTGTGACGCATCCGTTTCACAGGTATTCTGCCGTTCTGTGGAACTTCATGTGAAGTGGATTTTGTAACTTTTTTTTTTTTTTTTCTCTCTCTCTCAAAAATGTGTTAATCTCACAAATCCTGACGTGTCCGGGTCATATTTTACCCCAAACGTACTTAGGAGTTTTTTATAATTTTTTTTTGCATTGCGACATTATTAACAACTATAGGCCAATACGATATCTTTGTAATCTGTCATAATACCAATATTTTGCCACTTATTATGAATTAAAATGAATAAGTTGATACAAAATCTATGTTATCGTTCTAACAATAAATTATTTTAATTGAAAATGGATTGGATCTGTTGAACACATGACAAGCCAAAATTAAGAGAGCTACAATGAATGATAAATACAATGTAAAAAAAGAAAAAAAAATTAATGTGTGAGAAAAGTTATGTTGTATTTCTGAAACATTTTTCACTTCTGTTTTTGCAGTTGTAAACAATACAACTCAATCTATAGGCGAGATGAAACAATACAAATTCTATACTATGCATATTCTACATGCTTTACTTTTTCCGATTGAATTTATTTTAGTAGGTATAATATTACTAGGGCTGTCGATTTAACGTGCTAATTCAGTGTGATTAATTTGACTAAAAATAACA
Source organism: Moxostoma hubbsi (assembly GCA_032164185.1). Lineage (NCBI taxonomy): Eukaryota > Metazoa > Chordata > Actinopteri > Cypriniformes > Catostomidae > Moxostoma > Moxostoma hubbsi. Next base: position 4,717,144 of record JAVLUX010000040.1, read on the forward strand.
CGTTAAAAAAATTAACGCCATTAATTGTAATGCCCCCGGACCGTAATATGGAAGATTCGTGAGAAATGCAAGCTTGTAGTACCACCTGTTTACTGCAGGGGGCAGTAAGTGAAACTTCAGCTGTATGAGCAACACACAGTTTATACAGTGAAGAAACACTTCAGCAGAACAACACAAACATGCGTTACGTTCTTGCTCTCAAAACACTTGGAGCGCAAATCCGAACTAAGAGATCTCAAGATGTGTTTAAAGATTGAGTATTAAACTATATTTAACTTGACACCGTGGCCTAAAAATGTATGTTTATGACGCAACGCATCCAAGATGATTATGATCAATAATATGGTAGTAAACAATACATTGTATTCTAAAGCCGCTTTTTGTATTGTCTTATTAATGAAGAACTCTTCTGCTACAGGAATGTAATGCATTTTAATTATCGGAATATTTATTATATCTATTTTTTATATATATATATCAAAATGTAAATATTTAAAGATAACTATGTATAGTTATTTCATCATTATATATTATTGAATTATTGTTATATGAGGGGCTTTCTCAGCAAATATTTGTATATGCGATTAAATGCGATTAGGTAATCGCGACACCATGTAATTAATTAGATTAATATTTTAATATTACACGCAGAAAAAAATTATTATAAACTTTACAATGCAAAATATTTCTGTAATTAATGATAAATAAATTGCAGTTTTTTCAAATCAGTTACTTTATATTAAAATATTAATATTTATAACATGTAATTATATATGAATATTTATATCATTATTATGCATATGCTGGTTTTCATTTGGTCAATTATTGGCAATGGCTGATACATTATTACAATAATAAGAATCTAATGAGAATCAAATAATCAACCTTAATCGTCATGAAAATATTGTTGCAATTCAATAATCTTAATGGTCTTAAAAATAAGATTATTATTATTTTTAAAATTTATTTTTTTCTTTTGATCTTTATGTGAAATTTAATCCAGTGTTAAAATGTGACGATAATGTTTATTTTCCTGTTTAAAATCCTGTTGTGTTAAATTTTCCTTGCATGTGCATTCACTTAAATATAAGTAAACTGTGTGTCTGAATTACCGAATGTTTCAGGCAGGTTTGTGAGGTACAGAGGTGCACTAGTTATGAGATAAGTGTCTATACGGGGTGCAGAGCTATAAGTATATACTCTGTTAAAGTGACATTAAATTAATTTTATGGGAACATAAAACCAAGTGAAGCCAAGTGAGTTTCATGAGTACTAACTGTTACTTGCAGTGATAATAGCCTGGGGACACATAGCTCTGTGTTGTTGTATGTATGTGTTTGTGCATGTTCAGCTCTGGACAAAATCATTGTCACATCCTGTCCAAAACACTGTTTTGGCCTTTGCTACACACACACACACACACACACAAACACACACACACACACACACACGGTCCCCTCTGTCTCAGATAGAGTTACAAACGATGGTTTACCTTCTAATCGTCCTAAAGTAAACAGAAGTTCCGTACAAAGATGGACGGGCCAGAACGAAAGATTGTGAACAGATCTCCTCTGGCATTTGTGAGTTTGTTTAGGAGAAAGACCTTCACGATTCAAACCAAATGACTCGCATGATTCATTAACATCATACAACCTAAAATATAGGTCGTCGCTTGTTTCAGTGATTATAAATGTGTTTATCTACATTACAAAGGTCCCTAATTTTGTCATTGTGTGTTAAAAGTGTACTTTTGCTCTGGCATGTGGTTTTGGCCTAAATGCTTTATGTATCTTCAACATTTCATAATATACGCAAGAGGAGTTTACATCCCATTGAATGAGCAAATTAGCGTATTATTGAAAGTCTCCTGTTTTTGACACTGCTTGCCCTGGCTTATATTCATATTTGTGTTCGAGTTTGTATTTGTATGTATGTTCATGTTTTTATTAATAATTTATATTCACATTGTATTTGTTTGTTTTCATGTTCATATTCATACTTGTGTTTGTTTTTTTTCTCTCCCTGTTTTCATATTTATATTCGTGCTTGTGTTTGTTATCATATTTGTGATTGTTCATATTCATAAAATGCATGTTTGCATTAACAATTTGTGTTTGTTCTTATTCGTTTTTTTCTTTCTAATTAATGTTCATTGTATTCATATTTGTATTCGTGTTTGTTCGTATCATATTCGTTTATGTGTTCATGTTTGTTTGTATTAATATTTGTGCAACCCTCAACAGCAAATACAGTTGAAGTCAGAAATTTACATACTCTTAGGTTGAAGTCATTAAAGACATCTACTTTGTGCATGACATGAGTAATTTTTCCAACAATTGTTTACAGACCGATTGTTTCACTTTTAATTGACTATATCACAATTCCAGTGGGTCAGAATTTTAATTAAGATAACTGTGCCTTTAAGCATCTTGGAAAATTCCAGAAAATCATGTCAAGCCTTTAGACAATTTGCCAATTAGTTTCTGATTGGAGGTGCACCTGTGGATGTATTTTAAGGCCTACCTTCAAACTCAATGCCTCATTGCTTGACATCATGGGAAAATCATGTGAAAAGAAATCAGCCAAGACCTCAGAAAAAAATGCTGAATTTATATTTATATATCGGTCGGCCTATATTGGCCTTTCACCGAAATATCGGTATCGGCGTATATATTTACCGATATGCGCAGATATGAAAACTTTTTTTCAGAACTTATAATGTAGAAAACAATGCTTTAGAATTGGTGTCATAACGAAGTTTGTCCAGCAGAGAGCGCTTCGTCTCAATTGTTTACAGAGCTGACTCTGAACTGATGGCGGAGTTAAGTGGTGTCTTCTCGGTAAGTTGCTAACTAGTTTGTGAAATACATTCTGGAAAGTTAATAAACAATGACCTCATCATTTTCCCTTTTCAATATAACTAATATAATGTTAACCCTGTCGCTGACAACCATGTCACTCATGTTTATCAAATCTGTTTCTGTTAGCCAGCTATAGTTTGTCAGTGCAGTGAGTAATGTAGCAGATTGAAAGGTAAACATCAAAGCGCCTTTTTGCAGCTCAGCAGACAACGGTGTGATGGTGGATTGTTTCTGTTGAGTGTTTTTCACGCTACCTTGTTACCTAGTTGGTGAGATGCAATGCTGGTCCATCTTTTAGTCTCCGTGACAACAAGCTTATAGCTAACTAGCTAACCACGTAGCTTCTTTCATTGCTTGTCAGCTGAGTGGAAGCTAATGTGTAAACATGTATTCACCAAACTGTTTTATTCAGGATTCACAGTTTGGTACCCCTTTCAACCGAACAATTCCAGTTGTTGTATTTACAAAATATAATATTTTAAAGTCTGATTTTCCACCGTTGAAAGTTTCCCCTGAACTTTTATAGCAGAATACGGTGTAACACTGCTGCGGCTGTTTATCTCTCATCTCGGCAGGTGTAAATGCTTCTTGTTTACAATTTGACACTAATTGACTGACAATTGTATTAAAATATATATATATATATATATATATATATATATATATATATATATATATATATATACACTAAACAGTACTGATATTTATTAAGCTATTTGTTGCATTTTTATTTATTCTTTATTTTCTCAGTGTTCATTTCTAGAATTTGTTGACAATGTATAATAATGTCAAATATTCTTTAATAAAAATATTTAAGAAAACAGCCTCCTGAGTACATTTGCATAGTCATATCGGTGAACAATCCACAGAGAAAAGGTATTTTTTCATTCCAGCTAAAAAAATTAACTAATTGGCCACCACATCGGTAATCAGTGAATTTTCCCTCTCTAAAATCGGTATTGTCTCTAAAATCCCATATCGGTCGGGCTCTAGTCTGGTTCATCCTTTCCAAACACCTGAAGATTCCACGTTCATCTGTACAAACAATAATACGCATTTATAAACACCATGAGACCACACAGACATCATACTGCTCAGGAAGGAGACACATTCTGTCTCCTAGAGATGAACGTAGTTTGTTGCAAAAAGTGCAAATGAATCTTAGAACAACAGCAAAAGACCTTGTGTAGATGCTGGAGGAAACAGGTAAACAAGTATCTATATCCACAGTAAAATGAGTCCTATATCAACATAACCTGAAAGGCTGCTCAGCAAGGAAGAAGCCACTGCTCCAAAACCGCCATAAAAATGCCAGACTACAGTTTACGAGTGCAAGGATGCCAACAAACCTGACTCAGTTACACCAGTTCTGTCTGGAGGAATGGGCCAATTTATTGTGAGAAGCTTGTGTAAGGCTACCCAAAAAGTTTGACCCAAGTTAAACAATTTAAAGGCAATGCTACCAAGTATTAACAAAGTGTGTGTTAACTTCTGACACACTGGGAATGTGATGAAAGAAATAAAAACTTAAATAATTAGTTCTCTCTACTATTATTCTAACATTTCACATTCTTTAAATAAAGTAGTGATCCGAACTAACATAAGACAGGGAATGTTTTCTGATTAAATGTCAGGAATTGTGAAAAACTGACTTTAAATGTATTTGGTTAAGTTGTATGTAATCTTCTGACTGTATATAGCAACTGCTGGACCGGAAGACACATTTTTGAAGATGGTTGTGCCCTAGTTTCCCTGGCACTTAATGTTAATACGTGCATTTGATTGAAAACGACACAATCAAATGCTCACCTAAACAGTGCGATCCATGTTTACCAAAGCAGTGTAACTAAACTATCGGCTTAAACGCGGTCTGGTCTGGATAACTGATCACGGCTATATGCTGTTGCTTGTGCCATTGAGCATTATTAAACAAGAGCCAGTCTAAAGGGGAACGTACAAGCTTTGCTTAAAATTGCATAATGCTGCGCTCCTATAGACATTCTGTATTATTGATGCTGACTACCACCCGTGGAGACGCAAGTATGAATGAGAGTAACTCCAGCCAGGTCTCCTAAGCAAACAAATTGGCCCGGTTGTTAGGGAGGGAAGAGTCACATGAGATAACCTCCTCATGATTGCTATAATGTGTGGTTCTCGCTCTCGGTGGGGCGTGTGGTTAGTATAGTGTGAAGCCTCCACACGCGGTAACTGCGGTAACACTCAGCAAGCCACGTGATAAGATGTGGAAGTAACTGAGATTCATATTTATATTCTTGCTCATGTTTGTTCTAAATCATATTTGTCCACATTCATATTTGTTTGTTTCTTTTACATATACTGTACGTGAATGAATGACCAGAGGGTGGCATATTTAAAGCAGAGGCAGGGAAATCCCTCCGATGCCCCCCTGGCAAATCACCCCTTATTTACACTATTACATATTTGTGTGTGTTCTTGTTTGTATTCATATTCATGTCTGTGTTGGTGTAATGATGTTTGTATTAAGTCATATTGTGAGCTTCAATATTTGATTTTAATAAATGGTGTATGTGTGTATGACTCATGCACAAGTTTATTAGAGTGTGTTTTAAGATATTTGTAATTGAAGAGGTGTGTGTGTGCATGATGATGTCATTGCTCATCCCAATCTTGGTCCTGTTGTTCTCTTGTTGCTCGGTAATGGGAATTAAATATAGTTGGTGCTCTTTACATTTTTCCATCCCTTCCATCCAGAGTCAGTCTCTCGCTCTCTCTCTCCTAGTGAGAGCATGGAAAACATTCTTCATGCAGTACAAGCGACTGTTGTCCGATGCATAGGCCAGTCGCACTTGAGACACACACACACACACACACAGTCAAGAACTTCACACCTTCTCCATAAAGAAGGTTCCCACTGTTCTTCCGAATACACACTCATACACACAAGAAAGTGGGTCATAAATAGTGTGGGCTTCTGTTCTTCCTAATCACACATAGAGAGCGAAGAGCGAGTGCTGTGTACGTGTAGTTTTCTATAGGCCGTGCGGGTCCTCTGGGATCTGCTCGGGTTGTTGTTTTTTCCAACTCTGCTTTGTGTTGTGGCTAAAACTCTTCTTAACTGTGGTAAATTCACTGCAACACATGGCCTGTGATTAAAGAAAGTAATTTACATTGAAGCTTTTTTAAGTGGACAGTGTTTGAATCAATAGCTATCATATACAGTTTATTTAAAAAAAAGTATAATACGCAAAAGTTTAGCAATGTATCATGTAAAATAAAGTGCTATGAAGTACATATAAAAGTACAGCCACAAAATCAATTCCATTTTCTCTCAAGATGATTGTAACTCTCTTAAAGTTTACCTCAGATACTTGCATGTTGTCATAGCACTCAAGATACGTTCTGTTTCCGACTATCCTATAAAGGCCGTTTTGTTTAAACAAAGCTGAGTCTAGTTGAGGATGCCTACATGGGACATGTCCTAGCACCAGCCTTCGAAACAGGACACGGCATGAGAGGATTTAAATATTGACCCAGTTGGTGCAATCCAATATGAAGTGAAAATAACAATCATTTAATATTTTGTCAAGCTACACTGCTGTTTGATAATAAAAATAGCTTGTTGTTGGAAAAGCTACGCTAATACAAAAATAGCCGAGTTTCTTCTATTTCTTTATTTGTAGTTGAAGTTGCTCCTCAACACCGGTTACAACACCACACACATCTGTGTGGTAACATTTCTGTCATGTAATCCGTTTGCTGAGTAATGATTGTTTTGCTCTGGGTTAACGGCAGTATTTTGACATGGAAACATGGATTTCCAATGACGTAATGTGTTATGTTGTCAAAATGATGTCAGCAGGGAAGCCATGATTATTGTCAATTGAGTTATTCACCGTGTACGCGTGGCTGATAAAGGTGATGTCATCTTATTGTGTTGGCGCGTGTTTGTAAGTCTCAAAAAGGTCAAAGGTGAAAGACAGCACCCTGTGTTTGAGAGGTCAGAGACTTCATTTTGAGTTGTTTATTGAAATGTAATCCACCATTAACATCAGAGCTTATTTGTTTTCCTGTTTAAACTGTACAATAGTTTTTTCTATGCTGGGTTTAAAAAATGTATTTTGAATCTTTTCTGCTGTCCGTTATATTGTTTTGATGTGTGAGTTTACTTGAACCAACTTTAGATTAGGTTGGAGCTTTAGTGTAAACAATAGTCAAAACAGTATAAATATAATAATACATTTGCCACCATATTGGTCATGTGTCAGAATTAATAATTATTGGCAATCAGTATTGTTCTCGTTTATTTTGATTGCTCGTGTCTTTTTCTCTCCATAGGCGTGTATTGATGAAAATGCAGAAATGGTTCAGTTTCTGGTGGAGAGCGGCAGTGATGTAAACAGAGGAGACAATGAAGGCTGGACGCCCCTTCATGCGGCTGCATCCTGCGGTTTCATCCAAATCGCAAAGTCAGTGTTTTGGTTTGTTTTTGGGTTGGTTTGGGTGTGTGTGTGTGTGTGAGTGTGTGTGTGTGTGTGTGTGTGTGTGTGTGTGTGTGTGTGTGTGTGAGAGAGAGTGTGTGTGTGAGTGTGAGAGAGTGTGTGTGTGTGTGTGTGTGTGTGAGAGAGTGTGTGTGTGAGTGTGAGAGAGTGTGTGTGTGTGTGTGTATGAGTGTGAGAGAGAGAGTGTGTGTGTGTGAGAGAGTGTGTGTGTGTGTGTATGAGTGTGAGAGAGTGTGTGTGTGTGTGAGAGAGTGTGTGTGTGTGTGTGTATGAGTGTGAGAGAGTGTGTGTGTGTGTATGAGTGTGAGAGAGTGTGTGTGTGTATGAGTGTGAGAGAGTGTGTGTGTGTGTATGAGTTTGAGAGAGAGTGTGTGTGTGTGTGTGTGTATGAGTGTGTGTGAGAGAGTGAGTGAGTGTGTGTGTGTGTGTGTGTGTGAGAGAGTGAGTGAGTGTGTGTGTGTGTGTGTGTGTGTGTGTGTGTGAGAGAGTGTGTGTGTGAGTGTGAGAGAGTGTGTTATTGACTGGACTTGAAGAAATAGTTAAACCAAAAATGAGATTTACGTTATTATTTACACACCCTCATGAGTTTCTATCTTCTATGGAACACAAACGTAGATGTTTTGCAGGATGGTGATGCAGCTCTTTTCCTCACAAAGTCAGCAAATAGTAACAAGGGACTGTCAAGCCCCAAAAAAAGCACCATAAAAGTAGTCCATTTGACGTGTGCACGATATTTCAAGTCTTCTGAAGCCATATGATAGCTTTGTTTAGTGATGTCACAATACCAACATTTCAGTAGTCGGCACCGATACGAGTTGCATTTTACCATTTTTGATAGTCGATACTACAGCAAAAATGTGCTAATATGGTATTGAGCTATTTAACACTCCTTTAGTGTAGTTAAAGTAAATAATAAATCAAAAGAAATGCATGTTTCCTTCAATGTATGCGTTGCTTAAGCAGGGCCCTACTGAATAAATTGCAAAAATTGGACTAAACAGAAATCAGAAGTTACTACATCTACCATTTTTAAATTTGTTTTTACAAAGTTAAAGTTTTGTGTGAAATTGAGTAAATATTTTTTTTTTTAGCAATTATATGTTTATGTTATTTACTTTATTATATTGCGTGATATATCTTCATTGTATCGGCCTATCGTCCACCCTGCTCTCTGGATATCGACATCGCCATTAAAAAAAACCCATATCGGTCATCCACCACTTATAAGGCTATTTGATCACATTGCTATACGTAGGGCAACATTATCTTAGCATGCTAATAGGTTAGCATGCCAATCACTTAGCATGCTAATCAGTTAGTATGCTAACCAACACATTTGTAAGTCTATTTTATCACAATGCTATCAGTTGGCAACATTAGCTTGGCATTCTAATCAGCTAGCATGCTAATCAGATAGCATGCTAATCAATGTATTTGAGTGCTTGCTCTAAACTTGTCAAATCTCTTTGGCATCTTTAAGTATCTCAACTGAGTGGCCTAAAGTGATTAAAGCATTGGACCATTGTTTAAAATGGTGTAAGATTGTGTCGTCGTAAGAACTCTTACTTGCTCTTAAAATAAATGTTACTTCTGTTCATCTTTGAGTTTTCACATGTTGCTTACTCTAATGCAGGGTTGCCAAATTCCTGCTTCAGTTCAAACCAATTTGATTTATCAAAAAATTTATCTTGGCAGCAATTTAGTACTCTTAACTTTGAATGCAAATACAAAGCTGAGTCTGGCAACTGTGGTTATGCTAATTCTCAGCCTGTTCTGTCCCATTTGTGACTGTCACTGTTGTTCCTCTGTGGTACAGTGGACTGTCAATTGGATTGTTGAACAAAGTCGTAGATTCAAACCCATCCTTGGGTGATTGAAATATGTTTTTTTTCTTTATTTTATCTCTGTGTGTTCTTTGGGTTGTACTTCATGTTGTGCAGTGGTTGACGTGTTTGTGCTTGGCCCCATAATTGCTGCTTGCAGCTATATTCTTTATTATTATTATCATTATTATTATTATTATTATTATTATTATCGTTATTCATTAATTATTGTTTATCATTCATATTAATATTACTTCAGTGAATATTACATTTTAATAAACAGTTATATTTCTGTTGCAATTTCCTCAATTTCAGCTGCCTAGCTTTTATTTTGAATTGTGCTTTTATTTTGACATGTGGTTTTGACAGAAGCCTCTCTTCTTCTAACGGTTAAACATTTCGCTGCATTTCCCAGTGTGATAGTTCAAGCACAAATACTATGGTTTAATTTTATAAATATATATCATCTTAAAGCTGCACGCTTCACAGTGGATTAGTGCTCTTCTTTGTCACCTCCGATTCAACGTTAGTGATTCTCAATGTCTGTGGAGTTTCCAGTGTATGAGCAACACGAGTTTGTTTGAGTAAGAGACCAAAATTTAAATCGCTACTCTGAAAATATTCACCTCTACCATAACTCTTGAATCTCATTTGTGTTTGTGCATATTCAAAAGTGAGTTGTTTCGACCAGAGTATGTGAGTGAAGCGGAGCGCCAACAATTTCCCCTCCACGTTCAAAGCATTCCTTAATCGCTCCAGCTCCTCTCCGGGTCGTCCATTTCCCGCTCACTCCGCGCTCCTGGATTAGAGAAATCCCGCTCCGTGTTCGCTCCATGGCAAAAATAGCGCCTCACTACCTCTCCACTGTAAAGTTATTTCAGTATGCTTTTTAATATCACAACCTTCCATGCAGAAGGTGTATTAAATTAAAAATAAATACATAATACTAGAAGAAAAGCTACATTGTGCTTTATTAGAACACTAACATTAGCACAAGGCTACATTCAATAATTTGTATAGCTTAACTTTGAAACATATCGGCAGCATTCTCTGGGTTTGATCAGTTAAATAAATTGCTAGATGCAAAAAAACAAACAAAAAAAAAAAAATTAAAAATATAAATTACCAAATTAAAAAATATCAATTAACAGAACAAAAACAAAACATTAAATTAATAAATTACCACAACAAAAAAGACATTACATTAAAAATATCAATTACCAAACTAAAAATATTATATAAATTACCAGAACAAAAACAAAAGCTTAAATTAAATCGAATTAATTACCAAAAAAAAAAAAAAACATTATTAGGCCCTATGTTTTATTGCCTATTATTTTCTATTATTGCAGTTCTCTTAATTAACTTTGCCATATAATTCTAGTCTTTAAAATATTAAGATTTTAAATCTTCCTCTTCCCATTTGTTGAGCTTCTTCATCAGCAAATGTATAACGCATAAATTATACTACGGCTCTAAAATATAATTACATGGCAATATTAACTAAGAAGTAACATATAGATTATTTCAGTTGGTGTTTTACGTCGTTAAATGTTCATTTCTATTTAATGCGGGACACAATAACCTACAGTTAAGATTGAGATGCATTCGATTAGAATGTTGATATGATTATTATTCAAAGTATTTAATATGAGATCTGTATTATTGACATTTAGATTTTCTCTCCACATGTGAACGGATTATCATGTTTTTTGGACACGTCTTTTAGGATTTCACAACAAACATTTGATCTTGGCAATCACCTCCCCACTCATGTTCTCCTTCGCCGTCCCGTCATTCATTTTCACTATATGCCAGTTTTAAATGAGTATATTCTTTCTGGTTATATCAGAAATTCCATCTTTCCTTCATTCCAATAGTGTTTAACACCGCTTAACATGTGGTGAATTATTGCATACGGTCTGTTAACAGGTGATTTGCCCTTGATGGAGCATTAGTGGAGCGCTCTTGGAGTGAGAGAAAACAATGACGCTTCGATTTTTAAAACAGTCCTCGCTCCAGGAAAAATCATGCCACTCCGCTCCGTTCACATACTCTGGTTTCGACTACTTTTATGGTCCTTGTTGGTCCTGAACACTGCATGCTTTTGACGTTCTGCTTAATATTTCCTTTTGTGTTCCAATCAAGAAAGTAAGTCATACAGGTTTGGAATGACATGAGGGTGAATAAATGATGACAGATTTTGCATTTTTGGGTGAACTTTCATTTTAAAGTTGCATCCCTGTTGCAGGTACTTGATCGAGCACGGCGCACATGTTGGAGCGGTGAACAGCGAGGGTGAACTTCCTCTAGACGTCGCCACGGAGGATGCCATGGAGAGACTGCTGAAAGCAGAGATTAAAAAACAGGGTGAGAGATGGAATAAAAAACATTAGAAAGAGTAGAAAAGAGAGATTTAAAAAGATTACCCCCCCCTTCCACCCCAAAAAGATCATTAAAAATTTGCATCAAGAATATGAAGCATATATTAAGGACTATTTTTGCGTTGTGACATTATTTTAAATAACAATTAACCACACTTCCCACAATTTTGATTACTGTAAAGAAGAAAGCCTCATGACGAATATAATATTTAATGAACTATTATTTAAATGGTAAGTTATTTGTACATCATGGTAGTATTTTTTTTACCGCCTTACAAATTTTTTTATAATAATTGCATCCAGATGGCATGATTTTTATTACTGTATTATGCAAATAAAAATGTTATTTTTATGCCGTTATGATTACATGGTGTGAGATTCATGCAGACATTATTTACACATAAAGATTCCTCAATAGTCCTATTATCCGTCTTGAGCACTCCTTCTGTCTGATCTCTGCCTGCTGGGTGTCTGATCATCAAGGTTGTATAGAAACTAAACACACAAAAGCTCATTGCGTATATGCATGTGTGCATGTTTATAGAGTGTGTTTAGTTCAACAACACATGCAGAGCAACAACACATAAATTTCACACATCAAAGACTTCATAAAAACAATCAAGCTTCCCATGGATTTTATAAACTTCCTCCTGTAGCTGGCTAGATGTGTTGGGTGTGATTTAAAGAAACCTTTGGAAGTCTGGAAGTTATTGAGGTTGCTTTTTTTTCAGTGTTACTTTAGGAAGAATAACTCTATCTATGGTAGATTTACCTACATGTATTCACACATAACCAGGGTTTAGACAATCAGCATAAAGTCTGGTTCATACAATTGTAGCCAAAGGCTGAAAATTCCTTTCATTACAAAAAAAAAATCACAAAAATCTAACCTTTATTCGAAGTAAATAAATATTTTCTCAAATGCATTGGCCATAATTATTGGCACCCTTCTATTCAATACATGTGCAACCTCCCTTTGCCAAGATAACAGCTCTGAGTCTTCTCCTATTATGCTTAATGAGGTTGGAGAACTCCTGGCAAGGGATCTGGGACCATTCCTCTATACAGAATCTCTCCAGATCCTTCAAATTCAGAGGACCATGTTGGTGGACCCTCTTCAGTTCACCCCACTGGTTTACATGGGGTTCAGGTCAGGAGACTGGGATGGCCATGGCAGAACCTTGATTTTGTGGTCATTTCCAACCTGGGTTCATTTAAAGCTTTCTGGCACAGGCAGTCAGGTTTTAATTTTTTTTATCTGTTGGTATATGATAGAGTCCATGATGCCATGTATCCGATCAAGATGTCCTGGACCTCTGGCAGAAAAACAGCCCCACAATGTTAAAGATCCTGGACCACATTTAACCATGTGCATTGAGTACTTCATCTCTGTGTCCTCTTTATTTATTTATTTATTTATTTATTTATTTTCTCATTTGACCATAGAACCCGGTCTCATTTGAAGTTCCAGTTGTCTGGCAAACTGAAGATGCTTGATTTTGTTGTTGGATGAGAGCAGAGGCTTATTTTCTTAAAAACCTCCCAAACAACTTGTATTAGATTTTCTGATTCTCCAGCTGTGATCCTTGGAGATTAATTGGCCATTTGCACCCCCTTCCTCACCGTGTGTGAAGACAATATAGCCACTCATCCTTTTCTAGGCCGATTCTAAAGATATCCTTGTTAAGGAACTTGTTAATTATTGCCCTGATGGTGGAACTGGCTATTTTCTTATAGCCATTTCCCATTTTGTGAAGCTCAACACCATTTTGCCGCACATCAGAACTATATTCTTTAGTCTAACCCATTGTGATTGATGATTAAGGGAATTTGGCCTTTGTGTTAACTCATATTTATACTCCTGTAAAACAGGAAGTCATGACTGAACATTTTCATGTTCCTAGTCACCCAGGTGCACTAAAAATGTCAAATATGAATGGGAATATATTTCAGATATTTTATAAGATTATATATTTAATAAGAAATTCTAGGAGTGCCAATAGTTGTGACCAATGTGTTTTGGAGAAAATATTTTATTTAATAATGAGATTTCCGCTCTTTCAATTGTTTTACTTTTTATAGTAGATTTTAAGGTTCGATTTTTGTGAATGTTTTGAATGAAAGATTTTCGCAGCCTTCTTTGCTCATATTTACCAAGGGTGCCAATAGTTTTGACCACCACTGTATTTCAGCTTTTTCTGGCAAAGAACCGCCCACTTAGACAAGAAAAGTCCTGACTGACCTGTAATGCGACCAACCATATTTAGTATCTAGTAGAGCACCAAGCGATAAAGGCTAAAAATGTTCTGTCCTAACTGGCCACGACGAGTGACCGGACATATTAACAATTGCTTGCTTTCTATTTCTGCAGTGCCACACTGTGGAGCCCCACCCATTGTGAAAACTCATTGGTCCATATCCCTGCTCCACATAGTTGTATAATAAACAGAGCAGCAGTTTTGCTTTCTTTGTGGACAGACAAATTGCTTGTCGTTGGATAAGTATAAGTATGAAGTACACTTTGGCTTCCGCGTGCTTTTGGAGCATCTCACTTTAGTTGTGTCGCATCATAAACCCCGCATTTTAGGTCTCTGTCAAGTTAAAAGTAGTTTGAAACATGTTTCGAGATTCCTGCATTCAGTGTTTGAACACAAGAACACATTCTAATCTTGTGCTGTTGCTAGTGTGGTTTGTTGTCTGTACAGCTGTGCATTGCCTATACAGCTGGGGTTTCGCTTACTGCCCGCTGCTGAAAATAGTTGGCACTTCAAGCTTGAATTGCTCCGATGGTAGGAAGAATATTCCTTATTACGGTTCGGAGACATGATTAATTGCGTAACTTTTTTTAACGTTTAATTTTTATTAAATAAATTGCACTAAATTATCACGTCATATGCAGGAAAATACAGGGATGCTCATTGATACCGAGTTTTCTTGCTACAACTGTCTCAAAACATTGTGACATTTTTTTTAAAGATTTGATGCTACAAACATCACAAACTTCGGTAAAGCCAGTGAAAAAATTTTTATGCTCGTTCATTGCAGAAACCTGGGACCTTTGTTTCTAGATAAACTAATATAAACGTTTTTGACTCCCACAAAAATGGTATGAAGTCAGCTGATCAGATTACAGCTGGCCTTTTTGGGAGTGCATCCATTTTTGTGTACAATATGCATCAGACAGTCTGTGAATGTCTTGTGGGTGTTCTGTCTGATGCTTAGAAAGTGTTTAAATCGTTGTTTTTTTTTCACTGAATTTTCAGGTATTGACGTGGAGCAGGCGAGGAGAGAGGAGGAGAGAGTGATGTTACAGGACGCGATGGTCGTGCTTGCAGGAGGAGGCTCTCTGCTCCCTCATCCAAACACACATGCCACAGCGCTGCATGTTGCTGCTGCTAAAGGATACATTGAGGTGTTAAAGTGAGTTTATAGCACACTGGAATAGTGTACTGCAACCGAAAACTATTTAATATAACCCCAATTTTGAAAAAAGTTGGGACAGTATGAAAAATGCTAATAAAAACAAAAACAAGTGATTTGTCAATTATATTCACCCATTGCTATATTGAAAGCGCTACAATTCATCTTGTGAATTTCATTGTTTTTTTTTCAAATGTACAGTAATTTCAAATCAGATGATCTCAACACGCTCTAAAAATGGTTGTGACAGGGTTCATTTCAGACCAATAACAATATGACGAGTTAAAATACCAAGGTGACGTGAAACAGGTGAGGAAATCGTGTCATAGTATAAAAGGAGCCTCCAAAAACTGCCTAGTCCTTTAAGAGCAAGGATCATTCGAGATTTGATGCTTCAGCAAATAATCCAGCACTTTCAATGTTCCCCAAAAAACAAATTGGAAGGATTTTGGGCATTTCACCCTCTACAGTGCACAATATAAACTCAGCAAAAAAAGAAATGTCCCTTTTTCAAGACACTGTATTTTAAAGATAATTTTGTAAAAATCCAATTTACTTTACAGATCTTTATTGTAAAGGGTTTAAACAATGTTTTCAATGCTATTAATAAACATGCACCTGTGGAACAGTCGTTAAGACACTAACAGCTTACAGACGGAAGGCAATTAAGGTCACAGTTATAAAAACTTAAAGAGACACTAAAGAGACCTTTCTGCTGACTCTGACACCAAAACACCAAAAGATAGATGCCCAGGGTCCCTGCTCATTTGTGTGGACGTGTCCTAGGCATGCTGCATGGAGGCATGAGGACTGCAGATGTGGCCAGGGCAATACATTGCAATGTCTGTACTGTGAGATGCCTAAGACAGTGCTCACAGATGCAGACCATGTGTAACAACACCTGCACAGGATTGGTATATTAGAATATCACACCTGCAGAACAGGTACAGGATAGCAACAACAACTGCCTGAGTTACACCAGGAACACACAATCCCTCCATCAGTGCTCAGACTGTCCGCAATGGGCTGAGAGAGGCTGCAATGAGGGCTTGTAGGTTCACTGGACCAGACAGGACTGGCAAAAAGTGCTCCTCACTGACAAGTCACAGTTTTGTCTCACCAGGGGTGATGGTCGGACTTGTGTTTATTGTTGAATGAATGAGTGTTACGCCGAGTCCTGTACTCTGGAGCGGGATCGATTTGGAGGTGGAGTGTCCGTCATGGTCTGGGGTGGTGTGTCAGTGCATCATTGGACTGAGCTTGTTGTCATCGCAGGCCATCTCAACGCTGTGCGTTACAGTAAAGACATCCTCCTCCCATGTGGTACCCTTCATGCAGGCTCATCCTGACATGACCCTCCAGCATGACAATGCCAGCACCCATACTGCTCGTTCTGTGCGTGATTTTCTGCAAGACAGGTATGTCAGAGCTCTGCCATGGCCAGCAAAGAGCCCAGATCTCAATCCCATTGAGCACGTCTGGGACCTGTTGGATCGGCGGGTGAGGGCTATGGCCATTCCCCACAAAAATGTCTGGAAACTTGCAAGTGCCTTGGTGGAAGAGTGGGGGAACATCTCATAGTAAGAACTGGCAAATCTGGTGCAGTCCATGAGGAGGAGATGCACTGCAGTACTTAATGCAGTGTACACACAGATGTGTGTCGGTGCCCATGGCATGGGTAACTCGCACATCTGTGACATATGTAAAAATTTTGGAGCAGCATATACTGCCATCCAGCACCGTCTTTTCCAGGGACGTCCCTGCATTTTCCAGCAGGACTACTTCAAACCACATACTGCCCGGATTTCAAGTGCATTGCTGTGTGAGCGGAGAGTGCGGGTGCTAGATTAGCCTGTCTGCAGTCCTGACATGTCTCCAATTGAGAATCTGTGGCGCATTATGTATCTAGGGTTGTATCATGGCTGCATTCATCACACTCAACCATTTATTCCTTTTGGTAAAAGTTATTGCAATTAAATAATACAAAATATATATATTTTTTTATAATGTATGTGAAATATTAGTTCATGAATAACTACAAGCCTAACATTTCAACCAAATTAACTACGGGAACCCCAACTGAGTTATGGCTTAATTTAGGCTAAAAATAGTTTCCGAATGTCATAGTTTTCCAAAGTATGAGGTAGTAGGCAGTGATTTCAAAAGTATCCATTTATTGAGGAGGAAAATGATGTTCCAGTGTGCATGAGAGGCTGAAACGTGGCAAAATCTGTGCTTTTTCAAAGGAAAACATTTGCGTGTGGACGTAGTCTAAATATGCAATCATGTTAAACATACTGTTTTTCTGTTTACTTCATTTTGAAATGTCATTTTTTTGTTAATTGAATGTTTTAAACTGTATTTAGTCATTTCTCATTATGGTAACAAAAAGTTGCAAACATAATAGAAATAAATCTTAATATAAAATGGCCTTTGTAATATTTAGTTTAACCTTTAATATAATTGTATTACAAGTTTCAGGGCCTTATTAGTAGAAGTTGACCAATAGTATTTTTCCCATACAGATAACTAAGGTGGTTTAACAGGCAGATGACCAAATTAATCAGCCGATAGTTTAAAAATCGATTAATTGAATGTTCAAAAAATCTGTCTTTACAATGACGAGCACAGACACAGCGGCTACAAAAGTCCCAAATAAATAAAATCCCAGATATAGTTTATTGATTAACCAAAATCCCAATAATAATCAGACAAATGTAAGATGCAGTGCATGACACGGGACCTTTATCTATAAACAACCCAGAAACACAGTGAGGACTCTTATTTTGAAATGACAGTGTCTTGGCTCCTTTAAAATGCTCTATATTAAGTATTAACCAAATTATGCTTTTTATAGCTTATATATTCCCCAGATGAAGGGTTTTGAATATGTATGTGTATATATTGTGTGTTGGAGACGATGGATGTGCTGATGGGAGACGTTTCGATATAGTCAAATTTTTCTTTGCGTGCCCCCTTCAATTTAGAACAGTTAATCATCTAATCAAAATATGCATTGAAGTGAGGATAAACATATGGCTGAATATTGTCAATGATGAAAGATTTAGATACAGCAAATCCCCACAATGCATCGTGGTTGTTTTTATTTACCCTCTAGAGGCCGCTTTTATACCAAACTATTCGAACTGTAGAATCCTCCAGCGCCAGGCATAGAAAAACACGGATGAATAAAAACAAAATACCATCGGCATAGATCTTGATCGGCAACTATCGGCACCGATTAATCGGTAAAACCAATATATCTACCTCTACTTAATGGAAAGTCCCCCAAATTATTTGATTCAGGGGGTCACAAAACAATTACACAACGATTCTCAATGCATCGATACAGCTCCATGCTTCAACGGCTTTAATACATTTATTTTTCTTGGTGTATCTACAAAGTGTGTGGTACTTTAAATGTGTGTGTGTGTGTGTGTGTGTGTGTTTTAGGGTGCTGTTAAAGTGTCAGATAGACGTGGACAGTCGGGACAGTGATGGCTGGACGGCTCTCCATGCGGCGGCTCACTGGTGTCAGGAAGAGGCCTGCGGTCTCCTCGCTGAACACATGTGTGACATGAGTGCTGTCAGTAATGTGGTAAAGGATCGGAGAGACACACACACACACACACACACACACACACACACACACACACACACGTCTTAAACAAGAAGTGGTTAAGTGATCATTTACAATCAGACGGTCATTATTGCAAAATAAACCCAGGCACGGTTATCACGGGTCTACAATCACATTAATTGCCCTTATAAACTTTAATTTAATTCACTTTAATTGTTTTATAAATGTGCAGTTTAGCGGTCATTACACCAATTAGCCCAAATTGACCAATCAGGAACAAGTATTCCCGTAGCTTTATAATTAGTATTTTAAAGCACTGTATGTTTGTGTCTCAGGGCCAAACTCCACTTGATGTTGCTGATGAGAGCATTGTTGATAACTTGGAGGAACTGCAGAAGAAGCAGAACGTTGTAAGTTTGTCTTTATATGTGCACTGATGAGCAGTTGTCAAGGACAACCAGAAGACTGTATGTGTCGTACAGAGCTATAGCTGTATTAGTGATGATTGAATAGTAAGAGCTGTTTATGTTGTTTAGATGCGTTTAGAGAAACAGAAGATCCAGACCCCCGTCATTGAGACCAGCCCACCTGTTTCTATGGCACCAGCTCGCCCTCGCAGGTAATATCACATATAGCGTCCAATCAGCTGTTTGCATCTGGGCACAACTTCCTGAGGGATGAATTGCAAAAGGATTCTCACAAACACTAACATCATAGCATAAATGAGTAAATAGTGGATGGATAATTGTATATGAGAGGTGAAATGTGTTTTTTTTTTTTTTTTTTTTTTTTTTCTTCAATGCTAAACGACTCTGATCTGGCTCAACCAATGGCGTGAGTTTGGGGTGGGACATGTTTGGAAACGTTTTTTTTTTTGTGCATTTGGAGGTACTAGATGCAAAGAAATTGCTCACTTCACCTTAACTAAAAAACAAAGAGATTGAGGGTCATAGTGTACATTTAATATATGCGTGATGCTGCAGGATGTTTAAGTATTTTACTGTAAAGTGTGTTTCACTTCTCACAAAATCAAGGCCAGTTCGTTTAGAAAGTGTTTGGTCTGAAAAGCCCCTTAGGCTGCCAATTCTGCCTGCTCACTGATTAGCTTGTCGTTGCTTTTTTGCTATCTCTAATTGGTTGATTTGCATGTCACTTGTGTTTTTCGGCTGGCCCCGCCCCCTGCAGGAGATCCATCTCTCGTATGAGCAGCAAAGAGAAGATCACCCTGCATGAGAGAGAGAAACATGCTCCACCCACACTCCAGACTCCACCCACCGAAGAGGAAGAGGAGGAGTCACGTGCAATAGTCCCTCCAAAAGCCTCCAGCAGCTCCAGTTCAGAGGAAGAGAGTGAATCTGAGAGTGACGCTGAGTCAGGTGACCAAACTTAAGAAGTCACTGCCATTTTGTGTTTTGGAAGTCAGAAAGATATTAGCTGACTTTTAATGTGTACATATCATTTTATTCAGAGAAAGCAAAAACGCGGGAAATGATCAACAACTTGAACAACAAACGCAACAATGCTGCTCCCATTGCAACCACTTTGGTGACCAGCTCTGGCGGAAACCAAGTTAAAAAGGTGAGGAGAGAGCTTAAAGTAACAAAATTGGGTCAAAACAATTACAAATTTCAAGTAGACTTTTTTTGGACTTGCCCTAGGTCATTTGTCCAATTCAGAGAAAATTATCTAGAGATACTCCCAACTAAAAGCTATTCAAGCAATGCAAATTATTATACAGATAGAAGCCAATGTAATTTCTGAGCGCAGTCCATGTCGACTCATTGAGGTTTACATTGAGTGCTCTGTCTAAACTTAACAAAACTTTGTACATGTGGAGACCAGGATAATCTGAGGATGCACACCAAATTTCATCCAATTCCACAAAAAGATTTTTTATACTTTTAGTATCTC
This sequence comes from Moxostoma hubbsi, assembly GCA_032164185.1. Taxonomy (NCBI): domain Eukaryota; kingdom Metazoa; phylum Chordata; class Actinopteri; order Cypriniformes; family Catostomidae; genus Moxostoma; species Moxostoma hubbsi. Next base: position 4,737,604 of record JAVLUX010000040.1, read on the forward strand.
TATAATTAAAAATCCTCATAATTCCACAGCCATTTAATAGTGACTGAATATTTTGGCTTTCCTTTTCTTATGTGCAAGTGCAGATATATGAATATAAATCGAAATAGCTGCCAATAACATTTTAGCATTTCGACCCCCTAACGATTCCACCATTTTCTAAATTTTATGGAAGACCTACTGTTATTTATTTATTAATTTATTTGTATTTTTTTACTCACTCTAGGCTGTTGGTCTGATTTAAATAACATTTGGCACGTGTTACCGAGAGATGCTTCTCGCAAGAAGTTATTAAGGGAAATTTGTTTTCGGATCATATTGGAGATGCAAGCCAATTAAACTTTCCTACTCGTATTAACTAATGGACTAATAGTTGGGGCGGCTGTGGCTCAGGTGGTAAAGCGGGTCGGCTGCTAATCGCAGGGTTGGTGGTTCGAAGACACTGAACCCCAAGTTGCTCCCAATGGCAGGCTAGTGCCTTGCATGCCAGCTCTGCCGCCATTGGTGTGTGAATGGGTGATTGGGACACAGTGTAAAGCACTTTGGTAACCTCTAAGGTTAAAAAAAGCGCTTTATAAGTGCAGACCATTTACATGTAATATCTTCTGAAAGCAATGTCCAAATTTAACGTAACTTGGTACACATGGATGCTATGATAATCTGAGGAGGCACACCAAATTTCGTCAAATTACTATAAGTAACAATCCTCATAATTCCACAGCCACCAGCTTCCAAAATAATTTCAGCATCTCTACCTTAAAAATTCCAACATTTTCCTCATCTTTTTGGAAAATGTACTTTTTTTTAAAAATTTTATTCGTTTTAGACTGTTGGTCAAAATGTGGCTTGCATCATTGAGAGATACTCTTAGCAAGAAGATCCATATGGCTCCTAATGATTGATTGAATTATATATTTGCTTTTTTTTAATGATAGAATTTATTAGAATTTTGAAGAAATATGTTTATGTATAAACTTTGTGTTCTCTGCTTTCAGGCTGAACCTGCTCGGACACCAGTGACAGAAGCTCCGGGTTCCTGGAGAACATCTTTGCGTAAAGCAGGAAGTTCTGTAGCTTTGGGCTCTGCAGGGGCCTCTGACCCACCCAATGAGGCCCTCAAGGACCCAGAGACTAAAATGACACGCTCATTATCTAGTCCCAGACTGAGCTCTGAAACTGATAATAAGGTAACACATTCACAACCAAATACGCACACAATTAAGTTAATTTTGTCATTTTATGATGATGATGTCACTTCCGGTGTTCAGGAGCCCAGGTTGGCCCGTGTGCAGCCCACTCCGTTCAAACGTTTGTTCAGTATCACAGACACCAACACCAACCCTGACAACACCAGCAGGTGAGAAATGCTGGAAGTACACTGTTAAATCTGAAGTATATCACCTGCTTTGAAAGTTTTCTACAGTAATTCATCGTGTGTGTGTGTGTGTGTGTGTGTGTGTGTGTGTGTGTGTGTGTGTGTGTGTGTAGTTGGTTAAGCCGGAGCACTCGCCGGTTGAACAGCCAGTCCTCTAGTGACGTGCCGGGCCAGAACCCCCTGTTACCTCGCAGCTCATCTTATGGAAGGAAACTTGATGACCCCTCAGTGACCTCTGTAACCACGGGAACCTCTGGACTCAGTCGCCTCAATAATCTAGTGGCTCAAAGGTGTGTTTATGCATGTGTCTGTGTGAATGTAAATGTTTTGATTTGTATTTTTAGTTAACGAAGGGTAATTTGTCAATAAGGGGAGCTTATAATATGCTTATATACAGTATATAAACTATTTAAGCCATTTTTATCTATGCTTTAAAACTGTGTGTGTGTATGTGTGTGTATATGTATGTATATATATTAGGGCTGTCGATTTAACGCGTTAATAATGTGCGATTAATTTTACAAAAAATAACCTGTTCAAAAAATTCACGCAATTAATCGCATGCTTTCCTGAGAAATACCTGATAAATGCTTGTAGTTCCACCTGTTTACTCCAGAGGGCAGTAAGTGAAACTGCAGCTGTGTGAGCAACACACAGTTTATACAGTGAACAAAACAACACTTCAGTAGGCAGAACAACACAAATGTTCTTGCGTTCAAAACACTCGGAGCGCAAATGTGATCTAAGGGATCTCAAGATGTGTTTAAAGATTGAGTATTAAACTATATTTAACGACACAGTGACCTAAAGATTTTATTTTTATGACGCAACACACCCGAGATGCGACAAGCATGTCTGACGCAGGTCTTATGGACTTTACCTCACAAATATTGAATGATCAACAAGGTTAAGGAGGTGTCCTTTAAACTGTTACACCATTTTTACCCCGTCAATCTTTATTTAAGAAACATGCTCCTGAAATAGATCCACTTTGCTCCTTCTGTAATGCTGTAGATGAATCTGCCCCTCAACTTTTATGGGAATGTGTCCATGCTGTAGTATTTTGGAGAAAATTTAGTTTGTTTGCACGTACCTTTTGTTTTAACTATTTTTTTTATTGCTTTATAAAGACGTTTTATTTGGTTTCCACAGTTTTGATCATTTAAAAAGTTAATATTTTCTCATTAATCTGTTTTTTGCCAAGTTTTTTTTATACATAAGTGTAAATTTATGTCTAATAAAGCCCCTGTTTGCTCTTTTTTGTAAAGACTTTAAAAATAAATATTATTATTATTATTAGTGGTGCTTGCAAAGCAACACTATTGTAATCTCACATACTTATTAGTGGTGCTTGCAAAGCAACACTATTGTAATCTCACATACTTATTTTTCTTCTTCTTCTTCTTCTTCTTCTTCTTCCGTACAAAACTTCGGCACCTAACTCGTCCCGCACCTTTTGGCGTAGACCAATGAATGAGGTGTCAAATCGAGCGGCTCATTGAGGAGAGGTGTGCTATGACTTTTATAAGCGATCGGGTGTACGATGTTCGAACAGCGGACGAAAAAGCGGCCAAAAAAATCCCATTGACTTTACATTGCGGAATGTTCAGAAATTTAAATCCCAACTGACTTTTTCACACACACAGACAAAAAAGGGCCTGTCAGCCCTGCGTCTCTCTCTCTGTCTCTCCCTCAGAGGATTTCTTTTATCAAGCAGTCAATAAAAATCTTCATAGCCACACCCTAAAACATGCTAAAAATGTGCTAGCATCATGCTAACATATGCTGGCATCACCTAGCGAAGTGCTAAAACATGCTAAAAACGTGCTAGCAACATGCTAACACATGTTGGCATCACCTAGCGAAGTGCTAAAACATGCTAAAAACGTGCTAAAAACATGCTAACACATGATAGTATTGCCTAGCGAAGTGTTAAAAAAATGCTAAAAACGTGCTAGCATCATGCTAACACTGGCATTGCCTAGCAAAGTGTTAAAACATGTTAAAACGTGCTAGCATTATGCTAATGCATGTTAGCATTGCTTAGGGGATTGCTAAAACATGTTAATAACGTGCTAGCATCATGCTAACACATGTTAGCATCGCCTAGCGAAGTGCTAAAACATGCTAAAAACGTGCTAGTATCATGCTAACACATGCTGGCATTGCCTAGCAAAATGTTAAAACATGTTAAAACGTGCTAGCATTATGCTAATGCATGTTAGCATTGCTTAGGGGATTGCTAAAACATGTTAAAAACGTGCTAGCATCATGCTAACACATGTTAGCATCGCCTAGTGAAGTGCTAAAACATGCTAAAAACGTGCTAGCATCATGCTAACACATGTTAGCATCGCCTAGTGAAGTGCTAAAACATGTTAAAAACGTGCTAGCATCATGCTAACACATGTTAGCATCGCCTAGCGAAGTGCTAAAACATGCTAAAAACGTGCTAGTATCATGCTAACACATGCTGGCATTGACTAGCAAAATGTTAAAACATGTTAAAACGTGCTAGCATTATGCTAATGCATGTTAGCATTGCTAAGGGGATTGCTAAAACATGTTAAAAACGTGCTAGCATCATGCTAACACATGTTAGCATCGCCTAGTGAAGTGCTAAAACATGCTAAAAACGTGCTAGTATTATGCTAATGCATGTTAGCATTGGTTAGGGGATCGCTACAACATGTTAAAAATGTGCTAGCATCATGCTAACACATGTTAGCATCGCCTAGCGAAGTGCTAAAACAGGCTAAAAACGTGCTAGTATCATGCTAACACATGCTAGCTTCACGTAGCGAAGTGCTAAAACATGGTAAAACGTGCTAGCATTATGCTAATGCATGTTAGCATTTATTAGGGGATTGTTAAAACATGTTAAAACGTGCTAGCATCATGCAAACACATGTTAGCATCACCTAGCGAAGTGCTAAAACAGGCTAAAAACGTGCTAGTATCATGCTAACAAATGCTAGCTTCACCTAGCAAAGTGCTAAAACATGTTAAAACGTGCTAGCATTATGCTAATGCATGTTATCATTGCTTAGGGGATTGCTAAAACTTGTTAAAAACGTGCTAGCATCATGCTAACACATGTTAGCATTGCCAAAAGAAGTGCTTAAACATGCTAAAAACGTGCTTGTATCATGCTAACACATGCTAGCTTCACCTAGCGAAGTGCTAAAACATTCTAAAAACGTGCTACCATCATGAAAAACACGTGTTAGCAACATTCTATGACCTTTATTTTAGTGCTTAGAAACAAGTTAGAAAATGCTATTTGACGAGTTTTGCCACGGCAAGCACCACTCACATTTTCTTCAGGAAATGTACATTCTAGTTAGTGGTGCTTGCAAAGCAACACTATTGTAATCTCACATACTTATTTTTCTTCTTCTTCTTCTTCTTCTTCTTCTTCCGTACAAAACTTCGGCACCTAACTCGTCCCGCACCTTTTGGCGTAGACCCATGAATGAGGTGTCAAATCGTGCGGCTCATTGAGGAGAGGTGTGCTATGACTTTTATAAGCGATCGGGGGTACGGTGTTTGCCCCAGGGGCAAAAAATTGGGCAAAAAATCCCATTGACTTAACATTGCGCCGAACTTTGACGAGTCATAGCTCAAAGCGAGGATTTCGCAGAGACATGTGATTTACCACATTTGAAGAGGCTGACAGGCTCTGTGAGAACATACCTCACAATGGGGTAAAAGTTGCACCCCTGGGGGGCAGGAGCTGCCCAAAGTTGCCCCAATGTAAGTCAATGGAATTTTTTTCAAAATTTTTTGGTCGAAAACCCACAAATGAGGCGTCAAATCGTGCGGATTATTTGGGAATGGTGTCCTATGACTTTTATAATCGATCGGGGGTACGGTGATTGCCCCAGGGGCAAAAAATTGGGCAAAAAATCCCATTGACTCAACATTGCGCCGAACTTTGACGAGTCATAGCTCAGATCGAGGATTTCACAGAGACGTGTGATTAACCACATTTGAAGAGGCTGACAGGCTCTGTGAGAACATACCTCACAATGGGGTAAAAGTTGCACCCCTGGGGGGCATGAGCTGCCCAAAGTTGCCCCAATGTTAAGTCTATGGTAGATTTTGTATTGAACATAACTCTGGATCACAGTGTCTTAGAGACAAGGGGGCGGGCTCATTTTACTCAGATGACCAATCAGTCTCTCAGGATCATTGTGAAGCTATCAAGCCACGCCCTAGCAACCATTTAGAGCACCTTAGCAACAACTCCCATAGACTTCCATTGAAAGAGATCAAAGGGATATCTCCGGACTGAATTATCATAGAAACACGAGGGTGGTCTCGTTTGACTTGGGGCAGTAAAACAGCCAATCATAAATCCCCTCAACACTTCCTAGCCCCTCCCTAGCAACCATTTTCGAGCACCTTAGCAACCAAAATCCAAAGAGAGATATCTTCCATTCTGAATGTCACAGAGGCATGGGAGTTGGTTTGTATCATTCATACTGACAAGCAGCCATTGGAGATTCATCATTGGCAGCTGCCAAGCCACTCCCTAGCAACAATTTGGAGCACCCAAGCAACCAGATTTATTGATTTCAATTGAAGTAAGATATCTTCAGATCAGAATGTCCTAGAGACATGATAGTTGCTTTGTTTTAATTGGGTGAGTAATCAGTCTTCATCTTTCATCATGTGAACTACTTAGCCACGCCCTAGCAACCATTTAAAGCACCCTAGCAACAAAACACCATTGACATCCATTCAATATCACTAAGATGTGTATCTTAGGATCAGAATGTCGTAGAGACTTCCGGGTTGACTTATTTCACTCAGGATGGAAAGTAGACTTGATAAATATCACCCTGGTAACTGCCTAGCAACCAAATGGGGTTACCCTAGCAACCAATAAACAAATCACATATCTCTGCACAAGAAAATCACAGAGACTTCCGGGTTGACTTATTTCACTCAGGATGGCACGGAGCATTGTTTGCTGTCACCTTGGTAACTGCCTAGCAACCAGATGGGGTTACCCTAGCAACCAAGAAATAAATCACATATCTCTGAACAAGAAAATCACAGAGACTTCCGGGTTGACTTATTTCACTCAGGATGGCAAGGAGCATTGTTGCCTGTCACCTTGGTAACTGCCTAGCAACCAGATGGGGTTACCCTAGCAACCAAGAAACAAATCACACATCTCTGCACAAGAAAATCACAGAGTCTACCGGGTTGAATTATTTCACTCAGGATGGCAAGGAGCATTGTTGGCTGTCACCTTGGTAACTGCCTAGCAACCAGATGGGGTTACCCTAGCAACCAATTAACAAATCACGTATCTCTGAACCAGAAAATCGTAGAGATTCCAGGTTGACTTATTTCAGTCAGGATGGCAAGGAGCATTCTTGGCTGTCACCTTGGTAACTGCCTAGCAACCAGATGGGGTTACCCTAGCAACCAAGAAACAAATCACATATCTCTGTACTAGAAAATCACAGAGACTTCCGGGTTGACTTATTTCAGTCAGGATGGCAAGGAGCATTGTTGCCTGTCACCTTGGTAACTGCCTAGTAACCAGATGGGGTTACCCTAGCAACCAATAAACAAATCACATATCGCTGCACAAGAAAATCACAGAGACTTCCGGGTTGACTTATTTCACTCAGGAGAGCAAGGAGCATTGTTGGCTGTCACCTTGGTAACTGCCTAGCAACCAGATGGGGTTACCCTAGCAACCAAGAAACAAATCACATATCTCTGTACTACAAAATCGTAGAGACTTCCGGATTGACTTATTTTACTCAGGATGGTAAGTAGCATTGGTGGCTGTCACCTTAGTAACTGCATATCAACCAGATGGGTTTCCCTAGCAACCATGGAACAACACCAATATCTCTGCACCAGAACATCCTACTGTCATGGGGGTGGCCTCTTTCAACTTTGGGCAGTAGGTGGGACATTGTGGTAAGAAATTTTGCCACGGCAAGCACCACTCACATTTTCTTCAGGAAATGTACATTCTAGTTTTTCTTCTTCTTCTTCTTCTTCTTCTTCCGTACAAAACTTCGGCACCTAACTTGTCCCGCACCTTTTGGCGTAGACCCATGAATGAGGTGTCAAATCGTGCGGCTCATTGAGGAGAGGTGTGCTATGACTTTTATAAGCGATCGGGGGTACGATGTTCGCACAGCGGATGAAAAAGCGGCCAAAAATGTCCCATTGACTTTACATTGCGGAATGTTCAGAAATTTAAATCCCAACTGACATTTTCACACACACAGACAAAAAAGGGCCTGTCAGCCCTGCGTGTCTCTCTCTCTCTCCCTCAGAGGATTTCTTTTATCAAGCAGCCAATAAAAATCTTCATAGCCACAACATAAAACATGCTAAAAATGTGCTAGCATCATGCTAACATATGCTGGCATCGCCTAGCGAAGTGTTTAAACATGCTAAAGCGTGCTAGCATTATGCTAATACATGTTAGCATTGCCTAGGGAATTGTTAAAACATGCTAAAAATGTGCTAGCATCATGCTAACACATGTTAGCATTGCCGAGGGCATTGCTAAAACATGTTAAAAATGTGCTAGCATCATGCTAACACATGTTAGCATCGCCAAACGAAGTGCTAAAACATGCTAAAAACGTGCTAGTATCATGCTAACACATGCTAGCTTTGCCTAGCAAAGTGCTAAAACATTTAAAAATGTGCTACCATCATGAAAAACACATGTTAGCAACATTCTATGACCTTTATTTTAGTGCTTAGAAACAAGTTAGAAAATTTTATTTGATGAGTTTTGCCACGGCAAGCACCACTCACATTTTCTTCAGGAAATGTACATTCTAGTTATTATTATTATTACTTTGTACCTCCAACAACTCCAAAGCATTGAAAAGCATTGCACATGTAATGAATATAATGTCTTGGCATTATTGTAAAATATATCTGTAGTATTGTGTACTATGTTTACCCCTGACATGTTTCTAAAAAAACAAAAAAAATGTCTGACGCAGGTGTTCATCCTTAAACAAGCCCTCATTATAAATCTCTGATTGATTAATTCACTTGTGTAATGGATTATTACTGTGAACTGTGTGTCAATGATTGACTTATGATCAATAATATGGTAGTAAACAATACATTGTATTCTAAAGCCGCTTTTTGTATCATCTTATTAATGATGAACTCTTCTGCCACAAGAATGTAATGCATTTTAATTATCTGAATATTTTAGTATTTTATATATATATATATATATATATATATATTTGATTAATATTTTAACATAGATGAAACAGTTTTAAAAAGTTAAATCCAAAAGTGCCCTTAATTGAAGGATCACTCATATTTTCTCAGGTCAGCTCAGGAAGAGGCTGAGAAGAAGGAACCCGTCTCTGTGACGACCTCCAATTCTGTAACCATGACGACCACAACAGGCGAGCCAGAGACCAAACAGAGACGCAAGTGAGTGTGAGATGATGTAGCAGAGTGTGTATCCACATAAGTTTTATAAGGATGACTTCAAATTTCCTTGAAACGGAGTGCAAATAAACCTTAGAAACCCTGCTGGGAAAAAACAGGTCATACCAGCTCTAAAGTCAACATGAATTCACCCTATTTACATTCATAATACATTTTCCCGGTTTTATTGTGACCGATTTATGCGGAGCAAATTATTTTGATGGAAATAGTATTTGTCTTCATTATCTTTTCTCAAAAGATTGCGACTTTCTTTTTTCGGCTAACATCACCAAACCCTTTTGGAGACCACTTCATGATCAAATTGATAAAAGTCAATTCCCATCTTAATTGTTTTTTTTAATGAATATCCTGTTTTACGAAATTAGTTGCGAATGCCGTTTCATTGTGGTTTAATGTGTTTTGGAACTTTGGTTTATAGCTGGTCTAAGGTGGTCTACCTACGTTAGCCGGTTTGACCAAAATGCTCTACTAGTTTGTCCACTAGCCCATAGTCCAGATAAACTCTCTAGACCAGCTTGGACCAGCTAGAAACCATCTTAAACCAGCTACCAACCACTTGGATTTCACTGTGTCTGCATTTATTTCTATGTGTATTTAGATCCTATCTGACTCCGGTGCGTGATGAGGAGGCGGAGGCTCAGAGAAAGGCCCGGTCCCGACATGCCCGCCAGTCCAGGCGGTCCACACAGGTCAGCTAAACCTTTTGACCTTTAGTTTCAAGTAGCCAGATATGTGTCTATCAGCATATAAAGTCTGGTCCACATGCAGCCTAGTTTATCTATACACGCATCTTTGTGTCGCCTGCGCGTGCCTGAATATAAACTGTACTAAAGTGCATCACAAATCAGTTGTAGTGCACATGTGTCGAGCATGTCCTGTTGGGCTTATGGTCAAAAGAGTATACTTTAAAATGTCGAGCGCACATTTGCGTAAAATAAAACTAAGTATACCGTAGCTCAGTGGTTCCCAAACTTTTTTAATCTGCCTTTTGTAGTGTTTTTCCCCCCACGGCACCCCAACCACTGAAAAAATAAATAAATATGTGATCGAAAACACACCTTTATTTAAAATGTTTAATATTTATTTAAACTTTAATTGTAGGGAAGGAGGTTCAAGTACCTCGGGGTCTTGTTAACGAGTGAGGGGGACAATGGTGTGGGAGGTTGGCCGGAGAATCGGGGCAGCGGGGGCGGTATTGCACTCGCTCTATCGCACCGTTGTCACTAAAAGAGAGTTGAAGGCAAAGCTCTCGATCTACCGGTCAATTTTCGTTCCTACCCTCACCTATGGTCATGAAGGTTGGGTCATGACCGAAAGAACTAGGTCACGAGTACAAGCGGCCGAAATGGGTTTCCTCAGAAGGGTGGCGGGCTTCTCCCTTAGAGATAGGGTGAGGAGCTCAGTCATCCGTGAGGAGCTCGGAGTAGAGCCGCTGCTCCTTTGCGTGGAAAGGAGTCAGTTGAGGTGGTTTGGGCATCTGGTAAGGATGCCCCCTGGGCGCCTCCCTAGGGAGGTGTTTCAGGCACGTCCAGCTGGGAGGAGGCCTCGGGGAAGACCCAGGACTAGGTGGAGAGATTACATCTCCACATTGGCCTGGGAACACCTCGGGGTCCCCCAGTCAGAGCTGGTTAATGTGGCTCGGGATAGGGAAGTTATCCTATTGTAGGCAGCACGTCTAATAGGCTCCATTTTACACATTGCACAGATCGGATATTTTGATATAAGATTTTTGCCCTGTCTACATCACATCATACATTAATGGCTTACAGTAATATCACGTCAAAACTACACAGATTTTTGTCCCGTCTGTTAACACTCCCGTTAATGTCTCATGTAATACTTTTGGTCTTCCACTGTAGAATTTGTTCATTTAGCGCCATAGCATAAAAACAGTTGAAAATCCGCCTACCTTGTGTAACCACAAGTTTTTGTGTTTATAAAATTTTTATAAAGTTCAAAATTTTGTGTGCTCTACCACCTGAGCCACAGCCGCCCCATAACTCTTTAAACATACTTTACAGAAGTGTGTGTACACAATTGTGCACACTTGGCCAACGCATTGCAAACGTGCTGTTTGGTTGCACATGCTTAACGCGCATTCTTGCATTACTGTGGCGGTATCAAACATCTGTACTCAAGGGGGGGGGGGGGGGGGTGATAGAGTTACCTTAAAGTCTGTGCTATTTTACTGGATGCATTATTATTCAAGTAAGAGGAAACATTGTGGAAACATTGTGGAAACATTGAGAATGCAACGTGTACCAATGCTGAGAAATGTGGTCCGATGCATTTCGGAACACAACAATGCACAAAATCGAGCTTGCGTAGCTAGAAGCATCCGTGTTCACATACTTGCATAGTGTTTTTTGCCCTAAAGTTGCCCTAAAGTTCTGCTCGTGAATATTTAATTTAGTTATTGTTGCAGCCAGTCAGTGTGGAGAGTGATGTATGTGTGCAATATGCAGTCATTGAGCGATCCATGGGCGGTCTGTCTGAGGCGGAGACCTTTAACCCCTAACACAGGGAAAAACATTTGTGTAAAATGTTTTGTTTTTAGCCCAGACACACTGTGTGACTGTTGCATTTGCTCTTCAGGGTGTCACTCTCACAGACCTGCAGGAAGCAGAGAAGACAATGACGGAAAACAAGGGAAAAGAGAAGAAAGAGGACGAGGAGAAAGAAGGGAAGCAAAAGAAGGGAGAGGAAGGGGTGAGAAAGGTTGAGTTTAATCCAAATATCTGTGTTTGCTCTACTGGCTGTGGTTTTGTAATTAGAAATATTGTTTAAAGGTGATGTGTGTATGATGTTTAAGGTACAGTTCACACAAAAATGAAAATTATGTCATTTTTCTTATGCTCGTGTCATTCCAAACCCAGTGGAACAACAAGGAGACGTTTTAAAGAGTATTCTCGATTGCTTTCTTCCATACAATACAGAAACAAATGGTGATCAAGGGCGGTCAAGCTCTAAAAAGCACCGTAAAGCGTCATACAAGTAGTCCACGCTACACTTGCACTATAATAGCTTTGTTTGTGGAACAAACTGAAATTTAAGTTGATACTCGCTGAAAATTTTCTATTGAAAATCTGCTTGACCGCCGTGGTCACCATTCACTTTCATTCATTTATGGCAAGCCTAATTGACTTTTAATCATGTGCAGGATATGAGTTAAAAATGTGATTTTTAGGCTCCGCAAATGATGTTTTGCTGTGACTGAACTGAGTTTATTTGTTATCTATCATACTAACTGTTGTGCTTTATCTATCCTAAACGTAGGTGTTTAAACGTTTGTTTATGTGTGCAGGAGGTGAGCTGGCGGTCTCGAATCGCTAACCTGCAGAAGTCTGATTTATTGGGTCTCACTCACCCGCCTGGTGCTCCACGTCCTGACAGACAGGGTGACCTTTCACCTTCGACCCTTCGTATTTCATAATACAAACTGATGTTTCATTATCTCTTTTTCTTTACTCTGTTTAACACCATTTCTACATTTGGTTTGTTTGTGTGTTAGACGTGGACAGCGCTATTGCAGACATTGAGGAGCGGGTGAGGGAACGCAGGCGGGCCAGAGCTCGCAGAAGAGGAAGAACAGGAGAGGTGAGGACGAGGACGATGACTAAAGAAGGAGCTCGGAAATGCATCCAGTGATTGATCTTTGACTTCTCTTATTTTCAGAGCGACGACAATGAGCCCAGTGGAGAGGATGAGAGTATTGGTGGGCGGGACCCACAGGTCTGGCCAATCAGCATGCTCTTTATAATTGACTGACAGATTAAACAAAGCTATCATGTTTTTCCTCAAAGTCTTGTCAGGCTGAATGAATTGACGTTAAAGGGGTCATATTTTCACTTTTAAATGCATTTTATACATTTTTTTTTTGATTTGAGAGGCTTTTTTAACCAGTCGATTTTATTTATTTATTTTTATTTGAGGGGAAGTTTTAAGTTCTACAAGTTTCAGTATGTTTACATAGCACATCAGCAGTGGTGGACCAGCCAGTTTTCCATGATATATGACCCCTTTAAAGTTAATTTGTGTTTGTTTGTGTTTATGGTTTCTCACTGACATGTGAACCGTTTTGTCTCCCTCATGCAGACAGACAGACACATGAGCAGCAGGTACGAGTCTGACCTTTGACCTTTCACTTTGCTTAGTGAAAGTAGTGTCTGCCCTTCTCACCCCATCTATCTCTTTCTGTCCTTCAGGTCTGATCCAGTATTGAATGACAGCATTCTCACAAGAGGATCTGAGTCTAGGGACTTTAAAAAGGTGTGAAAATCATTCAAATATTCCTTAAACTTCACCCCAAATTATTTTTTTAGAATGTTGTTATTATGTACTCACTTTCATGTCGTTCCAACCCCATCATTTATTTTATTTTTTTCTTATTCAATGCAAAACAAAAGGAGATGTTATGCAGAATGTCAGAGCTGCTCATTTACTTTTTATTCTGTTGAGTGAACCACATCTCTAATCCTTTTATGAGGGGGCGTGTGTAATATGTCTGTATTTATGTTTCAGTTGTTCGAGGAGGTCTCCAGGGAAAACCGTCGTCTGCAGTCACAGTTATCCGATACACAGAGAACTATTTCACTGACACGGCTGGAGCTGGAAAAGGCTACACAGGTGGATACACACATGCACATCTCTGCTGTGTATATAATTGTGTGTTGCATTGTAGTGAGTGAATCTCACAAAACCTGTCAAGAATACTGTATGTCTGGGTCGTATCTGACTGCACAATCTAAAGAAAAAATACATCAAAATGTATTTTGCACAAGTAATCCAAGTCTTCTGAGGCGATTCGATCACTGTGTGATGAACAGAATGAAATTTGACAACATTTTAAGAAATTTAATTTACTCAAATCAAAACATTGCGGCTATGTCGATAACATCAAAATTGATTGGTTCTTGCAACATGACCTTTGTTCACAAGACGCTAGGAGAATTAGTGAGGTTTTATGTTATCGATGTATCGACATATTATTGTGGTCCTATTTAATTTCATGGTGATGAAATGATAACAGTCTCTCAAAAAAAATCTTTTAAAAGTACTTATTTTTTCTTAATACAAAATATAATTTCTTACATAATCTTTAAAAATGTATAATTAAAAAATGGTAAAAACAAAATATTTTAATATCAAATATTTAACTAAAATATATATAAACATTTTCATCATATGTAGATAATATAGATACAATTTGTAATATTTAAAAAACTGTGTGTGTGTATATGTGTGTGTGTGTGTGTATGTATATATATATATATATATATATATATATATATATATATATATATATATATATATATATATATATATATATATATATATATATATATATAAAATGTGTGTGTGTATAGTTATACTATGTATATATACTATTGTGCAAAATATGCTTAATTTTTCTTAAGATGGTTATTTATAGCTTTAGTGTGTCAATAGGAAAGATATGTTGTAGTTTTAACTTATCACTTTATGTCATACAAAGTCCACCTTTGCCTTTAAAACAGCACCAATACACCTAGATGCACCTGGACCTGGAGTTTTTCTTGGTTGTTGGCAGACAGGGTGTTCCAAGCTTCTTGGAGATTTCACCACAGTTCTTCTGTATATTTCGGCTTTCTCAATTGCTTCTGTTTCTGACTGACTCTTGTGTTCAATTGGGGACTCTGTGGGGGCCATGACATCTGTTGCAGGGATCCCTGTTCTTCTATTCTAATCTTTTCTATTTGTAAAATAAATGTTTGGGAGTCTAAAATGTATTTTTCCTATTGACACACTAAAGCTGAAGCTATAAATAACCATCTTAAGACAAATGTTTTTGTGAAACATCTTAAGTGCCTATAACTTTGGCACAGTACTGTGTGTGTGTGTGTGTGTGTGTGTGTGTATATATATATATATATATATATATATATATATATATATATATATATATATATATATATATATATATATATATACTTTTGATTTTGGGGTGAAGTACGACCTGGACATTTCTTAGTGGGATTCACTGAAGTACTGTGAGAAACTTACAGTAAATGTGTGCATTACAGAGGCAGGAAAGGTTCACGGACTGCACGGCTTTGTTGGAAATGGAAAAGAAGGTGAGTTTACTTGAACATAATATTTTGTTAGAGAAAAAAAAAAAAGCATTTTCTTGGATGGATGCATGTTTTGTGACTGCAGTTTCAGTCTTATGATGTCACTTCCCACTGGGAATACTGTAAAGCTGTCACACTCTTTCTTTCTGGCTCAATCTTTCTCTCAGGAAAGAAAAATGTTGGAGAGGCGTGCTGCTGAATTGGAAGAGGAGTTGAAGGTGAGAACGACATTAAGCAAATGATCATTGTACGCCTGTTTTGATTGGCTATTTGAGTTGACTCTGAATGCTTATATGCTCGTTCATTCACTTCTTGATGCTGATTGGCTCAGAGGTGGTTTGTGGAGTGACCAATGTACTTCCATTCTCAGACTGTGGTGAAATATTTTATTAATATTGTTGCTGAGAGCAATACAGCCGTAAATTACAGTAAACACAAGTAAAACTGTTTAACAAGAGGGATATGGCTCACAATGTGCCCCAACCTGCACATATAAGTAGTTATAAATAACAGTTCTCACATGTTAATTTGAGTTTCAGTTTGGGTTGGGAATCAAGAACCAGTTCTTATTAAAAATATTTAATTTCTTAAATTTAAAGTAAATAAATACTAGAACTGCATGATTTTCGGTTTCACTATGAAAATGCCGCGGAGAATAGCGTGAAGCCTCCACACTCGCTACGTCCCCGCGGTAAAGCGCTCAACAAGCGGCGTGATAAAATGTGCGGATTGACGGTATCAGACGTGGAGGCAACTGAGATTCGTCCTCCGCCACCCGGATTGAGGCGAGTCACTACGCCACCACGAGGACTTGGAGCGCATTGGGAATTGGGCGTTCCAAATTGGGGAGAAATTAAAAGAACAAACAAAAAAACTCAGTTTTAAGTTTCCTATAGGCCTGAAACGATTAGTCAACATTATTGACAACGTTGGCAATAAAAAAAATTGTTTGTTGACGAATAGTCCTTTGATTTAATTTAATGTAACATGAGACCACTAAACTTTCCAAACAGCTTCAGGTGATGTTAGGAGGGAATTATAATGCCAAAATACAAAGTAAATACAGAAGCACTCTTGTTGTGGAATAAGTGGAGCTGGAGCTGATACTCTGCGGAAGCAAAAGTTGCGTGTCGAGCGTCTTTAAAGGAAACACCCCGGCATTACATCTTAAATGCAGTTATATTTAATGCATTATATCTTTATTAAAGTTCAAATAATATGGAAGCAGATCATGTAAATGACTACAAACTCCGAAACTGGCATTTTTCTGTGCTGTCAGCGCAGTGTTGCATGAATGTCCCGTTTTAAGTGGGAGAGATTGAAACAGCAGTCGGCTGATACACAGTCACGGGACGCTCGTCCCTCGAGTGCGCACGCTTGCCGCAGCTAGATTATAACGTGATGACTCGCGACTTATTGAATCATAATATATGCGTCACTGTGCATTTCTTATCATGAAGAAAATTGGCAATAAGCAGCTTTATTAATAAGAGAGAGTCTGTTTTTGTGTGAGTTAAAGATGGATTGAAGTGAACAGAAAGTTGAGAAAGGGAATTTTTCGCCCAATTATACACCACAACAAAATACATTTTTGATTTGTTTTTGTTTTGTCTTGATTTCCCATATAAATATCAAAAACTCCTTTAAAACAATGTACATTTACTTGAGCAGCTATACTGCAGAAGTAAACAATTTTATTTGAGAATGTTGAATATAATATTAAAAATACAAATATTTTAAAATACCTAAAAATCCTTTAAAAAAGATGCATTGACCTGAGAAGCAGCATATAAGATATTTAGACTGCTTTTAGAGAATAGATCTTGAATATAAGTATATTTTGCCTGACCAAGTGAAACTAGTTTCTTGTTTTAAGGATTTTGAGACATTTTTAAATGTAAAACAAGACAAAAACACTTTAACAATATGATTTTTTTTTTTGCAGTGAATTTCTTTACTGAATTTAATCTCATAAAAAATACTTTTCCCCCATTAATTCAATGAATGTCATTGAGGTATTTTTAAAAGATGATTTATTTTCCTCTTTATTGTGAGTAAGCACGTTTAATACAACCTTTAAAGTCGGGACACAAGCTGAATAATCGGATAAGACCTAATGATTAATAGTCGAATAATCGTTAGATTAATCGATTGTCAAAATATTCGTTAGTTGCAGCCCTAGTTTAAGGTCATCGTTTTCAAAAGCATGCGATACTAGAGAGCTTTTTTCGAAAGTCTTTTGCATTTTTCTATAAATGCAAACGGTATTCCAGTGTGGATGAGCGGTGTAAGCGTAGCGCAATCAATGCTTTTAACGAAAGTGTATTCGCGTGGACGTTTGAATGTTTGATTGAATCATTTCAGCATTTTTAGGCACCGTAGGTGCGTTCAAACATTTATTTCAGTATCTTTGGGCATTGTGGGCCTTTTGAATATTTGATTTTGCTTTTATGGCCATAGACACAAAACTCAAGTATTGTTAGCAATTGATTTAATTAAATAAAACTGTTGTGCAGGTTTTGGGTGATCTGAGAGCCGATAACCAGAGGCTGAAGGACGAGAATGGAGCGCTCATTAGAGTCATCAGCAAACTCTCCAAATAAACTGAGAGAAGAAGAGTGGAAGAAAGATGAGAGATAGTGAAACCATCCCCCTCCCCTCCACCCCTCACATCCTTTCAAGATCCAAATAAGGGGAAAGAGGAGGAAAATATTTGTTTTATATGGACCGTCCAAATGGGTCACAATTTGACATGGTCTTTAACCTTTTTCTTACAAGAGTGTGTGTTAGAACTTCATCCATGATCTCAGTAGGCCAATAAGAAGACACAAAAAAGCTTCTGCACTGCAAAAAAAACAACATATATTTATCAATATTTTTGTCCTTTTTCCAGTAAAAAAAAAGACATCGCAAATTTACTTGAAGTAAACATATGACTTGTTTACAAAAGAATACATCTCGCGTTGTTTATTTTTCTCACCCCATTGGCAAATGGTTTATTATTAAGCACAAATCTTGCTAAACATTTTTATATTTAAAACAAGAAAAAAACTATTTGCGGATGGGGTGAGGAAAAATATACTTAATTCAAGATACATTCTCTGCAAACAAGCATCTTCATTTTACTATTAATGTAAATGCATCTTGTTTAGATGCATAGATATGTTTGTCAATCCAGGCAAAAATACTGATTAAGAAAGTTTTCGTTTTTTCTGCAGTGTGCATTCTCTATCTTTGTTTCTTATACACACACACACACACACACACTCTCGCACTTATATATGGACGCATGCACCATGCACATTCATAAGCGTGACCACACACACACTCGACACACATTCCACGAGTCTGGGGCAGCTGAAGTTTGCAGTATTTTTGCATCTTTGCACGCTACATTGTCTGCACAAACACAATTGAGAGGTTTTACCCTAAACTCCACTAAAAGTGCTCTAAATATAGGGCTGTCACTCAAATTCCGGCGGAGTTATTGACTCCAGAAACCAGCACCAAAAACCAACAACAAACAATACTGACGACAATCAGAGACGTTGATGCGGACATTTGTGAGTGCCAAAAAACACGCAGCCAGTTATTCTATGCATCATTTTATAGAGCAACACTTGTGTCGGGCAAGGCGTAAATTTCTATTTTCTTATTTTTTATTCTTGTATGAGTCCATCCTTGCTATCAGTTTCTTCAGAAATGAAGATGAGGCCTTTTGTGTAATGTGTAAATGTACAAACATTCGTTTGAAATCAAACCGCTTGTAACATGATATCGGTTCCGTTTTCTCCACGTGTTGTTTTCTAATATATTGAATAAATGTTGGCACTTAATAAAAGATGTGTGTTTGTAGCCTCGAGCCTGTTTTTATTGACGTTCACTGATTGTTTACTGATCGGACATCACGGGCGCATTTGAAAACTTGATATGAATATTCGATTCAGCCTTTTTGGGCATCATAATTGCATTCCAATGTTTGATTCAAACATTAATTTCGGACATTTTAGGCATCACAGGCGTGTGCAAGCATTTAATTTCCCAATTGGGAGCATCGGGCGTGTTTCAGTATTTTTGGGCATTGTTCGAGCCTTTGAAAGTTTGATTTGATCATTCGATTTAGCATTTATGGCCATAATAGGGATGATGCAACAATTCATTAGAGAGTTTGGTTAATTTGGGGTGTAATGTGTGCATTTGAACATTTGTTTCTGCATTTTTGTATATGTTCTCCATAATGTATATGTTCAATTGTTTGATTTAAACGGTAAATTTTAGGCATCAAAGGCGAGTACACATGTTAAATGTACCTATTTGGGGCATCATAGGCACATTTGAATGTTTGATTTGAACGTTTGATACAGCATTTTTGGCTGTAATAAGCAAATGCGACCATTTTATTTTGTGACGACGAGGAGGAGGGTGGGGTTGGGCTGTGAGTGCGTACGCCCGAGCCCCAAGCGGGCTAATCAGCCGGTTCCCGGGTTTCGGCACCAAAGTAACAGTTAAAGGTCTGGCAAGGAGGCAGCGGGAACCGGATGAGGCTCTCTCTCTCTCTCTCTCTCTCTCTCTAACTGCTGCATCTGTCTCATCTTTATACCTCTCCTCGGCTGATTAGCCCGATTGGGGCCCGGGTGTGTGCACTCAAGGCCCGGCCCAAACCCCCCCCCCCTCCTCATCACAAATTTATATGTATAATTCAGCATTTTTGGTCATCATAGGAATGTTTGAGTACAGTGTTTTTGGGCGTCATGGGTGCATTCGAACATGTGATTCAGTCTTTTTAGGCATCGGTCGTTCAAACTTTCGATTCACCGTATTGGCTCATCATAGGCATGTTTGAGCATTTGATTCAAAAGTCAGTGATTTTTGCATGGTGGGGCTTCGAATGTTTGATTCAGCATTTTTTTGGCATGATAGGCACTTCATTTGAGTCGCAATTTTTGGGGACAAAAGGCATGTGCGAACATTTGATTTGAACACACAATTCTGCATTTTTGGCCATCATAGCCATGTCATATTATTTGATCAGAGCGTTCCATTGAGTATTTTTGAGTATCATGCGTTCGAATGTTTGATTCGAACATTTGATTCAGCGTTTATGCTAGGCGACTGGCTAAGATTTGAGAAAGAGCCTGTCTGTCTGTCTGTTTCTCTCCCATCACTCATCAGTTTTCCCTAATGCATGTGTGCGTCTGCCTACCAGATGTCCCTCATCAACAGAAACGGCAGAAAAACGGCTGGAATAATAGATTCAACATTCCCACAGAGGGAGAGGAAGTTACAGTAAATCTAGACCTTCTTGAGTCCAAATGGCCACTACGGTATGCTCTGTGTTGTCTTAATTCTTGAGTTACACCTTGTTTAGAAAGTCAGAGTAGGAAAAGACTAAAAGATGGAAGATTCACAAAGATAATCTAAGGGGTAAGTGAAAGAAGTACTAGTGGCACCAAATGGAATTGCAAAAGTAATGACTGTTCTCAAACATATTTCCCCAACACTACCCCCTCTTTTCCATTGGTCGGAAAAACAGATAGTCCTATTCTAAGATCAAGTTATTGATTGAGCCAATGTTGCCATGTAAGGATGGTGAGGATGCTCAAACAAGCAGCAGTGTTTACAATTGTGGAAACATTTTTAAGGGGAAATCAACCTATAAAAACTTGCTTGACCTTGTATATTAAACTGGAACTAATGAAGTATATTAAAAACACACTTCCCCTTTAAAGCCGGTTTTGAATGAGCTCTGGGCATGTTACATAGATCACACTTTTGCCTCTAGTTACCTTCATCCAAAAAAATGAATGACCCCTTGAGAATGAATGCCACCCCTCATCCTCTCATCTGTTTGTCTCATTAACATATACACTGACAACAAGGACAGCTCCTAATAAGGTACGCAGAGCCAGTCTTGCTGTAAATATCCCTCTGGCCTGAGAGAGAGGGAGGAAGGGAGGGCGGAGAGGAAAAGTCTGGGGAAATGTGTAGCGGATGGATTGAGGCCTTTTAAGGGCAAAGCTGCTCTTTTCTCAGCGTCTGGATCCCCAAACTCCGGCACGATGCCAAAGGGGTTTGGCGGGAACAGGTTTTGGCGCCATCTAGAGGGCGGATACTGTAATGACAACTGCATTTGTTTTCTCTGAACAAAATGCTAGAAATGTTATCAGTATCATAACACAATTTCTGTCTTAAGCGCTTGACAGGATCAAATTCAGGAATTAAATGAAATATCTTTACCTTGTCTCACCAAACGCTATACAATTATTCATTGGATATCGCGCCAAATCCCAGTAATCGCAAGCGACTCTGATTGGTCCATCCAGCACAGCGCTGAGAAATGTAACAGATACCACGTGCAATTGTTTACAAGTTGCCTCAGCAGCAGGCTGGGCAATAATTCACACAATCATAATGTCATTGATTAACTTTAACAACAACTTAATTGAAAACGCACAGTTAAAGATTTAAAAAGGATAACAATTATTCAGAAGCTCCACCCATTTTTAGTCATCTGACTGTTGCTCCGCCTCTTCAACATTAGCTAGTTAGTAGTATTAGCAACTGCAGATAAATGTTTCATACTTCAATAAGCACTTGCGTTTTGTCACAAGCCAACATTTTTGTTTTTGTAATTAAAAATGCTGTTTTCTTCATTTAAAGTCAATTAGTAAAGTGTTGAGAGATCTCTGATATCTAGTAAACAGCTTTAAATGGTTGTCACTGTGTTTCTAATGTTCAAATTTACACTCAACTATGAAAATGTAAATTGAGATCTGCAATAAGAGTACAATTTATGGGTGAATCTCACGAAAACATGTACAGACCCGAAAATCAAGGGTAAAAAATAAGAAATTATATTTTGCATGAATAAAATGGTGCAAGAATGCTGTAAAGTTATATTTATTTATAAAAATAATCTAAATCAGCATAAATTAAAGGCAGTACAATAACTGCTACAATAATGTCTAGATTAGCTATATACTATTTAAATAATATAGCATTATTTTATTTGCATTTAAGTAATGAGAATGATAGTTATTTATTTATTTTTTATATTAGTCATAATGCAATAATCACAATGTTCCTAAAACCATTTTTTTTAGCATAATGTATTTTCTTATTTCTTTCTTGTTATTTTGTGGTGATATATGATAGACAATGCCTTTCTTGGTGTCATCAGACAGACCGAACCTTGCTTTGTCACGAAAATATAAACTGATCTGATATATATATATATATATATATATATAAAGAGATTTTCTGACCTGTGACATCATTTATTTATTTTTTGTCACTAGACAACAAATTGGCTTCCTGGATGTTGGTTACACTTTACATGCTGGAGTAAGCTATCTTAAAAACATTTCTCAAACTTTCCATGTTTTTTTTACGTTTGGCAGAAGGTGGAATTCCCCAAGAATCACCTCTGACCCTGTTGACCCATACATCTTCACCTCTGACACACTACATTCTGACCCTCACTTTATGGCAACGCTCGCCAACATCCTGCTTGGTTGGAGTGTGTTTAATAGAGTTATGCACATGGATGAGGTTTATAACGAGGGACCTGTCACTGTGCAAACATTCCTTGTCCACTGGCGGTGCAAATGACATCAGAAGATGTAGGACAACACATGTACACGCGCTCAGGTTCGAATACACACGCATACACGCTTTTTGAAGGTGTTGCATCATCCGATCATTAAATTTTTCCCCCTGAGGTTCACTTATTATGCAAGTAAGTTTTTTGCTAAATAATTATGTTTTTCATATGCCACTGTGTCTTTAAGAAATTCCTCCTTCGCATGTGAAATGGGCAACAGTGTTTTTGCCTGCTCGCACTCAGGCTGCGGGTTTGCTGTTGGTTTCCATAACAGCCTCTTATTTAGTTGCATTAAATGCATAAGCAAAAGTTTCTCTGTATCAAGTATCTTTTCTCATACTGTGGTAACATCTCATGTTGAGGTTTCTCAGGGTTTTGTATGCTCACTGGCAGCATTCAAATCTTCTGGTTATGGAAGTTCTCCTTAAACGTCCAGATTCCAGTGCTGAACCAGTCACGTCCCAGCTAAAGAGTACTTATTGTTAATTTGGGCTACTGAAAGATAACTGAAATAATATGAAACTAGTAGTCGACCAATATGGGATGTCAATAGCTTTTTAAACAGTATTGAAGGACACTTGTTGACTGCTTTTCCTTCACTAGCTGGACCTCAAGAAGTTTTGTAATAAAATTCATGCATAGCCAAAATGATCCCGATTCAAATGAGCCCAAACACAACATAATATGATAAGACGAGGCACAAAAGGGTGCTCAACACACGTGTGTATATGTGTGTGCACATGTCCGAGGACTATGTGAGCAAACACTCATCCTCATCTAATGGACCCTTTTCACAGATGTTTGCGTTTACGTCTTTTTTAAAGGGATAGTTCACGCAAAAATGAAAATTCTCTCATTTACTCACTGTATTTCAAAGGAACTACAGTCAAGCAAGCAGTGTTGCTCGGATACACTCTTGGCATGCCCATGACTTCAGAGGTCAGACGGAATGATCTGGAAATCTATGAGGCCGTCACAAATCCGCTTGGTCCGGCCATGACCTGGGTAATTCACAAAGAACGCCAGACATTCATGCTTGGCTCACAGATCAGATATAAATACCAAACTCAAAGTTTTATTTCCAGATTTATTTTTTGTTTTGTTTTGCAAGATGTGCAAAAAAGACTCGGGACGGAGATGTTTGGCGACCTTGGTGTGCGCACATGTTAAGTTTGTACATTTGTACAGAGATAATTTCACCTAAAGAACTAAATTGTGCCAAAAAAATGACCAAATAAATTACTAAAACAGCAATTGGTGGTAGAGCGGGTCGGCTGGCAATCGCAGGGTTGGAGGTTTGATTCACGGCCCACATGACTCCACATGCCGAAGTGTCCTTGGGCAAGACACTGAACCCCAAGTTGCTCCCAATGGCAGGCTAGCACCTTGCATGGCAGCTCTGCCATCATTGGTGTGCGAGTGTGTGTGTGTGTGTGTGTGTGTGTGTGTGTGTGTGTGTGTGTGTGTGTGCTATATACCTGCAGACCATTTACCATTCACCAATTGCGAGTGGGGCCAGGCTTCGGCCCATGGTGGTCCATGGCCACCCCTTAGCTGCACCACTGTTTAAAGGATGCAGATATCTTTTTCTTTGTTCACTTTAGTTGTTAGAAATCAGTCCACATTTTATTTACAGTTATTTTTTTGGAACCCGATCAACTTAAAAATTGTTGTCATTTTTAAACTAATATTAATCATAACAACAATAAATGATTATTGACATTTAGAACGTTATAATACAATAGTAATATATTCCAGTCGTGCACCTTTGACTTTAAAACCCTCTGGCTTTTATTTTGACGGTCGTAACACTTCAGGAAGTCCAGTAGGTGTCTGTGTGCAGGCTAGTTCACGTCTGATAAAATGCTCCTCCTGTGCCGTTCTTAATGCATGTTATAAGCGAACCGAACTATTGAGCATCTAAGAGTTTGTTCATGTGTAGCACTCACATATTGCACATCGCTCTGAAGGCTAAAATAGAAAATTGCCGCAAGCGCATCACCCGCATGCGCGTGCTATGTATGTGTGGCAACAGAGCCGCGGCATTCACTAACACACTGCACACGCATACTACATATTTACTAATTAAATGCAGTCTTTTGCGATGGACAAAGCTATCGCATGTCTTCAAGTGGCTTAGAATAAATTGCACAAGTCATATATAGACTACTTTAATTGTGCTTTTATGGTTCTATTATGTCGTTTTTGGAACATGACTAACACAGGATCGGTTTGAATCGGGCTCGTCTTATGGGTGTTTATTTCATAATGTAAAAATGCACAGGACAGTCAGTGACGTTTCCATGACAACCCGGTCAAATCCGGGAACAGAATTCCAGTTTCTACTGTTGGCTTCTCTGATGATCCACATCACAAATCTGTCTGTCTGTTTGTCTCCAAAGAATGAAAGTGACAATACTTGATTTTTATTTTTTATTTTAAGACTTGAATGAAACATTTTGTACTTGAAATCTTTTCACATTTCCATATTAATCTTTGTAATAATGCTAATTATTTTACATACCACATTTTGTGTATTGTAATAATGGCAAATACTGTAGTAGTAAAAGTGATAATCCTTTGAACTTTATTGACATATTATCAATATTATGAATGAAACATTTTTGCTTGAGATCTTTGTACTAATGCTAATTAGTGTATACCTCATTATACTGTAATAATAGCAAATACTTATGATACTTACCTATCATAAATAACATTAATTACTGAATACTCTGGGGAAAAACTGAAGAATAATTTTTTCTCAATAAAATTTTTATTAAGCTAATTCATAGCTTATTAACTATTTAAGCTTATTTATTTGTACACCTATCATTACATTTGTATTGTTTATCTCTTAAGTCAATTACATTTTTCTATTTATTGATACAAAAAATAAATAAAGTATTGTTGATAAAATTATTGTAATATATGAATATATTTCATGTGAAATATACACTTATCAAAACAAGATATCCTACTGTATTTTATTTGCAACTTAATATTCTGAAAGAATAATCACCCCTGTTCTGTCGATGAACTTCATGTTTCGTGCTACTTCGGTCTCTTTCGGTTATTTCCGTTATCGTTCGGTAATTTCCGCCTAGTGTCCTTCCTGTGGTGATACCGCGTCCCCAGTAAAGGCATTCGGAGGCCATTATCCTGCAACCATTTACTGTCTTTCATACATTTATCAACGACCATTTCAATACGTCCATAATATATGCAAGTTGATTAAGCGCTTGTTGGATACGTGCAGATTTATTCACCGCGAGGGACGTGCACATCTCCACTGAAACCCTTCGGATAATTTCGGCAGGGATCGTGTGCCGCTGTTTTGAAACGGACTTGACTGAACCGGAGAGCGCGTCTGCGGGAGCGCCTGTAGGTTCGGATACCGAATCGGAGCCGAAGTCACCACGATGCGCGTGCGCACTATTTGATTTTATGTTGTGAACTGATTATTTGTTGATATTAGATAGAATAATAAAGTGTTCCGAATGCAACTACTCACTTTTACTCCTACTAGGGATGATACTATAGTCTCAAAGCACACGTAATAGGGCTTTTCCTCAGTCCAATTTAGTCTAATCTCTCTGTCCATATTTTGTTTCTGTTTATCTTTAAATATATTGTGTTCAGTTTAAAATTTTATGTCCTTGTTGAATTTGTACATATGCATCACTGACACTATATTGGTGACAGAATGGTTGTTAATAAATCGGCAATTCTTTTTATACCATTAAAAAAGTTAAATCAACAGTTTTTCTCAAGGCCACATTTCCAAAGGAATTAAATAGCATTATTTGATACATTATTTTAATATAATTTAAGTTTTTAAAGAGATAGTTCACCCAAAAATGAAAATTCTATCATTATTAACTCCTCATCATGCCATCCCAGATGTGCACTGCTGTCTTTCTTCTGCAGAACACAAACAAAGATTTTTAGGAGAATATTTCAGCTCGGTAAATCCAAATTAATGGGTGCCAAAAAAAGTACAAAATAAAATTTAAAAAAAAGCACAGTCAGCATAAAAGTAATCCATAAGTCTCCAGTGGTTTAATCAGTGTCTTCTGAATTGATATGATAGGAGGGGGTCAGAAACAGATCAATATTTAAGTGCTTTTTTTTTTTTACTATAAATTGTCCTCCCTGCCCAGTAGGTGGCGATATGTACAAAGAATGCAAATCACCAAAAACAAAAGAAGAAGAATGTGAAAGTGGAGGGTGGAGATTGATAGCTAAAAAGCATTTAAATATTGATCTGTTTCTCGCCCACTCCTATCATATCGATTCTGAAGTTATTATTTTAACCACTGGAGTCTTATGGATTACTTTTATGCTGTGTTTGTGTGCATTTTGGAGCTTCAAAAATTTGGCACCTTGCATTGAATGGACCAAAAGAGCTGAAATATTCTTCTAAATATCTTTGTTTTTGTTCAGCATAAAAAATAAAATCATACACATCTGGGATGGCATGAGTGAGAGTTTATAAAGAGAGAATGTTTATTTTTGGGTGAACTATCCCTTTAAACCCTTTTCCTTTTTACAGACAATATAAAATTGGCCATGAAATCAGACATTGGAAAAAAATAATGATTCCATATCAATGTATCCCTTCTACGAATGTGCTTATGCTCATATATCCTTTGTAAACACTGTTTCAAAAGGTGCTATAGAAATAAAGTTATTTCTTATAACAGTTATCATGACCCTAACTTGTTTTGTTTTTTTGCAGAGGTCACTGCATTCACTGTTGGCGACGTTCAAAGCACAGATGACACTTTTATTCACATCCACAGTTGCCACGGCAACGTTCATCCCTGAACACGTGCTAGTAAGACACAAGCTCTTTTGGGACTTAGTTGACCAAAATGAGCTTATCATATGTATAGACTTATTTTGGGTGAAATGTAATTTTCCTCCATCATACAGACTGGCAGAACCACACTTCAATCGCAGTTTGAGTACACAGAAGGCCACATTGATTGTAGTGCACACGGATGGGAGTATCGTGAACGCCACAGGACTGAAGAGCACCACAACACCAATGACACCTGGTGTGTGTCTGTCTGTCTTTCTATCGTTGTCTGTCTGTCTACCTATCGTACTTTCTTTATATAATTTTGTCTGTCTGTCATTCTGTCTATCTGTCCATCTCTCTGCCTGTCTGTCCATCCATCCATCAATCCATATGTCTGACTGTCTGTCTGCCTTTCCATCTATCTATCTATCATCCATCTATATGTCTGTCTGCCTGTCATTCCATCCATCCATCCATTGTTCAATCTGTCTATTGTTCCATCCATCCATATGTCTGTCTGCCTATCTGTCCGTCCGTCTGTCTGTCTGTCATTTCATCCGTCCATCCATCCAGTAATCTGCATATCGGTCCATCCATCCATCCATCCAGTAATCTGCATATCGGTCCATCCCTCCATCCAGTAATCTGCATATCGGTCCATCCAGTAATCTGCATATCGGTCCATCCCTCCATCCAGTAATCTGCATATCGGTCCATCCCTCCATCCAGTAATCTGCATATCGGTCCATCCATCCATCCAGTAATCTGCATATCGGTCCATCCATCCATCCAGTAATCTGCATATCGGTCCATCCATCCATCCAGTAATCTGCATATCGGTCCATCCATCCATCCAGTAATCTGCATATCGGTCCATCCCTCCATCCAGTAATCTGCATATCGGTCCATCCATCCAGTAATCTGCATATCGGTCCATCCATCCATCCATCCATCCAGTAATCTGCATATCGGTCCATCCATCCATCCATCCAGTAATCTGCATATCGGTCCATCCATCCATCCAGTAATCTGCACATCGGTCCATCCATCCATCCAGTAATCTGCATATCGGTCCATCCCTCCATCCAGTAATCTGCATATCGGTCCATCCATCCATCCATCCAGTAATCTGCATATCGGTCCATCCCTCCATCCAGTAATCTGCATATCGGTCCATCCCTCCATCCAGTAATCTGCATATCGGTCCATCCCTCCATCCAGTAATCTGCATATCGGTCCATCCATCCATCCAGTAATCTGCATATCGGTCCATCCATCCATCCAGTAATCTGCATATCGGTCCATCCATCCATCCAGTAATCTGTATATCGGTCCATCCATCCATCCAGTAATCTGCATATCGGTCCATCCATCCATCCATCCAGTAATCTGCATATCGGTCCATCCATCCATCCATCCAGTAATCTGCATATCGGTCCATCCAGTAATCTGCATATCGGTCCATCCAGTAATCTGCATATCGGTCCATCCATCAATCTGTCTGTCTGTCATTCTACCATCCATCCATCCATCAGCCTATCTCTCTCTCTCTATCTATCCGTCCGTCCATCCACACTTTCTTTCTTGTCTGTCTGTCTCGTTCACTGAAGTTACAATGTGAATGTCTCTGTTTGTCCCTCTCAGGTCCTCATAACTCTCTGTCATCTAGACATGATAAGGATGTTTCTAAGTATAATTGGGATACATCAGTTTATGAGAACGAGCTTCCCATGCTGCCAGAACACATGGAGTTCTCTACAAAAACAGACTGGGATCAGGTACACTCACCACAAGAGGGCGGCAAATAATTACTGAAACTCAGGGATGACTTGTACCTCTTTACCTGTTTCCTGATTTGCATAAACAGCCTACAGTATACAATGAACTAATAGTATGTACTTCACTGGTGACATAAAAATACATACTTTTGAGAATGTAGTAAAAGGGTTTGTGAGTATAGGGAAAGACTGTTATGTCGTAAAGTGGCATATTCATGACGCAGACCCCCTGTGGTGTACCGTTTGTGCTTGTATGGAAGCGGTAACATGTAATTAAATTCAATAACTTAAAATGCATTATTTCAGCTGTCAGGTGTGGCAGCTTTGGTCTCTCAAAATTAGAAAAAGAACTGTTGTGACAAGAATTTTTTGTAATACTAACCCACAAAAGTATGCACTTTCCATAATCCACCACCATCCATGGATCTTTTACATACATTTTGACGCACACATTATAATCTCAAGATCTATTTGCGAAGGATATTTTGCAAATTGGGATGCAGCCAGAATATTGAACGTGTCTGATATTTGACATTGTTTAATCATTTATAGGAACCGCACACATAGAAAACTCCCACAAACAGGATTTTAATAAGTAGCTTTTCGAGGATGCAGCTAAGACTGATATTTGACCTTTAACCTTTGACCTCAGGAGGCAAAGGTCGCTGCATCAAACACAACAATAACTGGTACACTCCGACAGAGTTTGAGGGAATGTTGGGCAGAGCGAGCAGCAAAGACTGGAAGAGAAGCATTCGCTACACAGGCCAACCTCTACAGTGTCTCATTCGGGTCAGACCGGTCAAACGAGACCACACACACACACACACACACACACACAGCACATAATCACAACAGAACATGCAAACAAATAATGACCCACAGCAACACTGGGTTTCCCCCCAAACAAAGAATCTCACAGAGAAACATCACTAAAACAGTCCCAGATAACTGCAGTATTTGATGTGTGTGTGTGTTTTCACAGGAGCGTATTCTGGTCCCTCATGCAGCGTCTTGTCCCTGTGCGGCCTGCTGTGATGATCTGTCTACAGTGAGTGACATTCCGACTCATAAATCCTAACTAGATTGTCATTTTCTGAAGGAAATAGCAGTGCTTTCAAGGCAAAAATCATGTACTCTTGACTTTCTGTCTTATGCGGAACACAAAAGAAGAAATTTTAATCCTTGTGATGTGTTCGTTTTGTGCTAACACGTTTTGCGTTCACGGTGAAAAATGACCGGCCCACTAGGATTGTTTATAAATCTCTCATATTGCATATATTATTACAAGATATTGCATTAGACCTTTTCTTTTCTTCTCTTTTTTTGGGGGGGGAATTTTGACAGGTTTTTATATAGATCAAATGGTTAGATCAATAACCATTACTTGATCTGGACAAAATAAAGACACATTTTTCCTTATTACTTCCTGAAACATACATATAACATAGACAATGACATATCATAACTTACACCAGACTATCCCGATTCAAACGAGCCCAAACACAACATAATATGATGAGGAGATCTTGAAATATTCCTCAAAGAGTGTATATGGAAAGACGATGCACGAAAGGGCGCTCAACCCATGTTTGTGTGTGTTTGTATGTTTATGTGTGCACATATCCGAGGACTTTCTATGTGCAGACACACATCCACATATGTGCACATCTAAAGGGTTGGGATGCTCCTGAACACTTAACATTTCTTTTAACATTTTGTAGTCGAATCCATTCGTTCTCAATGGCCGGTCATTTTTGACCGGGAACCCAACAACTGTAACACAGTGAAATAAAACCAATAAATGTAAAGAAAAAAGTTTCCATATGTGAACAAAATCAAGAAATTCCTATTTAATTCCAATTGGATTAATAGAAGAAAACAAAAGTTTTCCGTGTCAAAATGACCGGAACACAACTTGTGGGTTATAAGATGTCTAGTTTGCTGTTTTTATACGATGGCTGTTGACAGTGACTAGCTTAAAAGCTCAAAGAACCCAAAGGTG
This sequence comes from Moxostoma hubbsi, assembly GCA_032164185.1. Taxonomy (NCBI): domain Eukaryota; kingdom Metazoa; phylum Chordata; class Actinopteri; order Cypriniformes; family Catostomidae; genus Moxostoma; species Moxostoma hubbsi. Next base: position 4,768,749 of record JAVLUX010000040.1, read on the forward strand.
TCATGCAAGCAGTCCATGCGGCTCGTGCATCATATTCCTTAAGCCTCATGTTGCAGATAGGTTTAGCTGAGAAACAGCTTGAAATATAAGTAATTTTACAGTGAAAATCTTGGCTTCCGCCATAGCTCTCTTTTACACGTTCATGTTTCCATGTGAGAACTTGCACTGTATTTTATTCCCCCCAATATGGAATACCCAATTCCCAATGCGCTCTAAGTCCCCATGGTGGCATTGTGACTCGCCTCAATCCGGGTGGTGGAGGTCGAATCTCAGTTGCCTCCACGTCTGAGACCGTCAATCTGCGCATCTCATCACGTGATTTGTTGAGCACGTTACCACGGAGACGTAGCGCATGTGGAGGCTTCACGCTATTCTCCCCGGCATCCACTCACAACTCACCACGCGCCCCACCGAGAGCGAACCGCGTTATAGCGACCATGAGGAGGTTACCCCAAGTGACTCTACCCTCCCTAGCAACCGGGCCAATTTGGTTGCTTAGGAGACCTGGCTGGAGTCACTCAGCACACCCTGGATTCAAACTCACGACTCCAGGTTTGGTAGTCAGCGTCAATACTTGCTGAGATACCCAAGCCCCCCCAATCCATTCTTAACCTCTATAAGGGTGCTTCTTCATCTTTGGGCACTTTCATGTCCCAGGATTATATTTTTCTTATAAGAACAGCCTTTTTAGCATTATCTTTTTGTTTTACGAAGGTCTCAATAAAACCAAAGAGGAAACATGTTTACCAGGTCTTAATCATTTATTTCAAATGCTTTTGATGTATAGATTTGACTGTTTTAGACCGTGCTTCAGACCCAGATATTCAATATTAAGCTATGAAAATCCATTATTAAATTTTTAAAGCTATGATCATCTAAACAAAGAGTGAAATAAACAAACGTTTTCCATATTTATTTTGTGCATATGATTTCTAGCAATATTACAAAAATTAATCCTGTCCGACCGTTGTGGCGTCATTACTATCAATACAATTTAGCAATTTTAAACAATTTAGCCTCTAATTATTGGAAATATAAGTGAAAATACTATTTAATTCTGTGTATTTACGATACTTAAAATGTTAGCTGTGAAATTAGCATTAGCAAAACAAAGGAGTTGAACATTTTATTAAAAAAAAAAAAAATAAATTTCCAGCACAGAAATCTGTTAAACACTCGAACAGAATTTGAGATGTGCTGGAAATGACACGCTGGTTACATAAATCTCCTCTTTTTCTCGTTCTCCTTATATTGACGTGCTCTTTTCCAGTGTAGCAAGGACGGATCTTTTGAAGGGGAGAACATCACCATGGTGATTATAAATGTTTTGTGTCCTGTTATCATAACGTATTACTTTAAGGACGGCTCTTGAGAGTAATTCTGGATTGTGCTGTTCTACAGACGGGCCCCGTCAGACGGTTTGTCCCTTATAAAAGAAGGAAGATATCTCCTGAGAAGATGTTCAGACAGCAGAGAACATCACTCTGGCTCCAGGAGCAACGTGTAAGGGCTTTTCTGTCTTTTATGATAATTGCTTCTCAGACTGTACGATAAGTGTGATCTTGTATTAAATTCAGGGCAGACCGTGTGACATCTACTATCTTTCTCGTAAGACTGTATGATATACATCATAGCCAAGAATCTGGTCACATCTGAATGATGTCATCATTCCACAGCCGTTTTGACATCCTCATTCAGACACTGAAATAATAAACCACAAACCGCTAAACGTGGCGGGGTTAAGAGAGGACCGCAGACCGTGAGCGATGAGGGGGCTCCTGGCCGACCGCCTGAAGTGGGGCAGGGGACCCTTCTGTTCCCCGAGAACGCGGCGGGGCGTTCCGTCCGCCAGGGGGCGGAGGACTGCCTCCGATCTGCCTGGGGAGGCGTGGCTGTCATCTGTTAGAGGGTGGTACTGCGCTGTTACAGGGAGTAACCCCCTATTTAAATCATTATTGTTTCCCTCTCCTGTCTCCTCCCAGATTCAGGAAGGCAGGGATGACCTGCCGGCAGACGGGGCGGAAGGCACGCCCTCCCCCAGGGAAAGAGGTGGGGTGTACGTCATACCGGGGGCTCCCTGGCCTGAGAGAACGAGGGAGGAATGTGACAGGGCAGAGGGCGGGCTAATCAAGCCTCCGAGAGGGATAAAGGCGGACAGTGGAGAGAGAGAGAGAGAGAGAGAGAGAGAGAGAGAGAGAGAGAGAGAGAGAGAGCGCGCGCGCGAGAGCGCTTTTACGGGCAGCTGTCCGACACCTTTGTGTGTTTGTCTTTTGGTTTAAATGATTATTTCTCCAGCATGTTAACATGCACAATCCCATAGTGATTGTGCTCAATAAGCCTACAATGTGTAAGGACATGTAAATGCTTTAAATGGTTTTACTTTATCGGGGTAAGGTCAAAAGCCAATCGGCAAAACTAGATGCAAAGTGTTGTGTGCATGCCTGTTTACATTTTGATGTGCAATGCAGAGCATAAAATAATGATTATGGGGTGGCTGTGGCTCAGGTGGTAGAGCGGGTCGGCCACTAATCGCAGGGTTGGTGGTTCGATTCCCGGCCCACACGACTCCACATGCCGAAGTGTCCTTGGGCAAGACACTGAACCCCAAGTTGCTCCCAATGGCAGCTCTGCCATGAATATCATGTGTTCAAATTCGTTATGAGGCTGAAAATGATCAAGATGTAATTTTTTTACTTTTGTCACTCTACCCTACATCTTGGAGGTAGACCCATACTAGATTTTGCCGATACCGGAAAAGTGAGCCATAGAGGAGTACAAAAACATTGGTACATATCGGCTCCAATTATTAAGTAAAAGGGATATCTTCCGCTCTCTTTCAATCATGTTTGAAATTCTTTTCACACCTCGACTTCTGGGTATTGCATAAAGTCAGCCAATCGTATTGGAGCTTTGCCAGAGCGCTTGGCATTTTTGTGTGGAATTTGCATCAGATGGTCCGTGTGATTGGTCCGTTGGCAATCCGTGGTTGTGTCATTTGAGGTTGAGACTCTCTCTCCCCCCTTTGAAGCCCTGGATTGGGCTCTCTCTGACACGCTTTTGGCTGAAAACAACAGGGTCGTTATTTTTAGTCATCTGTGTGTGAGATGTAGTCTGGAACTTTTTTGTTGGAAGCTCAGCATGTGTCTCATATAATGAGTAATTCTGCACTTCTTGCTGTTGTCCGGTTAGGGTGGCTTCGGTTAAATAGCACATTTGTTGGACAGAGGCAGGGGTGTAGCAGACATTTTAAAAGGGGGGGGGGGGGGGGCACAGCTGTGAGTAGGTGGCTCACACAGACCCAACACTTACAGTGCAGTATTAATATATTACAGAATATATTCATATATATGTATTTTATTATACTTTTATACTTTTTATAGAACATTTCTGGTGATGCCAGAAGGTGGTGACAAATGAGTGTCTTGTGTGAGATGAGTTAGTCACTGAATCAGTGATTAAAAGAACATTTTATTCCTTTAATAGAGACTTTGATAGAGGTTTTAAGCATTAGAAGAACAATGCAAATCTATCATTTCTCTACAGTATATGAGCTGCTGAGCATGACTCGTTAAAAAGCAACTTAATGAAGACTCATGCGCTGATATAAACTCCACTATAAATGTGTGATTAAAAGAAGTATTATCTTTTGTTTTTTTTCTGCAGTGCATTTCATGTAATGCTGCCAGTCAAGAACGATATGCCGATAAATAACTCTCATTTGTGTGTTGCTCATCTCTAGGTGATTAATTTAGATCAACATCAATGCTGATAAAAAACAACTAAATCTCACACTTCAACAGTTTAAAATTATTATTTTTATTATGTCTAAATATACATCATATACTGTATAACTTTCGATAATATCTATAAATTAAGTTTGTTACAACATTAGTGATCAGCCAGTGCACAGAGCACTGATGCCATCTACTGGCTATAGTTGTCATTTCATGTCATTTTTATTCCAGCAGATGTCACCAGAGATCCCCAATGCGTGACATTGTTTTTAATGTTTTGACAATCTTTCAAATGACCGAAATGAAGATAGCATACAGTAAAATGTACTTTTTATATGATCATGAATTAGGGTAATTTATAGGTAAATAAAGGTATTAAGAAAACCATAAAATACAAAAAGAAAAACAAAAACCAGAATTTATTAGATTTTAATATGAAAAATTCTCATCAAATTACTCTAATACTAAATTATCTCAGCTATGCTATCCACATTAAATTTACAGCTCTGATCTGGAGCAGTTTAGACAAAGTTGATGGGGAAGTTTGTAATTTTTGTGCCACTAGTGTAAAAATAATGACAGGCTGTTTCTGAACACTTCCCCCGTGTGCCAGTAGTCGTATAAACGGATAGTCCCAGGTCAAGCTATGTCGGTGGGGCTTTTTTGACATATGTGACATCATACAGACTGTGAACGTCTGCAGGAAGATCAAACTGTAAGTCCGGGACATCAAAAAAGCACATGCAGACACAAAGCATGTCCTCTCCTGTCTTTGTGAATTGAGTGGGAAGGGTTTTTTTGTTTAGCCCACATTTCAGACCCGTTCAGCTTCTTTTAGAACAAGCTTTCAAAATGAGATGTGGGTCAGGGTTAAAGAGAGATCAGGTCCAGGACGAGCTGTGAATGTACTCAACAAAGTCATTGCTGTCGGACAGAACTCCAGTTGACCTCTACAAAATCACTCGTCCCAGAGGAACATTGTGTTGCGCGGAGGTTGCTCTTTCATCGCTCAGGAGACCGAGTGGTATTTTCTGTTTTACATCATGTAAGACTCAACCTTGTTTTAAGATGATCCACCTAAAATTCTTTTGGAGAAATAAAAATAGACACAAATGTGACGTGTTTTTGTACATACAGTACTGAGTTGGGGCGTATATTCCCGGGGGGATGGGGGAGGTAAATGATTCACACTGCAAACCATGTAAACCTTAGAGTAACCAAAGCACTTTACACTGTGACTCATTCACACACACACACACACACACACACACACACACACACACACACACCAATGGCGGCAGAGCTGCCATGCAAGGTGCTAGCCTGCCATTGGGAGCAACTTGGGGTTCAGTGTCTTGCCCAAGGACACTTCGGCATGTGGAGTCATGTGGCCCGGGAATCGAACCACCAACCCTGCGATTAGCGGCCGACCCGCTCTACCACCTGATTAGTGGCCGACCCGCTCTACCGCCTGATTAGTGGCCGACCCGCTCTACCACCTGATTAGTGGCCGACCCGCTCTACCACCTGATTAGTGGCCGACCCGCTCTACCACCTGATTAGTGGCCGACCCGCTCTACCACCTGATTAGTGGCCGACCCGCTCTACCGCCTGATTAGCGGCCGACCCGCTCTACCGCCTGATTAGCGGCCGACCCGCTCTACCGCCTGATTAGTGGCCGACCCGCTCTACCGCCTGATTAGCGGCCGACCCGCTCTACCACCTGATTAGCGGCCGACCCGCTCTACCACCTGATTAGCGGCCGACCCGCTCTACCACCTGATTAGTGGCCGACCCGCTCTACCACCTGATTAGTGGCCGACCTGCCCTACCACCTGATTAGTGGCCGACCCGCCCTACCACCTGATTAGCGGCCGACCCGCCCTACCACCTGATTAGTGGCCGACCCGCTCTACCACCTGATTAGCGGCCCCTGATGCGTTCTGTTCACACTTAAGCACATCACTAATCTCAGGATGCACATAAACAGTGTTGCGCTCTAGATTGCAGTGTGTGTGTGTGTGTGTGTGTGTGTGTGTGTGTGTGTGTGTGTGTATTTGTCAGTTTTCTTATTATAGGGCTTCCCGTAGCATCCACATATCCCCCAGAAATACGTCCACTTAGATGTTTAGACAATTGATATATGATATGCATTTTTTTGCATCAGTGCTGTTGCATAAAAAGAAAATGTGCATATAATTGTAAAACTGCAGTTTTTGTCTCAGACGGTAATCTAACAGTCAAAAACTCACGCCGTGGCATCCCCGCATTGAACATACTTTTTTTTTTTTTTTATCTGTGCATTAATTTGAACTATTATTATGCTTTGTGTAATGTGTTATAATGAAACAACATGACCCCCCCCCCCCCACCCAAACCGTCCCCCCATGTATATATACACATGTATGTAAAGAACAGGCAAAACAGTATCGATTTATAATATCAGCAAAAATGTATCAGCTATAGTAATAATTATTAGCTTTGTACTGGACAAAATCTTAATGTCCTAGAAACAGTTATTAGGGGAACCACAAAACTGGTTTCAGATGAGTATTAATGGGGTCATATCATAAGTCACATTTTCTTTGATCTTTAGAAATGAAGAGCTGTAGTATGTAAACATACAATTACTTTCAAAACTTCCTCTTCAGTCTAAAAAGAGCATTAACTGATATTAAGCTACCAAAACAACTTGTGAAATCTGTCATTCTGTGACACCACAATCGTACGGACAGAAAACTGTCTTCAGAATAAGCATGTTACTCATTTCACATGGGTAGAAAGGAAGAGGTTCGCCAGATATAACAGAAGTGTTTTCGTAAAATTAGTGTCTTATGGAGAGCAAAATCAGTTTTTGTAATTCTAACGGTCCGAGACTGGATAATAGTCTCTCTAAAACTAAATTCAGACTGTTTTATGTGCAAGAAGCCTTAACTGACATTATAAAAGTAGACTGGAAAAAAATACATTTGTGATATCACCCTTTTAATGAAGGTATCACTTTTGCAGCACTTCAAATGTGTTTTTGTGAGATTCATTATTCATCCATTTCTCTCTCAATCTTTATCTCGCTCAATCTCTCTTTCTCTCTCTCAATCTCTCTCTTTCTCTCTCAATCTTTATCTCGCTCAATCTCTCTCTTTCTCTCTCTCAATCTCTCTCTTTCTCTCTCAATCTTTATCTCGCTCAATCTCTCTCTTTCTCTCTCTCTTTCTCTCGCTCAATCTCTCTCTTTCTCTCTCTCTCAATCTCTCTTTCTCTCGCTCAATCTCTCTTTCTCTCGCTCAATCTCTCTCTTTCTCTCTCTCTCTTTCTCTCTCTCTCAATCTCTCTCTTTCTCTCGCTCAATCTCTCTTTCTCTCGCTCAATCTCTCTCTTTCTCTTTCTTTCTCAGTCTCTCTCTCTCTCAATCTCTCTCTCTTTCTCTCTCTCTCTCTCTCTCTCCAGTCTTTCAGAGTCAACTGTCACTCAGCGAAGAACCTGATGGCAAAATCACTGAAATCATTATTAAGGCAAGTAACTACATTTCATAAGAAAAATAGTCACAACACACAGCCGAAATCTCAACAGTTTACAGCTGCCAAAAAACATGGCAAATTGGCTCATTAAATTTCACAAGTGTGTGTGTGTGTTCATATCAACTATTTTACAATGGTTTTGAATGCGGCACATTTGATCAGATTTTAGATCCGGAACAAGTTTTATAACATGACCTCGGTCATGCTCTGCCGGCAGAACACTCGCTGTAACACTCATTACCATCACATGGTAATCTTTCTTTCTTTACCAGTCTGTGTCATAGCAATAGTTCCCTTTATTTATTATATATATATATATATATATATATATATATATATATATATATTATTTTTTTGTTTCTCCCCAATTTGGAAAGCCCAATTCCCACCACTTAGTAGGTCCTCATGGTGGTGAGGTTTCTCACCGCAATCCGGGTGGCAGAGGACAAGTCTGTTACCTCCGCTTCTGAGACCGTCAATCCGCACATCTTATCACGTGACTTGTTGAGCGCATTACCACGCAGACATAGCGCTTGTGGAGACTTCACTATTCTCTGCGGCATCCACATCCACGCACAACTCGCCACGTGCCCCACCGAGAGCGAGAACCACATTATAGCGACCAGGGGCAGGTTACCCCATGTGACTCTACCCTCCCTAGCAACCGGGCCAAACTGGTTGCTTAGGAGACCTGGCTGGAGTCACTCAGCACGCCCTGGATTCAAACTCGCGACTGAACAGTTTTAGTTTTTATTGAATTTATTTTTGCTTTATTTATTTTTCTGACCTTTTAGTATTTTATGTTTAAAAACGGGCAAAATAATATAGATTGAATTGCCAAAGCAGACAATTCTGGCATCATTTACTCACCCTCATGTCATTCCAAACACACATAACACAAAAGGAGACATTTAGCGCCACTATTTCTCTCCGAAAGTACAAAGACATAAGGAATTATGTTCTGCTTGAGGAAAGTGAAGCCTATTTTGAGGACCATGAAGATTTTTTTGCATTGTGACACGTTTACCCCAATTCTCATTAACGTTTTCATTAGAGTCACCCTCTTGTGGAAAAAGTAGACTGCAGAAATCTTGCCTTTCATGGGAGCCAGGATGGAAAGCTAAAAATGGACTATGCTGTTAAGTTTAAGTCTGTTCCTCACACAAGCGCTATCGTATTAAACCAGAACACTTCAGAGCACTTCAAACGCGTTTCACTTCATCCTTTCTGGAGCTTGACGCTCATATTCACCTTCCACTATCCCTGTATGCAAAAACAGGTTAAAGATTTTGCTAAATGTCTCTCATTTGTGTTCTGCCGATGAGAGGAAGCCATATGGGATTTGAACGGCATGAGGTGTGAAAATAAAGACTGAATTTTCATTTTGAGACTAACGTGTTTTTCTCACTGTTCAGCACATATGCGTGAACTGCGGCCGAGAGGCGTCGAGTGAATGCACGGGTTACCACAAAGTCCATTACTGCTCTGGGTTCTGTCAGCGGAAGGTAAGTCCAACCCAAGTGTTTGCCATCAGCTCACGCTAGTTAAAGCCTCTGATTTGATTTCTGGCTCCGTCTCTCTGCAGGATTGGAAAGAGCATCAGTTGAGCTGCTGCCAGCCCAGTGTGGCCGTCAGCATCCAGGAAGAAACTCCAAAAGCCAGTCTGGAAGTGGAGAAAGGGAAGGCGTAGCGCTCCATACCCCAAAAGCACACTTCCATCGAAAAGTTCACCCAAAATGAAAATGCTGTCGTCATTTACTCACCCTCATCTTGTTCTTGTAAGACTTTGTTTTGTAGAATACAAAAGGAGATATTTCAAAGAATGTTAATGCCGCTCTTTTCCATTGCTTTGAAAGTAAACGTGGAGTATGGCTCTTAAGCTCCAAAAAGGACAAAAACAGCACCATTTCAGTATAATAGACTCATGCTCTATATTCCAAGTCTTCTGAAGCCACATGGTAACTTTGTTTGAGGAAAGGACCACACTAGTCACCACAGTAGGGCTTCAGAAGACTTGTAATATAGCCACAAGAACTACTTTTATGGTGGTTTTTAGAGCTTGACTGCCGCTGGTCACATTATCACTTCATTTTATGGAAAAGAGAAGCTCAAAGATTCTTCGAAATATCTTATTTTGCGTCCCGCTAAAGAGAGAACGTCATACTGGTTTGGAACTACATGTGCATGAGTAAATGATGACAGAATTGTAATTTAAGTGTGAACTATTCCTTTAATTGGACAGTGCTATAATTTCAAAAACTCATTCTAATGGAGGACTACATATTTAGTGTTTTTGAAATAAATGGAAAAAAATTGGACCTAATTTCATTTTCATTTCACACAAAGTAAAGGCATTGTCATGGTAGGCATATTTTTTTTAATGGCTATGGCACATTGCAGAGATTAGCTGAGCTTTACTGTGCGAGCAGTCACACAGCTGTCCTGATCTGAAATAATCCAGACTTGAAAGCAATGCAACGCTAACCTGAACACGCACTGGAAAAGGGGAAACATCCTTGAAATTCATAAATCGCTGTTCCCTGTCTGCTACACATTTTCTACCCTCTGGTCCATTTCTGAGCCGATTAAGATGTCGTTAACACTTGACAATAAGGTTCTACAATTGTCACACATTATACATACATTTCTGCATATATACAGTGAAATAATTTTTTTCACATATCCCAGCTAAGCTGGGGTCAGAGTCACCTATGTTACTGCACTGGGCTGGGGCTTGAACCCCTGACCTTCTGGTCAGTAACCCAGAGCCTTAACCACTGAGTAAAGATGTCCCCTAAAATGGGAGTAAAAATGTCCCCTAAAATGGCTTTGAGGAACTATAGTTTCTTAGGTGCGAAAGCGACGAAAGGCACTAGTCCCGGGGTAAAGTACCTAAAACAGGCTTTAGTTCCACCAGTAGGAAAGGCCCTAATGAGGTTAATTGTTAGTTTGCTAATACAAATCCACTTTACAAGGATTTGTTCAGTGGCTCACTGATGTTTGATGTCATTCTACTAGTTTTATAGTGATTTTTGGTCATTTTTGGAGCTCAACTGAACCACAGTCCCTATATGCCCCAAGCATATCTACCCTGGAGTATGAGTTAAAAATGTCCCCTAAAACTGCTTAGAGGAACTATATTTCCGTAGGTGCGAAAGCAATGGAAAGCACTAGTCCCGGGGAAAAGTACCTAAAACAAGCACGATTTCTGTGTAAATGACTTGATATGATTGGCTGAACTCTTTGCATGTAAAATGTGTAACAATGCTTATGGGTTTAAAGTTATCCTTTAATATAAGTTTATATAGTTTAATATTAATGTTACGTAATATAGTTTCATATAGCCTTGTAATCTTTGAATGATCCTTAAAATGATCAATAGCCAAGTAACTATTAAAGGAATGTTCCGGGTTCAGTACAAGTTTAGCACAATCGACAGCATTTGTGTCATAATGTTGATTACCACAGAAAATAGTTGAGACTCGTCGCTCCTTTTCTTTTAAAAAAAACAACAACAATGGAGGTGACAGTGAGGCACTTACAATGAGAGTCAATGGGGCCAATTTTTGAACTTTAAAACACTCACTGTTTTAAACGTATAGCCACAAGACATAAACAATACGCAGGTAAACATGATTTTAGAGTGATAATATCACTTACTAACCGTTTCTATGTAAAGTTATAGTCCATTTTACAGCTTAGTTGCCATGACCATGTAAATTCAACACCCTAAATGACTGTAAAACGACATTTTAAACAACTTTACAGCTCAAATAATGCATGTTTTAGCAGAAGAATTAAGGCAAAAAATTATGAGCTTCACATTTCTGCTTTTAAACCCTCCAAAAATTGGCCCCATTCACTTCCATTGTAAGGGCAACCTCGATTCTTGCTTCTTTTTTCTTTTTTAAGAAAAGGGGCGACGAGTCGAAACTATTTTTTGTGGAAATTAACTGTGGCAGGGCGGAGGGCGGGGCCAGGTCGTGATGATGGACATGTCCGTCAATGATCTCTCTCTCATCGCACCACCGTCTGCCATCGGCCTTTATCCCTCTCGGAGGCTTGATTAGCCTGATACGGGACGGGACTCCGCCCTGCCACATTAACATTGTCACAAATGCTGTTGATTGAGCTTAACTTGTAATGAACCTGGGATATTACTTTAAGGGATTGTTTTTGGTTACTGGTGTAAATTCCACCCGCAGCTTTTTACTCTGAAATGCATCACATTATCGGAGTTAAATGGGTTTGAAATGCCATGATGCTGCTTCATGATGAAATGATTAGACTGAATTGATCAAATGGTGTTCGTTTGAAGTAATCAGCCACTTTTTCCTAATATTGAGATCCTTCTGAAGGTTGTGCAGAGGTGTAGGTGCTACACACAGCCAGAAACAGCAAAGCGCTATTGCTATATGTAGGCAGGGCTGGACTGGTAATCTGGCATAACGGGCATTTTCCCGGTGGGCCGATCAGGGGTGGACTGGCCATCAGGAGGACCGAGCGGGCCGGTGGGTTGCTTGTGAAATGGGCCGCGATGAGCTAAAATGAGCCGCCGCGTTATGAACAATGGACCACAAAAAAGCGCCGCGACATGCACTTTTGGGCCAGTTGCCATGTAAAATCCCAGGCCGATTTGTCTTCCCAGTCCAGCCCTGGATCTAGGTGTTTAGGAATGATTGTATGGATCCTACTTCCTCTGTATTACCTCTTCATAACTACTTATGTATAATAGTGGGAGGTCATGTGTTAATATATTCATTTAGGAAATGTCAGAAATTCCAGAAAGTCATTTTTGCAGCTTAGGCAGTAAATGCTCTTTTTAGACTGAAGACAGCATTTTCATTATACAATCAACGCTTATTTCTTTCAAACGATGTCTTCTGATGTGACCCCTTTAATATACTAGGAAGCCTCAGATTTGGATCTGTTGCACAGAAAGTGTGTAAACGTTTTGACCTGTTTATTGAGAGTTTCTTCAGAACTTTACAGCCTCCATGTCAGATTTCCCTCGAGCATCCTTGGCAGATAGTTTGCCTCAGGACGGTGTTTTTTATTACCTCCTTTTGTACCTCAGCGTCCACATTGGAATCAATACACAAGAAAACAAAATTGTTGGGGGATTTATGGGAGGAGGACGCTCAACGACATCAAGGCCAGTTATAAACATTAAAATACAGACAGTTTCAAAAGTATAGCTACAAAACGTAAACATTATACACGATAACATGATTTTAGTGATGCAAGATCAGGGATTTAATGACACTACAGTGTTTATCTTATTATGTTAAGATAAGGTAAGTGGTTTTATCACCTTAAAATCATATTATGTATGTTTAGATATTGTCGATATACTTTTAGAAACATTATGGACTGGCCCCATTCTCTTCCATTGTGAGTGCCTCACTCTAGCCACGATTTTTGACGTGTTTTCTTTAAATAAACATTAGATAGAATGGGCATTACACCATTAATGCTGTTGATAAAGATGACCTTGTATTAAACCCAGAACATTCCTTTAAATTCAGTCATCAACTGAGGTCCTGGACGAAAGCTCTCTATACTTCAGGGAGACGTTCAATCTTTGTCCGTCTCTCTCTCTCTGCCTGTCTCTCATCTTTCTTGATATGTATTCTCATATCAAGGTCAGACCTTTTATATTGCGCTCTTAAAAATCTGGTATCGGAAAAAAAAAAATCTCCCATGAGAGCTTATAACTGTCTAGGACAAACAGGACAATATAAACATAAACATTCTGGAAGTTACTCTCTTTGTAGATCTTCAGGGGCTGTCAAGATCCAAAAAGGACAAAGTAGTCCATATGCATTGAGCTCTAAATTGATCTGATTACAATTTTAGAGAGTAGTAACTAGTAATATGTTGGTTGACATCTGGATTGCTTTTTTGTACAGCATGCGAGATCAGTGGCGTTCAGTTTAATTGACGTCAAATCTGGACTGATGCGCCTTTAAACGCATATATGAATACACACAAACGTAAACACGAGATTTGAAAATGACGGCGTAGATTTTCAGTGAATAATGACTTAAATTTTGGTCTTGTTCATCTTATAAAATTATCGTTTGGCTTCAGAAGACCATAGACCGTAAATATAGCACACGAGTCATATGGACGAATTTTAAGTCTTCTGCCCCAGTCATTAAATGCGTTCAGTGTATGGAAAAGAGCAGCTCTGACATTATACCTACATTGTGTTTCACAGAAGAACTCATTTCTATCTCTCCTTAAAAGAAAGACGGATCGCTGACAATGTGATTCGTGTCAGAACCTGTTGAGATTTGACATTAATCAACACTGACATTTAAAAGCCCATTCAGGCATGTTAGTAAAAGGGGGGTATATTTGTTTTGTTATTTCGGGCTCCATACAGCTCCTCTCTGGGGGAGATGCTGCTCAATTGCAATTTCAGGGATAGAGATTCCAGCATCAATGACTCGATGAATATGTAAAGGTTTATTTTTGGCTGTGGTGACCCTGGAATGAAACTTTAATGGGAGGAAGGCAGTTTATAAATCAGGGAGAGGTCATATTTTAACCTCGCGGGAGAATAAAAGCACTTAGTCATTTTCATCACAAGTGTGGTCTCTTTTTTTTTTTTTTTTTTTTTTGAGGGGGAAAGAAAGCAAACTGACTGGACTAAACCATCACCGTGCTGTGGGACGGTTGGTCAAAATTCGCAGTTGGAGATGGAACTCATATTCTGCACCTACTTATGTTGTGGTCACACTGTTGTGACTGCTTGATATCTGCCAGTTGTCGCAAGTGTCCTTTGACAGGTCTCCATCTTTTTGTGCATGGGTAGAGAGTGGGTGGAATGAACCTGTACAGACAGCCGCTGCCGCTGTGGTTTTCTGAGTGTAATAAGTTCGGACGAGTCTCATTTTAAAAGCATCAGAAAATACACTCGCCTCCTGTGCTACAGAAGGACACGTCACCATCTCCGCTTGACCTTGATATCACTCCTGGCTTTACTTTAAAGAAACTTTTTAAGGAAACCCTTGTTATGTGATTTGATAGACTGTAAATAATTAAACGTGATAGAATATTCTCCTTTAAATATTGCACAGCTAGTTAATTGCGTGACTTTTTCTCTAGATCATCAATGTGCTCTGACATTTAAAAGTTTTTTAATTGCAGATCGACCACTTTAGATTTCAATGACTCAGTTTTCACATTGGCTTGGCCAGCTCGCTCCACTAATGGCTGAAATTGGATTGGTAGTTCATTTATTTATACAGAAATGTTCTGCTCACGTTTCCTGAACGCAAAAACGTTCTTTGCCTGTGTTTATGAATGCAACGATTATTTACAAAAAAATTCCATTGGAGTTAGTTCTGTCCATATTTAAAGAGATAGTTCACCCAAAAATGGAAATTCTCTCATCATTTACTCACCCTCATGCCATCCCAGATGTGTCTGACTTTCTTTCGTCTGCAGAACACAAAAAAAGATTTTTAGAAGAATGTCTCAGCTCTGTAGGTCCATACAATGCAAGTGAATGGTGACCAGAAGGAGTCCTTTCTTACTCTAAATCTCCACTTTAACTTTCCCTTTCAGATGTGAAAGTGGAGATTTAAAGTAAAAAAAGGACTTAAATATTGTTCTGTTTCTCACCCACACCATTTTTGGGAGAGTTATCCCTTTAAGAATGCGACAATTTACCCAAAAATCAGTTCTGCTAATGTTTCACGAATACAACAATTTATGCAAGAATGATTATACAAAAAATTTCCACAGGAATTTGTTTTGTCCGTATTTAAAGGGATAGTTCACCCAAAAATGGAAATTCTCTCATCATTTACTCACCCTCATGCCATCCCAGATGTGTATGACTTTCTCTCTTCAGCAGAACACAAACAATTTTTTTTGAGGAATATCTCAGCTCTGTAGGTCCATACAATGCAAGTGAATGGTGACCAGAACTTTAAAGCTCCAAAAATCACATAAATGCAGCACAAAAGTAATCTATTAGAATCCATGTCTTCAGAAGTGATATAATAGGTGTGGGTGAGAAGCAGGACAATATTTAAGTCCTTTCTTACTCTAAATCTTCACTTTAACTTTCACTTTCAGATGTGAAAGTGGAGATTAAGAGGAAAAAAGGACTCAAATATTGTTCGGTTTCTCACCCACACCATTTTTGGTTCGTTTTTTACGAACAATATACAGAAATAAGTTCTGCTAATGATTCATGAATGCAACAATTTATGCAATAATGATTTTACAAACAATTTCCACATGAATTCATTCTGCCCATGTTTATGAATGTGACAATGTTTTTTTACAAACAACTTACACTGGATTTGTTCTGTTCATGTTTCATGAATGTGACTTCACAATTCACTTGTGTTTCATGAACATAACATATAATTGGTTTTACAAATTATTTACATAGTAATTTGTTCTGTTTTTCCCGTACAACGACGGTACTCACTGCTTTACCACTATGGTACTATGCATCGTTGGGAGAAATTAACGTAGCAATTGTTTAGTGTCCGCACTGGAGATTCTTTCTTCGACTTGGCTCACTCCATGCCTGAAATTGGATCGTTTATACATTTAATTCCTGCTAAAATGGTCATCCTTAGCATCAATAACATTGGGAACACTAAAAGTCATTCTTTAAATTGTCTAAATAAAGTTAGCATTCGCCTTTTCATTTCCAGCAGCATTCCCCCCACATTAGTGTCGTGCTCACTGTCACCTTAAGTTCAACTCTTGGTAGTAATCTTCTTAGTTCTTGGCATTCATGCTGTCACTCATCCTGATGTCTTCTTTTAGATTAGGCTTGTAATTGTATCCTATTATCTTCTAACATTCAGACATCAGCACAAAATTGTTCTTGCCTGTGAAAAACTTTTATTTCTCAGATGAAAGTCAGTGCAATCGGATACTACTAAATGAACGCCCTGGATTTAACACCTAGGCTCATGAACCGCGGGCATGCTACTCAATGTATCACATGAGATCGCAGTAATGGCAAAGAGAGGTCATCATAAATAATTTCCACAGACATTGCTGTCATAGAAGCTTCAAAGCGTACATTGGACCTCATTTATGAAACACGAGGAAAGGAAATTCTGTGTGAATTTGTTTGAAAAACCCTTCTGTATTTTTGCATTAGTCCATGTTAATTCGATGCTCTCACATGTAAACAACAAAAGGTATTTCCATCCATGTAAGAATAATTTTATAAACAATTAACAATTAACCAGCCCTACTAGGAGGTTACCCCATGTGACTCTACCCTCCCTAGCAACTGGGCCTAAGTGTTTATGAGACTACCACCCCGTGGGGTCATGAGTTCGAATCCATGGCATGCTGAGTGACTCCAGTCAGGTCTCCTAAGCAACCAAATTGGCCCAGGCCAAATTGGTTGCTAGGGAGGGTAGAGTCACATGGGGTAACCAAATTGGCCCGGTTGCTAGGTAGGGTAGAGTCACATGGGTAACCAAATTGGCCCAGTTGCTAGGGAGGGTAGAGTCACATGGGGTAACCAAATTGGCCCAGTTGCTAGGGAGGGTAGAGTCACATGGGGTAACCAAAGTGGCCTGGTTGCTAGGGAGGGTAGAGTCACATGGGTAACCAAATTGGCCCAGTCGCTATAATATGGTTCGCTCTCAGCGGACTGCGTGGTGAGTTGTGCATGGATGCCACGGAGAATAGCGTGAAGCCTCCACACACGACACGTCTCCGTGGTAACGTGCTCAACAAGTCACATGATGAGATATGCAGACTGACGTCTCGGATTGAGGCAAATGCAACCCAGATTGAGGTGAGTCACTATGCCACCACGAGGACTTAAGAGTGCATTGGGAATTGGGCATGGCAAATTTGGGAGAAAAAGGGAAGAGAGAAAAGCAAAAAAATTATATAATGAACAATTTACACTGAAATTAGTTTATCTTATGTTTCAAGAATACAAAAATGTATGCAAGAATGATTTACGCAAGAACACATTTACAGAGAAATTTGTTCTGCTCATTTTTCATGAACATGACACTTTACATAAGAATGATTTTAGGATCGATTTATAAAAGTACTTTCTGCTTGTGTTTCATGAATGAGGCCCTTTGATGTCAGCTCGCAAAACGTAAACATACAAAAATAAAAGTAAAACATAATGGCAGGAAGCATCTTAGTGCATTATAGCCTTATTTTCATATTTGTGTTATAAAACATGCTGTATTTTATCTGGTTTATTTACACTTTTGTTTTGTTGGTTTGTTCGCAAACCGTTAGCGAAGAGCAAGTTCAGGCTAACAGCAATTGGGCAGAGTCGGCAGGAACTTCCGAAAGAACTTTCTGAACTCTGTGTTGAAGACGGTGTAGATAATAGGGTTGAGAGCGCTGTTGACATAGCCCAACCAGGTCACTATGCTGATGACGTAGATGGGGATGTCGCACTCCTCGCAGATCGCCCTCATTGTGTGTACAACGAAGAATGGCGTCCAGCAGAACAGGAAGGCACCTGCGAAATGCAAAACGAAAAGCACATTTGTAAAAACTTCAAAAGTTGTAGTCTAGCGGTTAACACGTGCTTCGACACACTGAGCTGTGATGCTCATCCAATTGATGCGAGTCAAATTCAGTTCTCAAATTTCCTTTCCTCTCTCTACGGTCTCTAATAAATGGGTGAAAAAAATCCCTTACACTTAAAGGAATATTCTGGGTTCAATACAAGTGAAGCTCCATCGACAGCATTCGTTGCTAAATGTTGTTTACCACAAAAATGTATTTAGCCTTTTCTTTAAAAAAAAAAACATAAAAATCTGGGTTCCAGTGAGGTACTTACAATGGAAGTGAATGGGACAAATCCGGAAACGTTAAAACACTCACCGTTTTAAAAGTATAGCCACAAGACATAAACAATATGTGTGTTAACAGGATTTTAGTGTGATAAAATCACTCATTAACCCTTTATGTTTCATTAGGCAATTTCATTGCCATGACGATGTAACGCTGTAAACCCTGATAAAATTGACAAACAACAATAAAAACAATGAGTTAAAACAATCCACAAGTTTTAACAGTAGAATTAATGTAAGTGCTTTTATACAATTATAAACTTCACATTTCTGCCTTTAAACCCACCCAAAATTTACCCCAATCACTTCCATTATAAGTCTCACTCTAACCCAGATTTTTGCTTTTTTTAAAAGAGAAGGAGGGACGAGCGATATCTAGAGACCAAACTATCATAGAGAATTGGGGGTGATATTATATAACAAATGTTCTTTTTCTAAAATGTTTTGCTTCTAAATAAATGCCACCTGGTTTGATATTCTGTCATATAATGCAAAGACATTCAGACATTTTTAAATGTGGCAAAAGTGTCCAAATATTTTTGAGGCCACAATATATGTTCAAATTCAAGGTTGGATCAAATCTTTCTTTTAAATGGCTTTTTTGGAGTCAGTGAATCACTTCAGTGGTTCTCTAAAATACATTTCACAACTCAGCAAGCATGATTTCTGAGCAATTCTCAGATCGGAGAACCATTGCAGACGATGTGAAGTCCTTTGATTTACTTCTGCTTTGATTTGAGGGACAGGGACGGGGGGGGTAAATCAGTAGAGCCGGTCAAAACGAATACAGTGGCTCATAATTATGTACCAGGACAGCAGGTATACATAAAATCGTTAAAAGTAAAAATCAACTGATGGGAGGGACCATACACCATTCTATTAATAATGCCAACAGCAGTAAAGTTAATGGGGAAAGATAGGCAGATCCATGCCTCACACTGTTGTTTCGCCCGAAGCATTACAGGCCAGGAGTGAGTGAGCCTGAGGAAAGAACTCCTCCTTTTAGAGGGGGAGGGGCCTCCCAAGGGTGAAGACCATCACACAATTTAGTATTTAGTGCCTATCCAATGCTGCGGAACGATAGGCGGTGAAATGGCTCCACCCCACCATGACACCGGATAGCATTGATAAGATAGTTACTACATATCTTTGCTATGTCTTCTGTGTTTTAGGTATCTGATGAATTAAGTACAGTGGCTGAATGACAATATCAATGTGACGGGGTCAGAGGGCGGGGCTGGGTTATGATTCTACACACCCGGTCCCTTATCAGGCTAATCAAGCCTCAGAGAGGGATAAAGGCAGACTGCGGATGGTGGTGCAACAGATAGAGAGCCTCCACTGGGGAACCCACTAGTCTGGACCCAAGATCAAAACGGTTGGGTGACATTTCACCGTGCCAGGCTTTGTGGAATTTCCACAGGACGCAACTCTGCCAACAGGCTGCCAACTGATCCATGCTGAGTAGCCATGGGCTGCTCAAAGGCGGTTCAGATTCCAGAAGTGGGGCATCTGTGGGAATTACATTTATGGACTAAATAGTTTGTGTGGCCAAATGTACACTCAAAAAACAGGTCACCTTATAGTCATTGGTCATAAACTATTTACAAATGCCAAAGAGTGGTCATACTCTTCAAGGGTCAAGAGTTTTCATTATTGTACCAGCTTAGGAGAAAAAGGTCCTTGACATACAGCAATAAGGAGTAAGATGTTCAATACATCATGTTGTTTCTTCTAACCTAACAGATTTGATCAAACATATGAGGGACATGGTGCCAAACTCACTGCCCGCAAGCGATTGACTGCAACAATTGAGAATTATCGGTTCAGTGTTCAAAGTACTGGCGCAGTTCTTGGCACCACTGCTCTTGATACAGTTGAAGTCAGAAGCTTACATACACCTTAGCCAAATACATTTTAACTCATTGCTGGCGGATGTCTTGAGATGTTGCTTCAATATATCCACTTAATTGTCCTTCCTCATGATGTCATCTATTTTGTGAAGTGCACCAGTCCCTTCTGCAGCAAAGCACCCCCACAACATGATGCTGCCACCCTCATGCTTCACGAATGGGATGGTGTTCTTCAGCTTGCAAGCCTCCCCCTTTTTCCTCCAAACATAACAATGTTCATTATAGCCAAACATTTAAATATTTGTTTCATCAGACCAGAGGACATTTCTCCAAAAAGTAAGATCTTTGTCCCCATGTCCACTTGCAAACTGTAGTCTGGCTTTTTTTTTATGGTGGTTTTGCTAAATCTATAGTTTGCTAATATGAAATCTGTGGAGTGGTTAAAAAATGTATTTTAATTACTTCAACTTAAGTGTATGTAAACTTCTGACTTTAACTGTATGCATTGTCACCTTGATTGCCCATAAATTGACATGCTGTGCCATATCAAAGGTTCTCTCTACTTATGGCAGTTCTACACCTTTGATTCCCTCGAATATGAAGAGATATTCATGATAATATTCATTATCAAGAGGGGGGGGGAAATGTGGTTATATGCTATTTTTCCTGTATTTTTTTTCACTGCTGTACTTCTCCACCAGTGTGATAGCAATGGAGGGGTAAACATGGTATGTGTGGGATTCACTAACAGACACTAGATAACCAGAAGCAAACCGCCAAGGCCTCAAGGCTCTTGGCTGAAGACACACACACACACACACACACACACACACACACACACACACACACACACACACACACACACACACACACACACACACACAACACACACAACACACATACAGTAACACCCCATAGATGAAGACACATAGTCACAGAAAAGCTTGAAGCTCAATCCCTTTCTCTCCACTTTCACTTTGACTCAAACTCCATCTGTGAAGCTCAATTTAACTCTTTACTTTTAACTCACAATACAACACCTGTAAGGCTGAACTTTCTTTCTACATCCATTGACCGTTGGGCGCTACAATTTATCCCATTCATTTTAATAGAAGTGGCCCATCTCTGCTAAATAGTTTCTGGACAAGCCCACCTCCATGTCTCTACAATGATGTTTCTATACGGTTGCTAGGGTGCTTTGGATGGTAGATATGACATGATTAGGTCGTTTTCAGGGGGACGCCTTAAGGCTGCTTGCTAGCCCAGGTCAAATTAGCTCACCCCAAGTCTGTATAACATTTAGATCCAGCGATATAATCACTATTTTCAGTTCTGAATGTTAAGGCTTCAGGATATGTTGGCCAGTTTTTTTTGTTCTGCTGGGCGAACATTGTACATCCGATCACTCATAAAAATCTTAGCCCAACTTTCCTTATTAAGCTGGTTGATTTGACACCTCATTCATGGGTGTCCAACAAAAGGTGCAGGATGATTTACATGACAAAATTTGGGCATAAGAAGAAGAACTGTGTTAGGAATTTTGGCGTAATAGTGGCGCCATGTAAAAACAAGCACCACCAATTACAACCAACTTACCTACTACAACAGGAAGTACCCTCATGGCTTTCCTCTCCCTTCCATTTATCTTTGCACTCTTCCTGTGCCGTTTCTGGTTCTGAGCTTCCTTATTGCTCCCACCAGGGTAGGCAAGCATGGACACTCCTCCATCCTTACATTTCACTTGATATGGGCCATCATCTGTATACTGATCCTGTTCCAGTTCTTCCAGAGAAATGTCCTCGAGGTCTTTCACGATTACAGGGGGCAGAGGTGGCGGCAAGCCAGCCAAAGGTTGCAGCGACACAGCAGCCTCCTGGAGCTTCTTGGAGGCCAGCATGCTGCTTCTCAGCTTGGCTTTCCGTGCCTCCTCCCAGTTCCTCAGTCCCCGGAACATTCCACAGTACAGCAACAGCATGATGGGGCATGGCACGAAAAATGAACAGACGGAGGAGTAGATCACATAGTTGTTGTCCTCCAATTTGCATTCACTGTGGTCCCTGTCAGGGACGTTGTTGATTCCGAATATCACAGGGGAGGCCACGGCTAAGGCCAGGATCCATGTAGCAGAAAGCAGGACAATCTGTCGCTGGTCCACATGTTTGCGGTTGTAATTAAGAGGGATAGACACCGCGATGAACCTGCAGCGAATGGGACATTAAGAGAGTTCATGCAACAGAACACTTACTAAAAACGTTGTAATTCCCATTTAAAAACCCTCTTGCTCTGGTGGACACCTTCCTTTTTTAGCATTTTATTGGCCATATAAGCTAGCTAAGCCACTGGTTGAATCTCTAATTCACTAATTGAGTTAACCCAATTATCTGTTGACCTGAAAGTCCCCTGGACTCTCAACTGCTAATCAGATAATATTCCCTTATATCTAATCCTTGTGTCTTTTATAATATGGAGCCAATGAACAGATCATTTTGCATTGTCATATTATTTGCATGCTAGAGATCACCTTTCATCTACTTTTGTGTTCCTCGGAAGAGTGAAAGTCATATGGGTTTGGATCGACATCCATCGACATATGGGTGAGTAAATTATGACAAATATTGAAGTTTTTGGACAAATTCCCCCCCACCAAATTATTTGAGCATAATGGAAGTATTTGTTGTTCTAACAGTATACAAACTTGTCACAATTAGGCTGATGGAAAATAAACATTATTTACATTTACACTAGACTTGAATGACATTAGTGGCAGAATAAGCCATGTACTATTATGATTGGACCAAGTGGGGGGCCGTTCAGACCGAACGTGTTCTTGCGCAGCACAAAGAATGAAACAGAACGCAGGAGTCTTGAGACACATTTTTAAAAGTTCTTCATCTTTTAAAATGCTGAATAAACAGCAAAACGTGGTGCAATGGTCAAAGACGTCCATCTAGCACATATGTACTTTGTAAACCAATTAAAATACAGCACAGATAGATGCAACAACACATTCGGTCTGAACGGTCACTAAGATTGTAAATAAGACCAAGCTCAGCATTTTACCCACGAGGCACCACCAATGCATGTGTCTAACAACTCTGGCCGCATGTATCTGTCTGGATCTACTCCACACATTGCTGCTTCATGCTGATAGTGTGGACAGTCCTGCCAAGTGGTGCATGTGCAGCCGTTCCTTGCATAATAAGTTTCATGCTGCTGTACCTCCAGAGAGTGCCATCCTGAGCATATATCTCATTAAGCTCTCAAAACTCCTTCTGCTGAGTCTCACAGAACGGCGGGGGGGAGTTAATGACCCTGCCGTTGACTCAAATCATCAGGCCAAGGATGGTGCGACAGCGAAGAACTGTCCAAATAAGTAATTCCGAGATAATGTTGGTAACTTAATAATGGCATTTAGTTATTCTGCACACATACAGTTGGATATATCGCGTTATCTATCTATTTTGACTCTCTTTTAATCATAGCAGGAGGGCCCTTCATTATACATGCTATTTCATCATTTCAACAATTAAAAACGCCACCTGTGGTGAACCCTCACATTTGCCAGTAAAAAAAAACCCTTGCTGTGAACAGTTACATCAGTGTAAAATCAAGTGCACGGTGTGAATGGGATACTCTCTTCCCTGTCCCAAGTGAGTTCAAGCATCAAATGTAAGGCCCATTTAACACTTCTAGCACCTGCAGCATGTGTGCTTTGGATGGAGAGTCTATTGAGACAATAAAGTGATTTCTGTGTCGCTACCGGTGTGGGGGAAGCTACTTTTAAAACTGTAGCTTACAAAGTTACAACTTACTCATAAGTAACTAAAGTAGTTACACTACAGTAAAGATACAGTACTCTTTTAAAGTAGTAGTAAGCTACACTTCGAGATACTAAAAAAACAAAGCTAACCACATTAAAGCAATTTAAAAAGAGGAGTGGTGGTGGCGTAGTGGGCTAAAGCACTGAACTGGTAATCAGAAGGTTGCTGGTTCGATCCCCACAGCCACCACCATTGTGTCCTTGAGCAAGGCACTTAACTCCAGGTTGCTCCGGGGGGGATTGTCCCTGTAATAAGGGCTCTGTGAGTCGCTTTGGATAAAAGTGTCTGCCAAATGCATAAATGTAAATGTAAAAGATTTTTTTATTTTTAAATATATAATATTCAGGCTTTTTATATTACAATCAGAATTTCTGACAAGTTAGTTTGCATGACATTACTGAACGAAATTAAGGCGACAACATTAAATTAAACATATGAGTGCATGCTAAAGATATACTAATAAAACTAAAGTAGAAAACACCCTATGTATTGATTTATGGCAAAGTCCCTTTCAAGTGAATAATTTATGTGAATTAGTTAATATACAAATTGAAGATAAGTGAACAGTTTTTAAGTGGTTTATTTACATTAATTGTCCAATTCCCAGCACTCTGTGTGTGTAATACAATGTGAAAAATGTGTTGAAAATACTGGAAAAGCTACAGTACTGTAAAAATAGCTGAACTACTATCACGCTATTGAAAAATGTAGTTAATTTAGTAATGTTGGTACTTTCAGTTACAGCAGTTACTCCCCACGGTTGCTGCACTGAGATCGGACCCATTATAAAATAGTTATTGGAAGTGGATCTTTGAGAACTATTACAAACACAAGGTCTAATTTACTAATTTTCGCAATAAAAAATAGGCCATGCGTGCAGCATAACCGACCAATTCAATATTTAGACATGTTGGACTGAATTAATATATCTCATGATATTACAACAATTTAATGTAAAGGTTAACACTTAATTGCTTGAAGTTACAGTACTGTGCAAAGTTATAGGCACTTAAGATGTTTCACAAAAGCATTTGTTTTAAGATGGTTATTTATAGCTTCAGCTTTAGTGTGTCAATAGGAAAAATACATTTTAGACTCCCAAACATTTTACAAATAGAAAAGATTAGAATAGAAGAACAGGGATCCCTGCAACAGATGTCATGGCCCCCACAAAGCCCCCCCACTGAACATCGTGTCAGTCTGAGATTATATGAAGAGACAGAAGCAATTGAGAAAGCCGAAATATACAGAAGAACTGTGGAGAAATCTCCAAGAGGCTTGGAACATCCTGTCTGCCAACAACCAAGAAAAACTGTGTCCTGGTGTACCTAAGAGAACTGATGCTGTTTTAAAGGCAAAGGTGGTCACATCAAATATTAATTTAGCTTTTTTATGTTTACTCGACTTTGTATGATGTTAATTGATAAATTAAAACTATTTATGGTAGAGCTGTTGGAAAAATTAATACTCAAACGATTCTGAATCGATTCTCAAACGATTCTGAATCGATTCTCGAAAGAATCAGAAGTTCAATTTAAATCACGGCAGAGCAGTGGCACGCGCCAAAGACAGATGTGGAAACAAAGATGCGAGTTAAGTGCATACACTAAATACTCAAGTGCAAAAACACGACTGTTTGCAGACCAGCTGAATCAAACACATGACCATTTGTGCCCAAATGAAACTACGATCCCGTAATTCTTTCACAAACCCACGCACATAACAACGGGAGAGTTTATTTGTGATAAGAAGCCAACAAACATGAAAGACGAGCTTGCAGCCATTATTATACTGATTTGCACACAACGGGGGAAAACACAGAAGAAAGTAATGACGAGGCAGCGGTTTTTGAGATGTTGATGTTTTCATTTAATTATTTTAGTTTTTTTCCGATGCTTATCTCTACTCTTGCGCGATCTCCATTTCATTGGCCTTTGCTTTATTGCCGGTCACTCGATTGTCAGGACGGAGCACACACCTGATGATAAAGGTTTTATCTGTTATAAAAAGGTATTATTTGTTCACAGCTCATACTCAATGTAAAAGGCCAGTTTATGTAAAACAGCGGTTAAATAAAAAGCTGAAAGGGAAAAAAATTGAGAGTAAAAAATACATTTTGAAGAAACTGAAAAAAGAGAGATATTGAAGGACAAGATGCATCGTGATGCATCGAGAATCATTTTATAATCGAACCGTTACCCTTTGGATCATAATCAAATCGAATCATGAGGCCAGTGAAGATTCACACCTCTAATTTATGTCATTGTTTTTGAAGACATCCTCACTATGCAGGGCTGGACTGGTAATCTGGCATTTTCCCGGTGGGCCGACGCACTTAGGGTGCGATCAGGGGCGGACTGGCTATCGTGAGAACCGTGTGGGCCGGCCATAAAACGTGCCAAATGGGCCGCGATAAGCGAAAATGAGCTGCCACGTTATGCAGAACGGACCACAAAACGGCGTCGCAATATGCACTTTTGGGCCAGTTGCCATGTAAAATCCCGGGGCCAATTTCTCTTCCCAGTCCAGCCCTGTCACTATGCAACATTTTTCACAAGTGCCCAAAACTGTAGTTTTGAAGACAAATATAAATTCTTCCCAAAAATTTTTTTTTTTTTTTTTTTTTTTTTTATATATAAAAACAAAACGCTTACATGGGAACTCCTTCAAAACAATGAATGAAACAGGTGTCAGTCAGCAAGCATCTGGTCAGACCCACCTGTCGATGCTGATAGCACAGAGGTTAAATATCGAGGCAGTGCAAAGCATCACATCCATGGTCATCAGTCCATCACATAAGGTCATATTCAGGGACCAAACCCCATCCTGGAACTGAAACAGAGAGAACTATCACAGCGAATATCACTTTTGTTATATAATTAACTAATATATAAAATGTACTGTTTTATAATAAATGACTAAGTCAACAGTTTTATATTTTATTAGAAGATTCATAATGCATCATGGGATTGTAGCTCATTGTTATTAGAATATTCCTCATTAAAAGGAATATTTTAGGTTTAATACAAGTTAAGCTCAATCGATAACATTTGTGACAATGTTGATTATTTTGAAACACCCGTCATTTTCTTAAAAATAAATAAATCAAGGTTACAGTGTGTCCCTTACAATGGAAGTGAATGGGGCCAGTTTTTGGAGGGGTTAAAGGCAGAAATCTCAAGCTTATAATTTCCATAAAAGCACTTACATTAATTCTTCAAACTCATGTATTATTTCAGCTGTAAAGTTGTTAAATCATCGTTTTTATGTTTTAAGAATAAGGCTACAGCGTTACATCATCATGGTAGCAAAGTTATAAAACTGTGGCTATACTTTTGAAGCATTGAGTCTTTTAATGTGTATTTATTGGCTCCATTCACCTCCATTGTAAGTGCCTCACTGCAACCCAGTTTTTGCTTTTTTTAATGAAATGGAAGGACGAGTCGAAATGCTGTCGATTGAGCTAAACTTGTTTTGACCATGGACTATTCCTTTATGTACACAGTCTTGTACCTTTGTCTTTTGTCTGATTTTTCAAATACGTTTTGCTTTCATTTAACGTTTGTAATGTTGAGAATATCTAGGGGTGGCTGATTTGGCTCATGCCTTGTTACTCTTTGATAAAGATTTCTCTGAAATCCCTATGGAGAAAATGAATGGAAAAGTACTTCTGAAATCAAAGCTGCTGGAAAACTGTGTGGTCACTATAGCGCTCAATTCCCATCCCTCTCTGTCATCTTTAACCACCCTTGAACTGCCTGTTTTCAGTGGCACCACAGACCTATTGGGTATGAAACCTTAAATTCCCCATTAGTTTGCCGTTGTCAAAACAACCAAGCCAATCTCACACACACACACACACACACCAACCACATGTGCTCTCAAGCTGATAGGTTATTTACTAGCTGATACACATGTCGCGCTCTAAAAAAAAAAGCAGAGAGGAGGATTTAATGGCATTTTAATTACTGGCCTGGAGAAGAGGGCAGATTCTTAATTGCTTTTTGGTAATGGTTTCTCCTCTATGCCAACGACCCACATTCGCCAAACAAGTGCAAACCACGAGACTATGGTAAAGGGGGCTCATGTAAAATTGTAATTAAGTCATGGCTGACTCACAGAAGGTTATTTCCATGTCTTCATCTGAAGTGACAGCCGGTGACCTCGTCCCAGCTGTCAGGGCCCTAAGAACCCAGTCTGAGGGACACTGTAGCCTCCATGCTGGTATGGAATGTTCAATCAGTAGTTATTTTGGAGGCCCTTTTGGCCTCTCTAGTGCCCATGTCCTGGGGTGATATAAACAATGTGTATTGTGTGGCATGTGTTTATGATGTCCGGTTCTGGCACAGACAGACCATCTCAGCAGGAAGGAGTTGAGGCCATTGCACATAGCAGATTTGAATTCACGTCTGCAGAGAGTTTCACACAAGTGTAACAACTGACGTGGACATTGAGGAAGCATTGTCAAAGGTGATCAGATGGATTAAGTGCTTAATTACAATCAAGCAAATGATAAAATTACAACGGTAACCATTGTTTGTGACAATACACCATTAGTAATGCACAATTTCTTTTTGCAAGGTGTTTATTTCAATTCAGTCACTTTGTGTAGGCTAAAATCTTATTTGCTGCCATTAAACGGTATATTTTATATATATATTGCATTTAATAATATATTTTGGGCATTATATCAGCTGTCGGACACCCTGCTTTCTAGATATCGATATCGACCAAAACTATATCAATAAAACTACCAAAACTATTGCTTTTTGTAAGAAAGGTGCTTCTAATGCAAAGGTGGAGTTCCTGGACCACGAGGGTGGCCATCGCCCACCCGAATGCTAGCGCTGTGACCTTCGTGGCTCTGAGAGCGAGGTCGGTGGCAGAGCGCAGTTCCTGCAGCACGTCGGGGTCGGGACTACCCAGGTGCCTTGGCTTCGTGGACCTGCAGGAGAGCCATGGCATTCAGGGAGGAGGCGGCCTGACTAGTGGTGCTGTAGGCTTTCGAGGTCAGTGACGACTTCATCCTACAGGCCTTTTCGTGGAGTACCGGGCGATCCCACCAGGTGGTGGCATTCTCGGGGTACAGGTGGATCGCAACTGCTCTGTCCACCTGGGGGACATCCGTGTGCCCGTGGGCCACCATACTGTAAAGGGTAGTGAGAGCAGACGATTGAGGAGGTCAGTTCTGGGCAGTGAAAGGTGCCCTCCACGACCTCATCAGCTCGTCATGCACTTCTGGGAGCGGTGCCCTGACCCGAGGTACCAATCGTCAAACCGTGAAGGCTGTGGGGAGGACGGAGGATTCCAGTCCAAGCCCACACTCATGCCGGCCCGGGAAAGCATGTCGGCCATCTACGCATCAGCCTCAGACTGGGCGGGCTGACCTGAAGGTGGCAGCCCAGTCGAGTCTTCTGCATCAGATGCCTGAACGCTCTCCGATGCAGCGGCGACGTCATCATCCAACTCAGGGGGCTCGAGGGAGAACGCGGGCTGGCTGTGAGGCGAGCCGCACTAACCTCGAGCCCGGACGGAAGTGAGCGTGCGTGCCGGGGGTGGGTGGTTCATGGGAACGTACCCGGCGAAACAGAGCCCGCTGCCATCCCCAAATCGCCTCCATCGCCAGCCGGGTCGTCCTCAATTCCGTGGGAAGGATCGAGACAGGAGCGGCTGAAGTGGCATTCACTTTAAGAAATGAAAGCCGCGACCGACCTCAACGTTGCCATGGTCATATTCTCGCAGTGAGTACATGACCCATTCACAAACGCTGCCTCAGTGTGATCGCTGCCCAGGCACACGAGGCAGCTTCTATGACCGTCAGTTTTGGAGAGAAATCGACCGCATCCAGGAACTACACAGGGGTGAAAGGGCATCTTTAAAAAGATGCGTCCTGAAAAAGTCATTCAACGCCTGCTATGTATTGCTCTTTTGTGAGTGAAAATAAACTCTTTTAGTGGGGAAAATAATCTCTTTAAGAAGTATGCACTCTTTCATCAGAAGTGCTGTCGAAGCGCCCAGGTGCGTAGACTGCACATCGTGCAGAGAGTGAGAAAGCCGCTGGTGACGCGCCTTAGATCCAACA
The DNA here is from genome assembly GCA_032164185.1 of Moxostoma hubbsi. Lineage (NCBI taxonomy): Eukaryota > Metazoa > Chordata > Actinopteri > Cypriniformes > Catostomidae > Moxostoma > Moxostoma hubbsi. Next base: position 4,798,586 of record JAVLUX010000040.1, read on the forward strand.
GCAATGCTCTGCTATAGAGGTGAGTGGAACAGTAGTGAGAATCAGCTTGCACAACCGCTCGGCTCGAGTGAGTGACAGAAGGGGAAACACACACAAACAACAAACAAGTACACAAACACATGCACACACACACACACACACAAACACACGCACACACACAAACACACATGCACAGAAACAAACAAACTCAAACATACACACACATATACAAGTTTAGTAAGTGATTTTAATGCCCAAATTACTTGTCAGAATAATAGACTTACCTGTTAAAAAAAAAAGAAAAGAAAAAGACCTTAAAAGGAACATTCCGGGTTCAAAACTAGTGAAGCTCAGTTGAGCATTTGTAGCATAATGTTGCGTAATAATAACACTTTATAATAAAGTTCCATTCGTTAGCATGAGCTAATGCACAAGGTGTCATGCATTTGTTAATATTTGTTAATGTTAGTTAATAAAAATACAATTGTTCATTGTTAGTTCATAGGCTACAACTTTTGATTTTAAATATGTATTAATTAGTATATGTTGAAATTAACATTACCCAATATTAATAAATGCTGTGAAACAATTGTCCATTGTTAGTTCATGTTAACTAATATTGTTTGCTAATATTAACAAATGGAACCTTATTGAAAAGTGTTACCAAAATAATTTCGATCCAACCCTCTTTTTCTTAAAAAACAACAAGCACGTACAATGGAAGTGAATGGGGCCAATTTGTTGAGGGTTTAAAGGCATAAATATGAATCTTATAATTTCATAAAAGCACTTTCATTAATTCTGCTGTTGTGTGTATATGTGTATTAAATGTGTGTATTATTTGAGTTGTAAAGTTGTTTAAATAGTCATTTTTAAAAAAAGGTTTACTGCATAACAAAGTTGGATATAACTTTACACAAACAAACACACTCAAACACAGGCACAAACGCAAATGCACACACAAAAACGTAAACACACACATAAACAAACATACATAAACATGCACAAACACAAAACACACAAACACATACACACAAACACACGCAGATACGCACAAACATACACAAACAAATACACACACATGTAGACACACACAAACAAACACAAACAAATACACAAACACACGCAGACACACACTCAAACTAGCACACACACAAACGCACAAGCACACACATAAACAAACACACACACACACACAAACGCACACACACAAATACACAAACACTCAACCAAACACACACACACACACAAACAAACAAATACGCACACACACACACACAACCAAACACACACACATTCACAAACAAGCACACGACCAAACACACACAAACAAACACACACGAATACACAAACACACGCGCGCAAACAAACACTCACACACAAACAAATACACAAACAAACACACACACACAAACAAATACACAAACACACAACCAAACATACACAAGGTTAGTAAGTGATTTTAGTACACTAAAGTCATGTAAACATATTGTTTATGTCTTGTGTCTATAATTTTAACAGTGAGTATTTTAACGTTTACAGATTAAACCCCATTGACTTCTATTGTGCTTCACTGTAAAACACACGTTTGCCTTTTTTAAGAAAACGTGTCGAAACTAACATTTGTGGTAATCAACAGTATGCCACAAACAATGTCGATTGAGCTTAACATACATTGAACCCGAAATGTCCCTTTAATTTCAAGGATGAGACCTAACTGGTTTAAGATGGGCAAATCTGCTGAACTAGTACAAGCTGGTTAAGCTGGTTAATATCGCCGGTAGACCAACTTGCCTTGTGTCCCAAACAGAAATTAATAGTTTAACTAGACATTTAGGCACACGTTATTATAACACAATGCGTTATTATTATATTATACAAAATACAGTGTTAATATTAATGTTATTCACTCACCTCTGCGTACACAAACAGTGGCAGGACCAGAACAGCCAAGAGCAAATCTGCAACCGCCAAACTGACGATGAAGTAGTTGGTTGTAGTTTTCAGCGCTTTCTCAGTGTAAACGCTCAGACACACCAGAACATTCCCACATACGATGAAAATGATCAATAAAATCCCGAATATGAGCGCTGGGAAGTTGTAGTTCGTGATGTGGTTGGAGACGGTGAGGTTGGCTGGCATGTCTGCCACTATAGTAACCTGTCATCTGGGAATCATTTGATAAAACACACCGATAAAACGCGTTTCTTCCTGACACGATTTCTCGTCTTCGCGCGGGAAGGGAACTCTTTCGCGCCTTCGACAGTTTGCGTACCTTTATTTGAAGTTCTTCAGGTAAAAACACACGGGCGACTGCAATCATCGCTTTTCGCGCGTTATTTCCATTTACACTAAAGTTTTCAGTCAGGATATCTTCATCTTAGAGCTCGAGCGCTTCTGTTTCCCTCCACCTGCGCGAGCCGTCTTAAAGCGGCTTAAAACTGCGCGCGCTATTTTTATCTGCGGCACTTCATTATATTACCGCCAAGTTATTGAAAACGCGTATCATCATAACAGCATCACTTGTTAAAGTGGGTGAATTTGGCTATCAATAAAGCCTGTTGTGTGTATGATTTGTTTAGCCGGCATATCTTTAGTTTTACTGTTAGATTTCATGGGAGAGGTAATTTCGTCTGGCGCGTGACGGTGAGTGGATGAAGGATGCAGATCTTGACGATCTCGGCACTGTTTCCCCTTCTGTTTGTTTTAAAAACTTGAGTAAAATAACTTTAAAATGGACAAGAAGTAAGTTTTTTGACTCGTTTCCATACTGGATTGCAGATGTGAATGTGTTAGCAAAAAGCCACACATGGGGCATATATATTCCAGGGGTATGGGGGAGAGTGAACCCCACCTAATAATCAAAACAAGCAAGTACAGTCCCCCCAATCTTTATACAATAAGCAATGGAAACATGTAAATTCTTCACACTGTAACCCCCCCAATGTTCAAGCTAAATCTATGCCCTTTTTATCAACTTTTCTTGTTGTCAACGTCAAATTTCAGTGTAAATGTATATATGCATAATAGAATAAGCCTTAGAGACAGGACAAACTATTTTACCTCCATTTTAAAAATTAAAAGAGGAAAAAAGAATAACATTTGTAGTAAGGGTGTAACCATCCATCGATCCAATAACCAAGGATCCGTAAAAGCGTAAATATCGATATAATTTTTTTTTTTTTTAAAGATGTACCTATAGTTTAATACTCTCATGTCAGGGGCCCTGGGTAGCTCAGCGAGTAAAGATGCTGACTATCACCCCTGGAGTCACAAGTTTGAATACAGGGCGTGCTGAGTGCTTCCTAAGGCCTGGTTGCTAGGAAGGGTAGAGGCACATGGGGTAACCTCCTCCTGGTCGCTATAATGTGGTTCACTATAATGTGGTTCGCCTGGAAATAACCTCCCGAGAGGTTAATAATGACATCATAATCATCATCATCATCAACATTTCCATCATAATCAGAGTTTCTTACTTTGCCCTGTTGAAAATGTCCTTCATTTTAATGGTAAAAGAATGTACAAATGCTATAGTAAACCAAAATCAAATTGATTAATGGGTAGTTACCCTTACATATACAGTAAAAATGATCATATATTTAAAGGTGCACTCAGTAATGTTTTTGTTTATGTCATCATGGACGTCATGGAAAATGACACCAAAAACCGATACCATTTGTTGAACGAATGTCATTCCGTAAACATTCAGTGCACAAATTAAAATCATATTATGTCCTAGTTTGATTATTAAACTTATTTGGCTCCAGTAAAGTGCCTGAAAACCGAATTAAATTTTAGTCTGTTTCCCAAAGCTATCGTATAGTATCAGAATCTTGAATATAGCACACAAGTCATATGAACTACTTTTATGGTGCTTTTGCATCTTTTTTGTAGCTTGAAAGCTCCTGTCTCCATTTATTGTAATTGCATGGAAAAGAACGACCTGTTTATTTATCACAATTTATCCATTTGTGTTCCAAGGATGAAAGAAAGTCATGCGGATTTGTAACAGCATGAAGGTGAGAAACTGACTGAATGAGGCTCACTCAGTGATCTTTATTACACCAGATCCCGTCACATTGTGGAAGTGAAATGCAATCCGTCCCTCTGGAATGCTTTTGCAGATTTAAGAGAAATTACCTGTTTTTAAATGACTACAATCTTTTTTAATTAGAGCTCAAGTCTGCATTTCCTCAACTGGCTTACAAAGCTGCAAACTGCATGTGGAAAATTTTAGATTTCCGAATGCACTCAAAAATAACAATTTTATCATCAACAAATTACTCTTATGTTGAAAACTTGCTGATACAATGCTAGGATGTCGTTGTGGTTGCTAGGGTGTTTTAAGTGGTTTTCAGCATGTTGCTATACAGTTGCTTGAATGTTCTGGAGGGTTTTTAGCATGTTGCTATGTGATTGCTAGGGTGTTATGTGTGGTTTTTATCTTTTTGCTAGAAGTTGTTATAGTTGTCTGAGGGGCTTTTAGCATGTTGCTATGCAGTTTCTAGGGTGTTTTGGGTGGTTTTTAGCATGTTGCTATGTGATTGCTAGGGTGTTATGTGTGGTTTTTATCTTTTTGCTAGAAGTTGTTATAGTTGTCTGAGGGGCTTTTAGCATGTTGCTATGCAGTTTCTAGGGTGTTTTGGGTGGTTTTTAGCATGTTGCTATGTGATTGCTAGGGTGTTATGTGTGGTTTTTAGCTTGTTGCTATGCAGTTGTTATAGTTGTCTGAGGGGCTTTTAGCATGTTGCTATGCAGTTTCTAGGGCGTTTTGGGTGGTTTTTAGCATGTTGCTATGCAGTTTCTAGGGCGTTTTGGGTGGTTTTTAGCATGTTGCTATGCAGTTTCTAGGGCGTTTTGGGTGGTTTTTAGCATGTTGCTATGCAGTTTCTAGGGCGTTTTGGGTGGTTTTTAGCATGTTGCTATGCAGTTTCTAGGGCGTTTTGGGTGGTTTTTAGCATGTTGCTATGCAGTTTCTAGGGTGTTTTGGGTGGCTTTTAGCGTGTTGCTATACGGTTACTAGATGACTGTTTTTTTTTTGTGTTTTTTTTTTATGGAAAAGAGCTGTGTGAAGGTTCTTCAAATATTCTCCAAGTAAAAAAAATAATAGCATACAGTTCTGGAACAACATAGGGCGAGTAAATAATGATATACTGTATAATAATGATATAATAACTATTCCTTCATAACAATATCACTTCCCGGAGATCATATTTCTGGGAAATCCAAAAGATAAAACAGCATTTGAAGACTAATCTTATTTCCTGTGTGTCTTGGATGTACAATCATGCTCCATTTATGTATTACTCATTTTAGATTACAATATATTTTTTTGATCCGATTGCTGTCATTTGATATTCAGAGCAGCATGCATACCTGCGGCAAGTCCATCAATAATTTGCAGTTTATGGAAGTAAGTCAAGCTATGCGTATGTATTTGTATTCTGATAACAGTATTGATGCACACTAGTTTTGAGGAAAAGTGGAAGTATATTTTCCTTTATCTTATTGTTCTAATTTTGCTTTGATGATTTTACTACCTACAAATTCAGACAGACAGGATAACTCCATGCATATTTATGTATTATCATTTACAGTATGTGCATAACAATTACAGATACGCAAAACCCTTCATATATTTTGAGAGCAATTTCTTTAACTCTAGAGAGCGAGAATACGAGAACGATTTTTAAAAGAACATCATGCAAACCCTTCAGTTGTAATCAGAGTATTTTCATTTTCATTTGTGCTTTCTGTATTAGAAACTGCCTGTTGTTGCATCATAAATCGTAATGCTGTTATTGCTTGACCTAGGAAACCATTTTTTATCTCTTGTGCATTTGTCTCATTTAAACGGTCACATTATCTTTTTAATGTCCTCGTTAAAGTCTGATTAAACCTTAAACAGTATTCCAATAAAAACACTTTCTGTCACCGTAAAGCAATATTAAATCTTATATTTAATAAAATTGCTGACAGTAATATAATCTAATGCACAAGGTTAGGTTAAAGTGAAGATATTAAGCTAAATGACAGAGGAATATCGATATGAAACAGTTTCACTATTGATTATGAACTTACTGTCAACTTACAGTACTTTCAATCACTGCAGCGTATTTGATTGTGTGTATTTGTTCTAGAGTTTGATGTATAGACAGTACATACATTCAGTAAAATAGATATACATACAGTACATTTACAAATATATATTTGAGCCTATTTTTAAGAGTATGCATTTCTGTTTCATAACAAAAATACATGTTTTTATACTTGCTTATTTGCTGTTCTCATTTGTCCCTAAAAAGCTTGCCATGATGGTACGGACAACCGTTTTTGGGACGGCAATTATTTTTCAGGATACTTTCCTAAATGCACACATCTAGTCTATTTTCACTCATTACCAGCGGTGCGTTCCAAAGGTGCATGACTCCCTCTATTGGTACTTGATTTAATTTGAATCTTTAGCTCAGCAGAGAATTAATCTCAGTTGGGTCCCTTTGGTTTGAAAGTAGTCTGTCAAGAAATTACAAGTGAGAAGTCTCATTACAAGACAGCATAGCATAAAAGTGATATGTTATCTTAGCGCACGCAGTGCGTTTTATTATTCATAAAAATGGTCATAACACAAAAACAATGGAAATAAATCAAGCTAAGTTTGCTGCCGCTCTAAATTTGTGCAATTTGCATTTAGTAAACAATTACAGCTGGTCTGTGAAGAAATGTGAAGTGCATATTTCATAGAAATCAGCGTTGATTGTTATAGAACGTTATTGATTATGGAGAAAACATTGTTCAAGGCATCAATGAGCGTGTTCACATGCACACCAAAATTCTGATAAATACCAAAAAATGCTTTGTTAAAAAAATATGAAAATGCATGATTTCCCATGAGATTTGAAATCAATGGGTTATCCTCATGTCACGTGCATACACTTACACACATTGGATAACCAGTAAGAATGTTGGTAATGATGTATACAGTACATGCAATGGGAAATTAGGGTATTGGGCAAAAATCTACATGCAATTTCGCATTGCATGTGCACTTTAATCGCCACTCATGCCAGCTTATTCAATGTGCACAAGTGTAGGCCCATGCGCATATTGGTTTACCTTTAGATGCCGAAAAGCAGAGAATAACCCAATGATTTCAAATCTCATGTAACAAGATTTCTCACTTTGCCTGATTTTTTTGGAGCAAGCTACTTTTGGTAGTTATCAGCATATTGGTGTGCATGTAAGCGGGCTCATTGGGAAACAAAGCTATAACATTAGACCAAAATTACAGACAAAAATATTTCTGAAATGCAATAACTCATTCCATCCATCACAGATCAACTCATAGTCCTATAGCCCAAGTGTTATTTGAACGGATCGGACCTCCTTTTGAAATACCTGCCCATTTCAATCATGCCAGAGTTGTTGTTAGTCTTTTGTAGGCCTAGTTCACCAACTGCTTTAAGCTCCTTTTAACTGTGTGTGTATTATTAGAATGTGTTTAAAGATCTATAAAAAAGAGGTCATGCCACCCATCTCTGCTGTTAGCAATCTCACTCTTAAAGGAAACAAATGTATTCAATAACCTCAGAGGAACGAGAACGCTTTAGACCTAAACTATGAACCATCCCATTAGGGAGCAGAGACTTATGGCTGGCAAAGCTCATGGCCGTTGATGTTACGTGTCAAAGCCAGGTCTATAAAAGACAAAAGAGAGCTTGGGTTGGGTGTGTGTTTGAGAGAGAGAGAGAGAAAATAGGAGTTCATTGCAGATATATCTGTTGTTGTCCCAATAATGGCAAATGTGGCCGTTTGTCTTGAGTCACCAATGGGCCAGTAAAAGTCCAAATGTTTTGATTAGCTTCTTTTACGACTGCTGATTTCTTTTATCTTTGTCCTCCTGTTCCTACTAAACTACTAAAGGACAGATTTTACACGCCTGTTTTCTTTCTTCAGACCAGTTTTGTGAACCAGATCAACTGATTCATTCAAAATATCCGACTCAAAAGAACGATTTCTTCAGAAAAGCGAACATTGCTACTTCTCTCATGAACGCGAGACTTCATCGTGATCTCATGAAAATTACGTGACTGTGTGGCAACTTTTTTGCAAAATGACATTACGTGTTTCATTGCACGTATCGCGGTAGTTTCGAGGTGAAATGTCCACTGTGTGGCGCTAAAAGCGAGTTAAATGTTCTCCCAAACAGACAAGGCTTTAAAGTTAACGCTCCATCAAGTTTTAAATCAACAAAATCGACCTACCTGTCATAAACCTTAAACCTAAACCTAACCGGTAGTGTCATAAAAAGCAAATGTAACATGAAAAACACTATTGCTAAGCAACCACGTCATTTTGTGGCACTTCTATGACACTTTCGACTCGTGTGCTCTTCAGGACTCGTACCCCGCTCTTTTGCATTGCATATGCAGTGCTCTGTCAGTTGAGTTACCATGCAATTTGACTGTGTTCAAATAAGCTTGTACATGTAGTTGGTTATTTATTGCAAATGTTAAAATAAAAGTCATTGTTGTTGTTGTGCCACTAGGAAACTGCCATGATTTGTACAACGAGTCACGAAAAAATTATTTTGCAAAAATGTAGATTTGAGACCAGGTTGCAAGATTTTTAGTGAATAACAACTTAACTTTTAGTCTGTTTCTCAACCAAAGCTATCGTATAGTATCAGAATCTTGAATATAGCACACAAGTCATATGAACTACTTTTATGGTGCTTTTGCATCTTTTTTGTAGCTTGAAAGCTCCTGTCTCCATTTATTGTAATTGCATGGAAAAGAACGACCTGTTTATTTATCACAATTTATCCATTTGTGTTCCAAGGATGAAAGAAAGTCATGCGGATTTGTAACAGCATGAAGGTGAGGAACTGACTGAATGAGGCTCACTCAGTGATCTTTATTACACCAGATCCCGTCACATTGTGGAAGTGAAATGCAATCCGTCCCTCTGGAATGCTTTTGCAGATTTAAGAGAAATTACCTGTTTTTAAATGACTACAATCTTTTTTAATTAGAGCTCAAGTCTGCATTTCCTCAACTGGCTTACAAAGCTGCAAACTGCATGTGGAAAATTTTAGATTTCCGAATGCACTCAAAAATAACAATTTTATCATCAACAAATTACTCTTATGTTGAAAACTTGCTGATACAATGCTAGGATGTCGTTGTGGTTGCTAGGGTGTTTTAAGTGGTTTTCAGCATGTTGCTATACAGTTGCTTGAATGTTCTGGAGGGTTTTTAGCATGTTGCTATGTGATTGCTAGGGTGTTATGTGTGGTTTTTAGCATGTTGCTATGCAGTTTCTAGGGTGTTCTCGGTGGTTTTTAGCATGTTGCTCTGCAGTTGCTAGGGTGTTGTAAGTGGTTTTTGCTGTGTCGCTATGTGGTTCCTCAGGTGTTCTGAGTATATATATTTATTGACTTGCTATGTGGTCGCTAAAGTGTTCTGAGTTTTAAGCATGTGGCTATGCGGTTGCTGAGTGGTTTTTAAATTGTCACTATGCGGTTGCTAGGATGTTCTGAGTGGTTTTTAACTTGTCACTATGTGGTTGCTAGGATATTCTGAGTGGTTTTTAGCGTGTCGCTATGCTGCTGCTAGGACATTCAGAATGGTTTTAAGTGTGTCACTATGCGGTTGATTAGGATGTTCTGAGTGGTTTTTAGCATGTCGCTGTGCAGTTGCTAGGATATTCTGAGTGTTTTTTAGCATGTCACTATGCAGTTGCTAGGATATTCTGAGTGTTTTTTAGCATGTCACTATGCAGTAACTAGGGGTGTTCTGAGTGGGTTGTTAGTGTGTCGTTATGCAGTAACTAGGGTGTTCTGAGTGGGTTGTTAGTGTGTCGTTATGCAGTAACTAGGGTGTTCTGAGTGGGTTTTTAGCGTGTCGTTATGCAGTAACTAGGGTGTTCTGAGTGGGTTTTTAGCGTGTCGTTATGCAGTAACTAGGGTGTTCTGAGTGGGTTTTTAGTGTGTCGTTATGCAGTAACTAGGGTGTTCTGAGTGGGTTTTTAGTGTGTCGTTATGCAGTAACTAGGGTGTTCTGAGTGGGTTTTTAGTGTGTCGTTATGCAGTAACTAGGGTGTTCTGAGTGGGTTTTTAGTGTGTCGTTATGCAGTAACTAGGGTGTTCTGAGTGGGTTTTTAGTGTGTCGTTATGCAGTAACTAGGGTGTTCTGAGTGGGTTTTTAGTGTGTCGTTATGCAGTAACTAGGGTGTTCTGAGTGGGTTTTTAGTGTGTCGTTATGCAGTAACTAGGGTGTTCTGAGTGGGTTTTTAGCGTGTCGTTATGCAGTAACTAGGGTGTTCTGAGTGGGTTTTTAGTGTGTCGTTATGCAGTAACTAGGGTGTTCTGAGTGGGTTTTTAGTGTGTCGTTATGCAGTAACTAGGGTGTTCTGAGTGGGTTTTTAGTGTGTCGTTATGCAGTAACTAGGGTGTTCTGAGTGGGTTTTTAGTGTGTCGTTATGCAGTAACTAGGGTGTTCTGAGTGGGTTTTTAGTGTGTCGTTATGCAGTAACTAGGGTGTTCTGAGTGGGTTGTTAGTGTGTCGTTATGCAGTAACTAGGGTGTTCTGAGTGGGTTTTTAGCGTGTCGTTATGAAGTAACTAGGGTGTTCTGAGTGGGTTTTTAGTGTGTTGCTATGCAGTAACTAGGGTTTTCTGAGGGGGGTTTTAGTGTCACTATGCTGTAACTAGGGTGTTCTGAGTGGGTTTTTAGTGTGTTGCTATGCAGTAACTAGGGTTTTCTGAGGGGGGTTTTAGTGTCACTATGCTGTAACTAGGGTGTTCTGAGTGGGTTTTTAGTGTGTTGCTATGCAGTAACTAGGGTGTTCTGAGTGGGTTTTTAGTGTGTCGTTATGCAGAAACTAGGGTGTTCGGAGTGGGTTTTTAGTGTGTTGCTATGCAGTAACTAGGGTGTTCTGAGTTGGTTTTTAGTGTGTTGCTATGCAGTAACTAGGGTGTTCTGAGTGTGTTTTTATTGTGTCACTATGCAGTGTCTAAAACGCTCCCATTCTTTTTTTTTAATTGTGTTGCTATACTGTTGCTAGAGTGTTCTTAATGGTTTTTAGTGTTGCTATGCGGTTCCTAGGGTGTTCTAAGTTTTTTAGCATATCGCTATGTGGTTGCTAGGGTATTCTAGGGAGTGTTTTTTAGTTAGGGTTGATAGGTACTGGCACAATTAAAAAAAGCTCACCCAGAGTCTATGATATTCTGGTCCTTCGATATGGCTCAGTACTGATCTTTTAGAAAAGTAATAGCATGCCGCAAAATATCTTAAGATGAGTTGTTGTTTTTTTCAAATCCCTAAATGAGCATTAACAATAGTGATGCTTTCCTTAGCAGACACTTCTAATAATAAAACTACTGTAAAGTGTAAAGTGTAGTTTGCAAACCACAGTGTGTGTGTGTGTGTGTGTTCACTGTTCATCCATAATCTCTGCTCGCTGTCAGAAACAATAATTCCTATTGATTTATTAGTGATCTCATCATTGTCAAACAGACCAGTTTACCAAAGTGAACCGGTTCTGCAGCCATCTCATCTGCCTTTACCACCAATTAAGGAAGTGAACATTGTTAATGATATTTAACTTTATTAGCATGAGTGCACACACGTGGCCATCGAATCAAGTGTGGGTGAAATAATAACAAATTGATAATGAAAAAGTAAACAGTCCGACTAATAAAACTCACTCATTTTCAGCCACCTGACACGCATAGGGTGCGGAGACATCATTGTGACATCATTACGTGACGTTTAGCGATCAATGATTTTAGAGGTACAAAAAGGCTACGAATAAAAACCGGGCAATTACCGCTGAACGATTGCTAGACTGCTTTCGGAGCATCAAACTGAGGGTGAGTGAGGTCCTTTCACATTTGATTGACGGGAAATTGGTTTGTCTTTCTCTACTAAACGTTCTCATTTTCATTCTTTTAAGGTGTGGAAATGTCTTTTCTCACGAGTCTGATGCAGGTGTCCATCCTTGCAATATTTCTTCTGCACTGTGCGACCAGCCTTCCTGTCTTGGGCAGGTCAGGACATGTTCCAACTCTAGAAAAACTCTGCCAAATATCTGACCTCCATCTTGTTCTTTGTGGTTTTTCTGGTAAAGAAACGAAAAGCCGAGTTAACAACACTAGCGTCATCAGTTCTGGAACAATTCAATTCATGGAAGAATGGTTTTACTAATTATTCATACGTCAAAAATATTCCACTAATCTTTAAATTTCAATACTTCCACTAGTCAAACAGTTAAGTGCCCTGTCAAATCTAGTTAGCTCTTTATTTTCTTCTATCTCTTACTGTGTCTCTGTCTTAAAATGCCATCGGAAGGAAATATGATTTTCATTTTCACTCACCTTCACATTTTCACTGACACACACACCAAACAAACCTTTAGTGACGATAAAACTGTGTCATATTACGAGGTGTCCTCATACAGTCAGATAGATTTGCAGTGGATGTTTTTTATCTTTGAGTCATACGCTTATGCTCTGACTGTGTTAATTTGCTTTTATCAATGTTAGATATCTTGGAGAAGAGGACAGCATTATGAGAACCGACAGCATTTCTCCAAGAAGGACTCTGTTTCTGAGGGATGATGCAGATATGGCTGTTGCAGACAGAAGCGGGTGGGTCTCATAAAGTTTGATTGTTCATCAACAAGTGACTTTTGTTCTGCTACTTTGTGTAGTCCACAGAAGACCGCCCCTTATGGACAGTAAAAGTGACACACTCTGATAAATAAAGAGACATGTTTCTTCTACTCAGCCAGTTCTTTGTAATATATTCATTCAAATGAAACGACTGGGCACATGAAACAAGATGTGAATAAAATACATATATTTTGAGCATTTATGTGGAAGATATTTATGTAATTATCCAGAAACAAGGGTTTGAGCGTGCAATGGTTAAAAAGATAAATAAATAAAAAATAGAAAGAAACTGAAGCGCAATATAATGACGAGTAGCGTTAAAGCATCATTCATTCAAAATTGAAAATGCTGTCATTATTGACTCTTATGTTGACTTAATTTTTTCCTCTCTGGAGAAACAGACACCATTAACTTGCAATGCATCTTTTTTCTCCATACAAACGAAAATAGTGACTGAAGCTGATATTCTGCCAAACATTTTGTGATTTTTATGTTTTGTTTTCCATTTTGACTGAAATATATCATTTATATAAGCCGAGTACTTTCCACTTTATTGCTTCAGTGCTTCAAAGCCATTCATGTATTAACTTTTAAATAAATTAACATTTATCGAGTATTTTCTACCCTTTTCACCCCAATTTGGAATGCCCAATTCCCAATGCGCTCGTGGTGGCGTAGTGACTCGCCTCAATCCGGGTGGTGGAGGACAAATCTCGGTTGCCTCCGCATCTGAGACCGTCAATCCGTGCATCTTATCACGTGGCTTGTTGAGCGTGTTACTGCGGAGACCTAGTGCGTGTGGAGGCTTCACGCTATTCTCTGCGGCATCCACGCACAACTCACCACACGTCCCACCGAGAGCTAGAACCACATTATAGCGACCACGAGGAGGTTACCCCATGTGACTCTACCCTCCCTAGCAACAGGGACAATTTGGTTGCTTAGGAGACCTGGCTGGAGTCACTCAGCACGCCCTGCATTTGAACTTGCGATTCCAGCTGTGGTAGTCAGCGTCTTTACACGCTGAGCTACACAGTCCCCCTACATTTATTGAGTTTGATATCTGCTACAAGTAATACCTGACTGACTCTGACCTGCAGCTCCCAGAGATCTTGGCTTCAGACGAGGCAGTTGGGCGACATTGAGTTCACAAACAGATATGCTGAACTGCTGAGATCCAAAGCTAAAATCACCTCAGTGTGTTCCTTTCTGAAACGCGTGCAGAACAGCAAGAAAAGGTAAATCAGTCCTGTCTTCCTTTTTAGGACCTTCCTCACTTTCAAACACAAAATCTCTGTCAAAAGCAACATTTGTTTGGATTTGCAGCTTAGCTAATTAGAAATACAAAAGTATTTAGAGCCAACTCAATTATCATTTTACATAATTATATGTAACGTCTATACTTGTTAGCAGTTTACTTAATGATGCATAACGTTCATAGCTTTCTTTTAGCAGTGAGCAAACTAAGTTATCTTTATACGAAATACCATGTAACGATACGTAATACAGATTACTTACAGCAGTCGCGAACTCTGTTATTAAATCTAACATTGTTACAATACATAATGTAAAGTTTTTTTCTAAGCAGTCAGCAAACTCATTGTTATATATAAAGCTATAGGTAATGTATAGCTTTCTCTTAGCAGTCGGCAAACTTGCTTATCGTTAAATGTTATGAAACAACACATCAAGCTTTCTTTTAGCAGTTAGCTAACTCCGTTACACTTAAACGTAATGTTACGTAACTATTGTAGCTTTCTTTTAGCAGTTAGCAAACTCTGTTAGTAAAACGTAATGTTACGTAACTATTGTAGCTTTCTCTTAGCTGTTAGCATACTCAGTTATCGTTAAACGTTATGAAACATAACGAATTACGCTTTCTCTTAGCAGTTAGCAAACTCTGTTAGTAAAACGTAATGTTACATAACTATTATAGCTTTCTCTTAGCAGTTAGCAAACTTGCTTATCGTTAAATGTTATGAAACATAACACATGAAGCTTTCTTTTAGCATTTAGCAAACTCTGTTACAGTTAAACGTAATGTTACGTAACTATTGTAGCTTTCTCTTAGCTGTTAGCAAACTCTGTTAGTTAAACGTAATTTACGTAACTATTGTAGCTTTCTCTTAGCAGTTAGCAAACTTGGTTATCGTTAAATGTTATGAAACATAACACATGAAGCTTTCTTTTAGCATTTAGCAAACTCTGTTACAGTTAAACGTAATGTTACGTAACTATTGTAGCTTTCTCTTAGCAGTTAGCAAACTCTGTTAGGTAAACGTAATGTTACGTAACTATTGTAGCTTTCTCTTAGCAGTTAGCAAACTCTGTTACAGTTAAACGTAATGTTATGTAACTTTTGTAGCTTTCTCTTAGCTGTTAGCAAACTCGGTTATCATTAAATGTAATATTACGGAGTATGTATAGGTTTCTCTTAGCAGATACCAAACCCAGTCATCCTTAAACGCAACGAAAAGTAATATATAGCTTTCTCTTAGCAGTCAGCAAACCCTGTTATTGTTAAACGGAATGATACGTAACTTTTGTAGCTTTCTCTTAGCATTTAGCAAACTCACTTATTGCTGTACGTAACAATACATGACACGTACAGTTTTCTCTTAGCAGTCAGCAAACTTAGTCGTTACACTTAACAAAATGCTACGTGTATAGCTTTCTCTTTACAGTCAGGAAACTCAGTTTTAGTTATATGTATATTGATAACAGTTTGTTCTTTGAAAATGCTCCCAAGTTAAAAGTCATGTATGACATTTAAACCATACTGTGCATTGCTTGCATGTACAGCATGTTTATGAAGCACTCTCTTGCTTCTTTGCAGTGGCTCTGGTGGAGATTCAGAGAGGTTGATGTCCCTGATGAAACAGTATTCGTGTCCAAACGTGTACCAGTAACGAATTTGACTGGCATGTCAGCTTACTATCCATCAACGAAGAAACACGAAGACACAATTTCACAAAATGTCTGAATCAGTTTGCTGTAAAATTGTGAAATATGTTTTAAACAAACTGTTGTACATATTTGAATAAACAAAGACATTGACTTTTTCCAAATGTGCCACACAAATTACCTGTAGATTTTCTGTGCGTTCTTTGTTTTTTTTTGTTTTTTTTAATTAGTTACAACACAAATAGTTTCTCAGAAACAAATTCAACTGAGTTCTGAACTGACAAAAAGATTAATCAGTTAATAGTTGTTTTGCCCATTAAATCACAAAGTAGCTTTTTCAAAAGCACACATTGGTTTCCATATAACACTAAATAAGAACTTTATTACCTACATGATTTTACAAAAACCTTTTATGACACAATAATGTGTATGACAAGTACTTACAATCATAATTTAGATGTGGCCAATCACAGGCTGGACTAGCAGAGGATTTTGTTTCCTCATAGCTTCTTTCGTAATTACAATTGTGCCCAACATATTTTACAATGTACTTATGCATCACAGTACTTGTATGGGAGCTATTAAATAATTGTGATGGCTCCAATCAGTTGCTTGAAGATTACAGTTACCGCAGTGAAACTTATGATGTTGGTATGAATCGCCATTATCACATTCCCAACAGGGATTACAGTCGTAAACTCATCACATGCTTTTATTTGCTTCTAGTCCAGGTTGATTTATTCAATAATTTAGATTGAATCTCACAACTATTCATTCGATAGATTAGCAAGATCACTTTTTTGACAACTGTGTCCATTATTTTAGATGTATTGCCATTGCATCATCAAGAAACATTTTCTGCTGGAATAGACATTCACAAGGCCAAACAATGGTATGCAAAAAATAGCACTTTTGCTAAATGGGAACAATGCTAAATCACAGACATTTATCACAAGAACATTTTTCCATTACCAAAAACAATTTATCCATGAATGAATGTTGCATTTATATAGTGATTTTATGAACAGGGGACTCTCCTCAACCACCATCACAGTGTGCCGCATCCACCTGGATGATGCAACGGCAGCCATAGTGCACTAGTACGCTCACCACACACCAGCTATTGGTGGAGAGGAGAGAGTAGAGTGATAGAGCCAATTAATGGATGGGGATAATTAGGAGGCCATGATTGAGAAGGGCCAATGGGGGGAATTTAACCAGGACACCGAGGTTACACACCTACTCTTTACAAGAAGTGCCCTGGGATTTTTAATGACCATTGAGAGGCAGGACGTCGGTTTAATGTCTCATCCAAAAGACTGTGCCTTTTAACAGTATAGTGTCCCTGTCAGTATACTGGGGCATTAGGGCCCACACAGACCGCTGGGTGAGCACCCCCTGCTGACCTCACTAACACCTCTTCCAGCAGCAACTTTAGTTTTCCCAGGAAGTCTTCCATCCAGTTACTGACCAGGCTCATCCTTGCTTGGCTTCAGTGGGTAACCAGTCTAGAGCTACAGGGTGATATGGCTGCTGTCCATCCATATAACCACAAGAAAGAAAAGTCGTGAATGAGAGCTTTTTAATTTCACAATTGTTTCTCCAAGGTATTCATGACGTTAAAAGGAGAGCAAATGGACACTTTTGCTTAAATCTCTTGCTCTTGAGAAAAAGACTCCTCTAGAATTTGCAGAAGAGATCTCGACAATGTCTTAAACTGTGCTTGGATTTGCTAAGAGACCAAAGTCTGCATTTAAAAGTCAGAGATTACAATATATATGCCGAAATGTCTTATCAATTTCTTGCAAGACCAAAATTATTGGAGCTATCCACATTCATTTTATAGGCCTATTCTTTTACTGTGTCAGCAACTGTCTCAGTTGTGTATCTTTTTATTTCTCCAGAGGTATCTTAGGGGACACATTTGGTACTTTAATGAAATGTGCAGTAAGTGATGGTAAATGGTCTGCACTTATATAGCGCTTTTTTAACCTTAGCGGTTTTCAAAGCGCTTTACACTGTGTGAGACACACACACACAAACACACACA
Source organism: Moxostoma hubbsi (assembly GCA_032164185.1). Taxonomy (NCBI): domain Eukaryota; kingdom Metazoa; phylum Chordata; class Actinopteri; order Cypriniformes; family Catostomidae; genus Moxostoma; species Moxostoma hubbsi. Next base: position 4,816,191 of record JAVLUX010000040.1, read on the forward strand.
CACAGAGCAGAGCTGCCATGCAAGGTGCTAGCCTGCCATTGGGAGCAACTTGGGGTTCAGTGTCTTGCCCAAGGACACTTCGGCATGTGGAGTCGTGTGGACCGGGAATCGAACCACCATCCCTGGGATTAGTCGCCCCGTGATAACACCATTAAGTCTCATGATCAATGAAAGAGCACCCTCCGATCAATACATTTGTCCTTTGAATATCAATGTTGTCTATAACAATGGATGTTTCATTCACACATTTGAGGATGGCCGGAGTTATAGGTCCTTTGTAAACATCGTTCTCATTGCGGTTACACTTTAAGAGATGTACATGTATAGAGGTTGCTCAGACAGATCAAAAGTCCACCTCTGATTATATTTATGGCCAATAAAGCCGAGATAAGCTTTCGTCTCAAAGGTTAAGATTGAAGTCAGTTTCTCACATTGACTACTGCTTGCAAACGCTCATTGTGAGGAGCGAATGAGCTGGAACAAAAGGGGTCATTCTCAATATTTCTTTGTTATTGATCCATCATCTAACATAGAGAAATGGATTTAAGACCTAGTGGTTCTGCGGTTGTTTTCTGTCTACTGGTTATCTTCAACCTGGGCAAGTTCAGTCAAGCGCAAACTGGTAAGAGCTTAAAGTTTTGAATAAAAAAATATTAGACAATCAGGTTTTCATTTGTAGACTTTGATATAAAACATATCAGTTGCCAAGTGATTTGAGAGCTGTCTTGGGGCGGCTGTGGCTCAGGTGGTAGAGCGGGTCGGCCACTAATCGCAGGGTTGGTGTACTTGGGCAAGACACTGAACCTGAATGGGTGAATGGGACACAGTGTAAAGCGCTTTGGAAACCTCTAAGGTTAAAAAATGCACTATATAAGTGCAAAGCATTTATTATACTATGCTATTTTTAAAAAGTGTCATTTTCTCTTTCTAAGGAGTTATGTAATTACTATTAAGAGTAAAAATCATATAACAGTTCACTTCACAAAATGTATAACAAATGTGTTAATAAATAAGAAATAAAGCAATAAATGTAGTGAGAATTACATAAAAGATGTAGGAACAAATATGGAACAAAACAAAATACACTTATTTATTATGGGCTACTGTACATTCTCTGAAAAGACCTCTAGGTGTTTATTTGTCTTGTTTAATAGATGTTTAGCTATTTTTAGTGAAAAACAACAAAAAATGCTGATTAGCAGTTACAAGAACACAAAGAAGAACAGCTTACGTGGTCGATTTTATTAGAAACTCTGAGTTAGCAACTCAGTTAGCAACATTAATAGTTTGAGATACACTTAAAACAATTGATAAAATACAATAAATTCAATTAAATGGCAGTAAAAACATCAATGTTCGATATGTGTGCTCTCAAAAACATGTTTTAACCTGTTATTAAGATTTACACGTTTAAATTCAGTCTCACTAGGCCTATACTTGTTTTAAGAAAGATTACAGAGCGCATTTTGGCAGATTTGCTCCACTTGTTTAAAGCATGAACTGAAAACTGAATTATCTTTTTTTTTTTTTTTTATATATATATTTTCTTTCTTTTTTTTAACTGTGTTGATCAGAATCACGTAAACGTATCAAACATTATAATACTGATTTCACTTTCTCTGAATACAGAACTTTGCTATGTGGAAAATGCAGAGCTTAACTTTATTTTTGTGCCGGAGAACAACTCTATCGATGCCACAATTGCAACAATTATAGCTGATGAGGGGGTGACGGTCCGTATCACTAAACAGCAACCAGAGAATCTCTTCAGTCTTAAAGACCGCAGTATCACTGCCAATGTCGTGCTGGACTTTGAGGTAAATGTATCTTATAACATTATTAATGGCAAATATGAAAAGCAAATCTGTTGTTGTGTTCAACCAATACTCAATAAAGCTAAAGTTTCCTAAGCTGTTGTAAAAAAGCATAAATGTCCCCCCAGGCCTCCTCATTATATACAAAATGACCAGTAATATATGTTTTGTGGTTTTCTTAGACATTTGTCGAGCCCTATTCGGTGGACATTGAGTGTACAAAAAATGATTTAACTGTGAGTATATGGTATTTCATTTAAAACAATTAAAACCATAGTACATTTAATAAAAAAATATGATTTTGACAAGTTAAAGGAATATTCCAGGTTTAATTCAAGTTTAGCTCAATCGAGCTATATAGCGGCGCCGTTTTGTGGTCTGTTCTGCATAACGCTGCAGTCCATTTTAGCTTACTGCGGCCCATTCGGCCCATTTCGCGGCCGACCCACCGGCCCGCTCAGTTCTCTCGATGGCCAGTCCCTTCTGATTCGGCCCCAAAGTGCGTCGGCCCACCGGGAAAATACTCGGTATGACAGATTACCAGTTCAGCCTCACTGTAACCTTTGATTAAGAAAAGGAGAGACGTGTCAATACTAATTTTTGTGGTAATCAACATTACGCCACAAATGCTGATGATTGAGCTTAACTTGTATTGAACCCGGAATATTCCTTTAAACAAAATACTCCTTGTTTCTCTTTGTGTATTTACAATGTTTACTGAACTATTACAGTAAATGAATCTCCTGCATGTCATCATTTGATCTTTTAGACCTTATTGACACTGAACATAGCTGTTGAGAACATAAATGATAATCCTCCAGTATTTGCAGAGAGCCAGTTCACATTTGACGTCAATGAGGTACAAGAACATATCTCATTTTACCTGTTTAGCTGATAAAATGAATGTTGCTTATGCTGTATGGATTAGTTTGTCTTTATTCTTTTATCTGCTTTTGTTCATGATTGTTTTAAAAAGTAGAAAAAATGTAATTCTTTCAATTTTGTAGTTAACAATAGAGGGTACCGCTGTGGCGAAAATCACTGCAAAGGATGCTGACAATGATCAGCTCTACTATAAGCTGATTTCACCCGAGGTACATCTGAGATGATTTCTATAACTTGTCATAACTAAGTGAACATATCTACACATTCTTAAAATAAAGTCAAATAAAATGTTATTTATATTTATAGCAGAACAGTGGAAGTTTAAGGCTTGTTTTCAGAGAATTCATATTTTGAGTATTTCGTATTTCTTTTGCAATGTACATAGAAACTTCTATTGTATACTTGCATTGGAATGTCGTCAGATGGCCAAGAGTTCCAAAAGGAATGCTGTACACATTCTATTAGAACTATTTTCTGCACACAATTACATAAATGTGTTTCTAAATCTGTCTAAAAAATTTTTTTTTTTCAGGGAGAATTTGAACTGCGGGCCACTTTTGATCCTGACATACTGGTGAAAAAACTTCTGGATTATGACAAAATTCAAAAAGTCACAATGACGTTGTATGCACAGGTGAGTTTGTTGTCCTGGAGATTTCTCTGAAGAATGTTTAAAGGGTCCCTTTTTTTATGGCTATGACATTATTTGATGTCAAACACAAAAGGAGATGGTTAGCAGAATATCAAGGTGATTTTTTTTTTTTTTTTTTTTTTTTTCTCTCCCAAAAATCAAAAGTGGACAGCAATTTTGTTTTGTTTGGCCATGCTACAAAAATATAGGATACTTTGTGTGAGGAACAGACTGAAATTTGAGTCACAAAATAATTGTCATCTCACCCATTCTAAACATGATACAAGAGCAGCTCGCCTGACATGGCAGGGGCTGAGTGGGGTCTGAGGGGGGCATTGTCCCATACATTTTCCTTGTACACCCAAAGAAACTTCTGACACCCTCCTTTCAGTCTGATAAAGAGAGAAATGAACAATTTCCCTCCTTTAAAAATAAAAAGCAAAAATCTAGGTTACAGTGAAGCACTTACAATGGGAGTCAATGGGGCCAGGGCTGGACTGGGAAGAGAAATCAGCCTGGGATTTTACATAGCAAGGTGTGTGTGTGTGTGTGTGTGTGTGTGTGTTGGGGGATTTGCGGGCCTTTTCTGCATATCGCTGCGCCATTTTGTGGTCCGTTCTGCATAACGCTGCAGTCCATTTTAGCTTCTTGCGGTCCATTCGGTCCATTTTGCAGCCGACCCACCGGCCCTCTCAGTTCTCTTGATGGCCAGTCCCCCCTGATCGGCCCCAAAGTGCGTCGGCCCACCGGGAAAATACCCGGTATGCCAGATTACAGTCCAGCCCTGAATGGGGTCAATCTGTAAACGTTTAAAAACTCACTGTTTCAAAAGTAAAGCCACAAGATGTAAACAATATCTACCACTTGCACACCCAAAAGGTCAAAATAAGTGATGGCACTGATCCAATACATGGATCGGTATCGGGTCCGATACTGCCGTTTTTACCCAGATCGGGTATCAGCCCGATGAGCCCGATCCGCATGTTGGTCATTGACTTTACTGTCAAGCTCAAATAATGGCATAAATAACCTTCAAATCACCATTAAAGTAGTCCATAGAACTTGTGCATTTTATTCAACCTCTTACAGTCATCCAAAATCGTATTATTATTATTATTAGAAATGACAATAAAAACAAATCGGCTCCCAAAAATTACTTTGTGATTGAAAAGTGGATTGATATACTAAAAAAACTAAAATAAAAAATATGAGAGAGAGAGAGAGAGAGAGAGAGAGAGAGAGAGAGATTGTATCTTAGTTCTGTGGTCCGACCCCATTTAAGTGTCTTACATATGGTTTCAGAAGACTTGGAATATAGCAAAAACATGTTTGGATTGCTTTTTTGGTAGTTATTGTATGTCATTTTTGGGGTTTGCTTGTATAAATCCCTGTCCACTTTCACTACATGGAAAAGAACAGTCTGGACATTCTGCTAAATATCTCAATTTGCTTATCAAATAAAACGAGGGTGAGTAAATGAAGACCAAATGTACATTTTCCGTGAACTATCAATTACATTTTTCAAGGGTGGTTCCTTTTGTCTAAAAATACTTGATTGATATTGAAATCAGATGGTGCAAATTAATGGTCTTGATCATTTCAGGACACCCAGGACTCTTCAGCTGCAGTTTCCCACACTGCCTCGACCACTATCATAGTCAATATCATAGACATTGACAATCGTCCACCATGGTTCCTGCCATGTACAGAAATGGAGATCAGCACCAGCAAATTGTGCCTGAACGCTGGCTACGAAGGGATAGTCAGCTTAAACGAACAAGCGGTGGGTATCCCTTCCTGTACTGTTGAAGATGTAGGTAGAGGTGCAAATATGTGTTCTAACAAAAATTTTAAAAACAAGGAAAGTGCATCAGGCAAAACTATGGCTATAATAAAATTGCATATCAAACAGAAATATGTGTAAAGTAACTTTTACTGTTGAGGTTGCTGCCATTTTTGTTCTTTTTACTCAACTTTATGATGGCAAAATCAGTTTAAATCCATCAAATTCATAAATGGATGTTTTTTCAACTTCAGGAACTTTCATGCCCCAGGGTTTGATTATTATTAACCTTTTCTATTTGTTATGCAAAGGTCACATTAAACTGACTTGGATGCTTTTTACCAGGCCTTCATCATTTATTTGTGGTACATTGAAGTATGAAGCAAGTGATATTTGAAGAAAACAATGATAAATTAATTTAAATATCACGTTTATTGGGCAACAATTCCAACCAAGCTGTAATTTTGTTAAATTACGAAAAAAAAAAAAGTGTTAAAATATTATTTAATTTTGTGCATGTAGCAAACATAAAATAGTAGCAAGACACATTAATTTGGCCATTATTGGGTTGTCCCAGACTTCCCCGCAATGTTGAAGAGGCATGTCATCCATGACACCCCCTCCACATCCAAAGCTTTCAGCATTTCTGGTCGGATCTCATCAATCCCCGGGGCTTTGCCACTGCGGAGTTGTTTGACTACCTCAGTGAGCTCCCCCAGGGAAACTGAATCTGATTCCCCATCAGCCTCCGGCTCTGCCTCTAGCATAGAAGGCATGTTGGGATTTAGGAGTTTTTCAAAGTGTTTCTTCCACCACCCAATAACCTCCTCGGTTGAGGTCAACCGGGTAGGGAAGGAGGTATTGCCCCAAGTGAAGGAGTTCAAGTACCTCGGGGTCTTGTTCACAAGTGACGGGACAATGGAGCGGGAGGTTGGCTGGAGAATCGGGGCAGCGGGGGCGGTATTGCACTCGCTCTTTTGCACCGTTGTCACGAAAAGAGAGCTGAGCCGGAAGGCAAAGCTCTCAATTGACCGGTCAATTTTCATTCCTACCCTCACCTGTGGGCATGAAGGCTGGGTCATGACCGAAAGAACTAGGTCGCGAGTACAAACGGCCAAAATGGGTTTCCTCATAAGGGTGGCGGGATTCTCCCTTAGAGATAGTGTGAGGAGCTCAGTCATCCGTGAGGAGTGCAGAGTTGTGTCAAAAGGAGCCAGTTGAGGTCATTTGGGCATCTGGTAAAGGATGCCCCCTGGGCGCCTCCCTAGGGAGGTGTTTCAGGCACGTCCAGCTGGGAGGAGGCCTCGGGGAAGACCCAGGACTAGGTGGAGAGATTACATCTCCACATTGGCCTGGGAACGCCTCTGGGTCCCCCAGTCAGAGCTGGTTAATGTGGCTCGGGATAGGGAAGTTTGGGGCCCCCTGCTGGAGCTGCTGCCCCCGCGACCCGACTTCGGATAAGCGGTTGAAGATGGATGGATGGATGGATTATCCATTAACATTATATCCACCATTCTATTGAACACAAAACAGAATTTGAAATGTGCTAGAAATGGTACATTGTTGGACATTTTCAAAAATGATCCTATGATGCAGACATAGTTGACAAATTAAACAAACTATTGTATTGAGAGTGTGAAAAATGTTTTAATGAGACTTTACTCTCTAGAAGTACACAGTACATAAATTGCCCAAAGTTGAAGAAAAACCCAATTTTGATCTTGACAAAGATGTCCAAAACTCACAATAAGGGTCATTCTGACAAGGCATAAACACACAGTTAAAATATTGTGAAATGTGGTCAACAAAACCCAACACTCAGTGTAATTTAGTGTTTATTATTGTTTGTTGGGACAATGATTGAACTAGCCTTAAGAAATGAATAAATCTTGAGTTACAGAAACAGCCGTGACACCGTCCAGATAGACATATGATATTTTTTGTACACTACAGACAGGTCCTTTGCCCTTGAAGCCAGGTCCAGTCCAAGCTATTGATGGTGACAAGGGTAGAAACGAGCCAATTGGCTACAGATTTCTTGGAGGTAAGATTCATTCTTTCACATTATGGTCCTCATGGGTTTATTCGTAATGAATAAGTTACACCAAATGGCCAAAATGATGTGGACACCCCCGTGAATAATGGTTGTGGATACATCCCTCAATTCCAGTGATTGATCACTGAGTGAATTTTCTTATTTTTTTGTCTATGTTCAGGAAATGAAGATGATACATTTGATATCAACGCTAACAGTGGGAGCATCACAATGCTAAAACCAGTTGGCTTAGCTGGCCCGTTCGTTCTTCAAGTTATGGTGAGAAAAATATTTGTAATTAGTCATTTCTGCAGTTAGACCACCATTCAGTTTTGAATGCACAATTGTGTGCTTTATATTAGAGTTTTATCTCCCAGAAATGAGCAGCAATAATGTTGTGCCAGCATTTTGAAAGATCTATTGATCAAGGATGCAAGTGATGCAAATTATGACCTCAAAGATCATCTCACCACATCCTGGAGTTGCTTCCCAACCCAACTTTCTTCTCTGTCTCCATAGGCATATCAAGAGCAGAAAATTGATCAGTTTGCCACCACCACAGTCATCCTAAGGGTGGTGGTGACTAGTAAGCATCCTCCTAAATTTGTGAAGCCCAGTTATGAAGGTTGTATCTCAGAGGACGCAGGTGTGGACAGCTTGTTACTGGAGAGCCAGACCTCCAACAAGCCCCTCCGTGTAAAGGCAACAGATGAAGACTTTTCTAATGTAAGAACTCAAACTGCACTCTGGTCTGTGCACGGTCCATCCCAGAGCTGCATGTTAATGTTAATCTATAATAAAAAAAAAACACTGCCTTTAAAGGGAAATACCTAAGGCCTCATTCATGAAACACAGGCAGAAAGAACTTGTGTAAATAATTTGTAAATCCTTCTTTCATCAAACAAGAAAAAAAATCTGCCTGTGGGGTAAGCAAAATAAACTTAATTCAAAGGGAAAACAAGTTTCTTTTGCTTGGATTGGACTAAATTGTTCATAAAACAATTATCATGTAAATAGTAGCGTTGAACTGAAATGTAACCGCAGTTTAGTTATAGCGGGAAGACTAGCAGCTGTACATCATCGCACCATTAGCTAGTTAACGTCTAGCCAATCACATGTTAGTCATTGCTTTATAAGTCTGCTCACAATCACATTGCTGTTTCAGTGTGCTAACATGGCAACCTCCACCACCCCACCACCACCTGTTGAGTCCCGTCCTGCACGGAGGTAGGCTCCTCGCCCCTGCCTCCTATCTCCGGCAGGATAAGCCGGTTTCGAGACTTCTTTGGACTGCCAGATGGGGGCTTACGCCAAAGAGTGAAATTACATTTCCGTTTTATATTCATCAAATAAAACTCTGCAAGTCTTCCTGATAGAACCATTCTTATGTAAATCCTCAAACCGAATTTTTTAAAACACATTGTAACTTCATGCTTTGAATTGAATCGTTCATAAATTCATTCGTACGTAAACCGTCGCATTCGATTCAACGCTACAGATCGATTTACTCAGAAATTCAATACTTGTGTTTCATGAATGAGGCCCATAATCTTTATGTTTCTGGAGTGAAATGCTGAACTTGTTTCTTCATAGGGGGTGAATCCTAACATCGGATTTGAGATTGTAGATGGCACTGGCTTCTCGATAACTCCAGAAGGCTTCATACTCATGGCAAAGGCACTCGCCCCTGGCACTGTCAATTTACAAGTGAGAACTTAACTTTTGCAATGTTTATGTTTAACCCTTTAAAGCCTGAGCCCAAAATTACGAAACTTCCATTCTGTGCCAGAATATGTTATGCATATCCATATTCATATTGTATTCATATACCATCACACAACTGAACTGTATAATACCATATTAAAGAGAAGAACAAGGGCTTTCAAATGATATAAATATATGTAATCATCCTTTATCAATATTACACAGCAATATTTACAAAAATCTTCTCCGGCCACCATACTTCATCAGACATCTGCATTTTTAACCATTTTAATTACAAGATAGAGGGAAACTTAGAGTGTATGAAATATAAATAATTTTGTGGGCAATGTAGAATAGCAGACCGATTATAAATATAATCTACTGTTTAAATGTTAGGACCATCTTAGTGATTAGTGGGAAAACATTTATAATGTTAAGATTCATTTCACATGAACATTCCTCAAATACTCCATTTGAGCACCTGTAATAATAAATTGAAACTGCATCTGAAATTGAAGGACACAAACACTGAAATATACATTTTACGTGTTCAATAAAACACACACTTGACACACATATTTAATTTGAACATTATAATTACACATGAATTACACAGCAAAACATTCAAAATCAAACTTTCGAACTATCTACGGTAAATATATTTTTAATAAAGAGTGCAGGAACATAATATAAATAAATTCATAAATACTCAACAACCGCAATACCTGTGGAGAGTAGAGAGGGAGAAAAGAGGGGAGGGGGTGGACAACAACACCAGTAAACAGAGCCAAACCTAGGCCTCTTCGTGAAACTGGTCACACTCGGCTGAGCGCCAGGACTGAAAACAGTTCCTATCGCGAACCAAGCAAAGTCTTTTGCATTACATTGCGTGCAACAAAGTAAAGTAGTGCAACAAGCTACTATAGTTTTATTTTCAATCCTACTTTTCCGATAGCATAGCCAACATCTCTTAGAGGACTCTTCAAATTTAGGGACATGGGCTGTGTGGAGTGATGTCGAAGGAGGGACTACAGGCTTTAGTGTATGCAAAGGGAAACTTGCGTGAATATCGATACCTCCCAGCTAACGAGCCAGATTTTCTCTGAAATCTATCTGGGTTAAGTTCACCGGTCTACACTCATCCCCTGGTGCCGCATGAATGAGTTGCAATTCCTTAAACAATATTATACTATTGACGATGGCAATGTCTATGAAGTGGGGAAAAAAAAGTAGTCTTCCCCCACTTTTGAGTTTTTTGTAGGATGTCGTAAGATTTGATCATTTGGTCTGACCTATCAACACTGCCCATGTTTGTTATCACTGATCACAGTGGGCTGGAGGGCTGCTAATTTTGTCCTGTCGCCATCATTTTTTACAAGCCTAGTAATTTTGGTTGAGCCATTCGCTTTGTGGAAATTGGAGAGGCATGTTACTGCACGTGTGTCCTTCCACTGAATTACAAGTATATTCCCATCAATCCTACACCACATTATATCCCCACGAGCTGTCTTGCGTTCCCATCTTTTAATGTATTTAAATTCTGCAGGAAACAGATTACGATTCACTCTGCATGTCCCACAAGCATCAGTTCCCATTTCTAGCAACTTAACCATAAGAGCTGGGGACGTGTAAAAGTTGTGAAACCAAACATTGTGGCCCTGGTCTTACTGCTGAATGGCAGCAGTAACGATTCAACTACTTTGGTGGCTAAGTCAGTTACACGGCCATCACGACTACCTGTGTAAACATTAAAGTCGAGAGTACATCCCGAGTCTGATGTTGCAATTACTCATAATTTAAAACCCCACCGAGAAGGCTTGCCCTAAATGCATTGTTTAAATCCTGACCTAGCTTTAGACTTGACCATACGTTCATCTATTGCAAGATTTTGGTTAGGCTGAAAGAGCTGCTGGCATTTTTGTTTGAGGCGGTCCATAAGATAACACAACTTGCTAAGGTGATCCTGATTATCCTCTGTGGTAGGATCTATGTAGAGCTGCTAAAAGAGCCTCATAGAGGTCACGCGACATAAGTCCCCTTGCTCACAAGCCCCGAAGGGACTTGGTTCCCCAATGACGATGGGAATCAGGGAGAATTGAAACCCCATATAAATGAGCAACCTAAGAAATTAGTAAAATTCTTCAGGGTCACCTCCTTCCAAGCTCCTTGGTACCTGGAATATGACGGACAGTTTAGGATGTGCTTCCACCCCTGACGGTTTGTAAACCGATACAAACCGTGATATATCTGCATATCTAAGCAACTACAGCCGGAGTAAAAAAACAGCATGAAAAAGTCAATTTCTCGCTACATCATATTGGAGGTTGACCCCATAGCCTGACGCACACTACCTAAGTCAATACCGGATAGATGGCTAGGCTTGAATGGGAGAGGTTTTGGTGCCTGAGAATCAATAATAACTAGCGTTTAGCTTAAATTGTCATGAGTATCTAGGCATGGTGATTGGATGGCGAAGATATAGAGACAGGAACCATGGGAATAATTGTTCCCAAATTTGAACGCTCTGGCTGGTAAGGGTTAACGCAATTTCTACATTTACATTTTTTTTTTATAACTGTCTGACTGAAATATTCATATATTACTATGTTATTCAATGTGACTTAGATGAGGGTGGTTGACATGACCAACAACGAATCAAGCATCACTTCCCTTACCGTAGAGGTTACTCCAGGTAAGACAGAATCAGTACTGCATTCTACCAATATAACACCTAGTTATATTCATGCCAATATTATTGCGGAGCCTGATGCAATCTAAACAGGTTTAATCAAAAGTGGCTAAAAAGGTGTGAGCTAATCACAGCGATTTTGCCTGGCTTTAAGCTAGCTTTCAGCAAAAGGTATTGGTGATGGGAAGCATGGATATACTTTGATGCTGCAAGGGTTGTGCTAAATCCATTTACATTTCAGGCCATTTAAAGAGATTAGCTAAACATCATTACAGAGCCTTAATCAGCGTATTCATATTTTTTTTTTCTTCAGGAATTCCCACAACCACTATGGTCACTACTATCAATACTACATCTATCATAACCACAAATAAGATCACTGACACACCCCAAACAGAAAGTACCTCCACCTCTAACCCAGACACCTCTACCTCTAACTCTAACTCCGTCACCTCCACAACTCTTGGCCCCAACACAGGTACACTCGCTTATGCTAAGCTAACTAGCCTTGCTAATTCTTGTGGTGTGTTATGTCGTATGCTATGTTCGAAATAGCAGCCAAAGATGGTGGTCAGATGGTTTAACTGGCCTCTAAAACCAGCCAACAGTCCAGGCTGACCAGGCTGGGAGGCCAACTAAGACCAGAGCACCAATTTCGGCTGGTTGAAAGCTTGTTTGCATCAAGGTTGCATGTTTTATTCCACTAACACCTTGCAAATCTGACTGTTTAAGCCCTGCTAAAAACCTTAAACTAGCCTAAGCTGGTTTGCTGAACTATTGCCTGGTCAGTCTAGTCCATTAGCTGTTTTCAACAGGGTTTTGGGCATTTCAGTTGGTCAGATTTGGAACTAGACCAGTTAAAACAGCTTAACCAGCTAAGACCAGCAAACCGGCTTGGGCTGTGTGCTGTCAAGAGTTGTGAAAACACATAATTATAAAACACAGTAGATTGAGGGTCTACCAAAATCAAGCCAAATTAGTCACGGCAATTGGTGAATTTAATTGATGTTCACCATATAAGCATGCATATATAAACAGTGTATATCACATGTTCTGTGTTCCAGATGGGCCGCAGGTGAGAGTGGGTGGGTATAGAACAGAAGATATGGCAGCTCTAGGGGGCAGTTTGGCTGTGGTGATAATCCTGTGCTTGGTTTGCATCGGACTGCTGGCACACCGCGTCAAGGGCCATAACAAAGACTGGAAGAAACTTTCCGAAGCTAGCATCTTCCGTAGCACTGTGAGTTTATAATAAATGACTATTACACACAGACGTTGCTTTTTAGTTAACATGTTAAACACAAGCCAATTATTCAATGGCTGACGTTGAAACCAAAAAAATATTTTTTAAATGCTTCTGATAACAGAATACTTTTGCAGTTTGAAGAAAGATTTGTAGGCTTGCTAGTTGGCTGTGTTTTGGCTAATTGCTATATCTGAACGAAATATAGACTGATAGAATGAAATATGGAATGACAGATAGTTAGAACAAATGATAGAACAATAGATAGACAGACAGACAGACAGACAGATAGATAGATAGAACAATAGACAGACAGACAGACAGACAGATAGATGGATAGATAGATAGATAGATAGATAGATAGAACAACAGATAGATAGATAGATAGATAGATAGATAGATAGATAGATAGACAGACAGACAGATAGACAGACAGACAGATAGACAGACAGACAGACAGACAGACAGATAGATATATAGATAGATAGGACAGATAGATAGACAGACAGATAGATAGATAGAACAATAGATAGATAGATAGAACAACAGACAGATAGATAGATAGACAGATAAAATGACAGATAGATAGATAGATAGAACAATAGACAGACAGACAGACAGACAGATAGATAAAATGACAGTCAGATAGATAGATAGAACAATAGATAGATAGATAAAATGATAGATAGAACAATAGATAGATAGATAGATAGAACAATAGACAGACAGACAGACAGATAGATGGACGGACAGATGAATGATCGATAGAACAAGTTACTAACAATGGGTCAAACCTTAAAATAAACACTGTAATGCATATTTAGAGCATATCTTTTTCTTTTGGCAGTTGGGTGGGGGTTCGGGTAGTCCCAAGGAGGGTGTGCAGTACACTAACGAGGGCTTCCAGCATGATGATGGTTCTGTAAGCGTGATCTCTAGGGTGGCTGCTGACCTGGAGAAGAAACTAGAATCTGGGCTGAAGTCAGAACTGAGTCAAGCGTCACCACAAGAGCAGGTGGCACCCAGCAGCACTTCGATTCTCCAAACACCCGCCACCCGTAGCATTCAGCCCGATTCTGCCAGCCTGGGGAGTTTAGATACCCTAGGCGATGAGAAGGAGGTGAAACCGATCCTTACCAAAGAGCGACGTGCAGAGGAGGGCTACAAAGCCGTCTGGTTTAAGGAAGATATTGACCCTAACACCAAAGAGGACGTAGTCATCATTCCAAACACTGGTGACCTGGAGGAAGACCATGAAGAAGAGGATGACGATGAGGAGGAACAGGAAGATGATGATGATCTACAGACAGACATGGATGAAGGACTGGCCGGGAGATATTCTAGAGGCTTAGAAGATGAAGGCAGAATGACTTCAGATTTGTAGAGCTCTGATTGTAGAGCCAGTTTGGGGATTTCAAAGCAAATGGATGGCATATTTCTCAGCTGAAGGAACATTTCAGCGCAAAAGCTGCAAACAAATAGGACTTGAGTTTAGATAAAATGTTTGCCATTGTAGCAGAAGAGAAAATGTTAAAATGATCATTCAAGTTATTACATGTTTGCTGAAGAATCAATGAAAAAACTATTTAATTTATCATATGCCCTTTCTATTTTTAAGTTTGTAAATATAGTCCACACTGCAAAAAATCCAGTCTGGTCCCATGAAAAATATACGAATGTGGCAACAGTCAACCCGTCCTTTTCGGGTACCGCTGCAGTTCCGAGGTGAAATGTCCACTGTGTGGTGCTAAAAGCGAGTAAAATTTTCTCGCAACAGGTTTTAACGAGTTTTAAGCCAACAAAACCGACCTTCCTACCCTAAACCTTAAACCTAACCGATAGTTTTATAAAAAGCAAATGTGAGATGAAAAACGAAATTGCTGAAGCAGTCACGTCATTTTCTGATGCTTAGTAACATTTTTGGCGCACATGTCGACTCGTGTGCTTTTCAGGACTCGTACCTATGTTGATATTTCGTTCCGTTACTTCCATACACGCTGCTATGTTATGATATCGAAACACTTTTACTATAAAAATGCACCATTTGAAAAACTATACATTTGAACACTTGTATTACAGACCCACCAACATTTACACACTTATTCCAACGTGATTAGCTTCCGTAGTAGCTCACCTGATAGCGTTGGGCTTTTGACCCGGAAAACTGTGGGTCGAGACCAGTCAAGCACTCGAGCGGACATGTGAGACGGAATTGTCCCAGAAGTGACACGAAATGACGTGGTTACTTCAAATCATTTGCTTTAACACTATCGGTTAGATTTAGGAACTGGTTTAGGGTAAGGATGTCTTGTTCACCTCTCATTTGCTTTTAGGACGCTATTGGTTACGTTTAGGTGTTGGTTTAGGGTTTAGCTTAAAGTTTTAGGTTAGGGAGGTACTTTTGACTCATTTAAATCTAATCCATCTAATATTTACCTGAACCTCATCTGATTATGACACCATTTCACTCACTTTTGGCGCCCCAGGATGGACAATTTATTAGTAAACTGCAGCAAAACTTGGGATTTTCATCCCAAACTCATTTAGTGCTGACGTCAAATTTTAGCTTAGATGTTGCCATTACATGTGGAGACAGTTGTGATATCCTTGTGGCGTTAACTGCATGTTTATTTGTGTATGTGCTGTTGCCGTGGACTCTTGCCCTCGTATCACATAATCCATCCACAATAATCATAAATTGTTTTATAGCTGCTTAGATAACCTTTAATCATTAACCCGAGAACAGTCACAGGTATCTTGGTCCACCTTTGAGTGCTGTATTGTTCATTAGCATGCTGTTATGTAATGCATACCACAAACAAACAGACTGAAGGTCTATCTCTACAGGCGAATCATAAGAAACCTGTCTAGAACAAGTCCAGGTCATATTTCACCCCAAAATCAAACTGAAATAAATATCTAAATATATAGGCCTATATATCTGAATATCCAAATCAAGTGTATCCCTACTTGAGGAACATTTTGAAAGTTTATTTACCATGTCTATACTATATACTACTGTATATCTTGGATGTTAGCTTGATAATACCATGTGTTTTGGACACTCTGGCAATACCATGATATTCCTTTAAGTACTGTACATTGAAGTACCGTGATTTTACCAACTGATGCCATCAATGGTAACACCACAGCACGTTTTTATACCTTTTTACAAGGTGAAATAGCTCCTTCTTCAGGGTCACCACTTAATGTTTTCAAATGGGGAACAACAGCGCTCCTCTGGGGCCAACAAAAAATCTCTTTCATAAACACTTCACAGTTCATGGGACAACAGAGGGTTGTTTTCAGTATAATAAAACATATTTGACACTCTCTGATGTTTTTAATATTGCGTTTGATAGCAAAATATTGAAGCAAGAGGCATCTGCAAACAAAGCATGCTAGAGCGTTTCTCAAAACTACCTTCAGTCTTATGAGCTATTTCTGCAAAGACTTCTAAATGACTGATCCAAATGGATTTTTAGTAGCCAAACATAACAAATCATACATTATTCTCCCTGCCCAGTAGGGGGGATATTCACAAAGAATATGAATCACCTAAAACAGAAGAAGGAGAATGTAAAAGTGGAGGTTGACTGAGCAGGGAGGAGAATTTATAGTAAAAAATAAAGGACTTAAATATTTATTTGTTTCTCATCCACACATATATACTTCTAAATACATGGATTAAACCACTAAAGTCTTATGGATTGCTTTTAAGCTGCATTTATGTGCTTTTAGGGAGCTTCAAAGTTCTGGTCACCATTCACTTGCATTGTGAGGACCTACAGAGCTGAGAAATTCTTCTAAAAATATTTGTGTTTAGGAGAAGAAACAAAGTCATACACATACTTCGATGGCATGAGGGTGAGTAAATGATGAGAGAATTTTAATTTTTGGGTGAACTGTCCCTTTAAGTGTTCCAATACTTTTAGAGACAGCTTTATATTAGCCTGTGCTAATTCTTAAATAAGGTGGTATCTTTTCTTAAGCGTTAGAATTGTGATATAGTGTTCCTTCAAGAAACGCACCTTTCTTCACAGGAAGCTGAAAAACTTGGCAGAGTTTGGGGTGGGCATGTGTTTTGTACAGTGCTGGTTCGAGTAAGAGCAGGGGAGTCATCACAGTGATAAGGAAGCATTTACAATTTAAATGTCTCAAATAGATTAAAGAAAATTTAGGAGGAATCATACCTGTGCAATCGTACCCTGAAGTGACCTGTGCGAAAAAAAAAAAAAAAATCACAGATACTTTCGCGTGCACACCAGAAACCGTTTGCGTGCGCACGTTACAGTTCCGGTGTGTATAGCTCTTTTGTGATTGCGTCATTGCCATCATTCATTTACTCAAAGATATGAATTTATAGAGATATATTTTAAACTTGGCCTTCAATACAAAGACATTACTGTCTATGACTTGTTTGTTACTTCAACAGTCATAAAATATTAAATTAATAATTCACCCAAAAATCGAAACTCTGCCATTTACTCACCCTCACGTTGTTCCTAAATCACATGAATTTCTTTATTGTGTAGGGCACAAAAGGATATGAAAGGCAGAATGTTATGGACTAAGAGTCTCAGTCACCATTCAAATTCACTGCATCAATATTCTTTACAATGAATGTGAATGGTGACTGAGACTCTCAGTCCATAACATGCTGCCTTTCATATCCTTTTGTGCCCTACACAATAAAGAAATTCATTGTGTGAGCGCGCACACTGTCCCTCCCTGAGAGCCCTACAAAAATGCCAAATATCTGCCCCACTTTCCCATAAACAAGTCCAAATTACTCAGTCCTTTAGATACCTCTTCTTCAAACGCTGCCACCCTCCTCATCTCTGCACACCACTCCGGAAATTATGGCACTCTGTTGGACTTCCAACCCCTTAAAATGATCATAACACTTGTCAAAACATAGTTTTTTATAAATATGTCCCCCAAATTTATGACCGCTCCACCACCCAAAATACAAAGTCTGGATCATAGCAAAACTTGAGTGCCCAAAACGTCAAACAAACAGCTCTGTACCTTCATCCACAAATCTTGAATCATAATACACCCCAAAAAGGCCTGAGTTGTGTCCCCAACATCTGATTGACAACACCAGCAATTGTGTGTGTGTTTTAAGACCAAGCCTATATAATCTAGAGGGGGTCCAATACCAAATTCCAATCTTTTCCCCATAATCTCTTGATAGAAGCCAAAGATCCATTCCCCAGACTCTGAATAAGCAGGGAGGAATAAACTGGTGTGTGCTACTCCCAAAAAAACGTAAAGCGCATGTGGCATGTGACTTCTTTGCCATGTTTACCTCAAAGAACAAATATGTAACTTGGTGTATCGAATCTCACCGGATTATAACATAAAAATTATTACAAAAACAGCAAAGTGCGCAGAGCTCGCCGTTTAGACTTCTGCTTATCGCAAGGCGTCACATGATCTCCTTCAGGACTAATTTCAAAACAAATTGTATTTGGGGGCCTGGGTAGCTCAGCAAGTGGTGAGTTCGAATTCAGGGTGTGCTGAGTGACTCCAGCCAGGTCTCCTAAGCAACCAATTGGCCCGGTTGCTAGGGAGGGTAGAGTCACATGGGGTAACCTGCTCCTGGTCGCTATAATGTGGTTCTTTCTCTCGGTTGGGCACATGGTGAGTTGAGCATGGATGCCGTGGCTGTGGAAAATAGCGTGAAGCCTCCACACACGCTATGCCTCTGCGGTTACACGCTCAACAAGTCACGTGATAAGATGAGCAGTCTCAGACATGGAGGCAACTGAGATTCGTCCTCTGCCACCCGGATTGAGGCGAGTCACTACGCCACCAAGAGGACATAGAGCGCATTGAGAATTGGGCATTCCAAAATGGGGAGAAAAGGGGAGAAAAATAATGAATATTTGTAATTGCATTTTCTATTTTTGGATGCATTGCGTATTACCATTTGCATTTGCATTTACACAAACATTTTCCAAATTTCAATTGGAAAAGTAAAGTCCATTTGCACTTCCCATGACTTACAAGTTTAATTACAGCAATATTAATTACCCTATTTGCTATTTTACTTCCTCTGCGTCTCGTATGAAGCCTGCCATAATTCAACTTGAATCGCAATTCCCTTTGCACTTGCATCTCAGGCCTCACTTTCTGTGCACTCACGTGAGCGCTTCATGTAACAGCTTTCACATTATATTATATATATAAGGTCTTACATTTGTATAAAAACAACAGAATAATTAGAACACACTATTTACTTGCCTCAAACAACTCTGTTGAAATGCATTGATACATGTTAATGTGTGAATCATACGATCAGAAGCTCAAAATAAACACACTTAGCATTGCAAGTACTTTATTTGTGCATAATGGATTAAAACTTTAACAGGCACTCGACACCCGAGTTTGTGACTGCCTTATATTTGACCAACCAACAGATGGTTTTTGACACTCCTGAGCAGTGTTGGGTAAGTTACAAAAAAAGTAAGTAATTATTAACTACTAATTACATCTTCTACAGTGTAATTAGATTACTGTACTAATTACTCTGTCTGAATAGTAACTGCATTACTTTTATAAAACCATCATCAACCTCGACCGGATGAAAAATACAAGGATAGACGTGAAACTGTTCTTTTAATTCTTTCAAATAAATCACATAAAATCACATAAATTATTCATGCACTGTCCAAATAATTTAAAGGGGCAGCGTTAAATTAGAAAATATAAATTTTAACATTAGACGTAAAATTTTGATTTTAAATTCACTGTTTAATATAGAATTGTTCTATAGTCTATACAGTATTTAACACAAGTACATCAGAAGTAACTAATTAAATGACTGAAAAATTAAGAGTAATCCCTTACTTTACTTTTTCAATGAAAAAGTCATTTAATTACTTACTGCTCCCGAGCCTTTGAACCTATTCCCGAAACACTCAGCAGAAAGCATCAGAGCGTCACTCAGCATCATTTCCCATCTCAAGTGGAAAGTTTAAATAACGTACACAAATGTGAATTTTGGCAGGGTCCCATGCATACAGGATGCCGAGGAATTGAAATAGCAAACGGGGTAATTAATATAGCTTTTTCAAAACGACAGGGTCATAACTGGTCAGACATAGGAAATGCAATTGCAAATGGACTTTTCGTTTCCAATTGAAATTTGGCAAACTTTGTATGTTTGTGTAAATTGTAATATGCAATTTGCATTTGGATTGTCACAATTTATGCATCCAAAAATATAAAACGGCCAGTTTTAGGCTAAATAAATGACGACAGCAAATACAATTCTGAAGCCATGACAGCTTTGTGTGAGCAAAAAACTAAAATCTATGCTGTTGAGTGTGATTTACATTATTATTATTTTTACTGAAATAGTAATTCAATTAATAAATAATAAACTAATATCACAAGGCACATCTGAAATATAACAGTAAGAGATGCCACAGAGCTTTATGTGTTTAAAATCCATTTATTTCATTTAAGTGTGGGGATATCTGTGTTGTTGTGACATTCTGTATGATTTAATAGTATATACACTTTGCTATAGTAAGAAACAACTAGTGCCATAATAACTGAGTGACAGGCAATCTATAATGAGCCATAGAGCATAACACGGTTAGCTCGCAAATCAGATATAATGTCCGCTAAACAGTATCACCTTTCACTCATTCAAAATGCTTTATAAGAATAGGGGTTAATAAGAATCTGGTCTCTGTTCAGCTGACAGCCTCATGCAAAGACCTAAACAATAAGGATATTTAAATATATATATTTAGATGAATACCAGTAGTTAAAATCAATTCTTACCTGAACTAAATACATATGTTCTATATTGAATGTATCCACATGTTTATACAGTACATATAGTATTAAATTAGTATACTACTGTAGAGGAGAAGTTGCTGCCATAGAAATAGAGGCCACATTAACACTAAAAGTCTACCGAAGGCCATCCCATAATACCAAGCACATGGTGAACTGAGCGATTGTGCTCACTAAAGGTGGGATTCTGTTCGGGTTTGTCTATGTGGACGCACTACAGTCCCTTCAATATCATAAACTCTACTGCACTCAACACACTATTAGAGTCTGTAGTTATCGTGGATTCCAGCCTAGAAATCTGATATTGCTGAAGCTAAAAGGCAGGATGATGTTCCAGAGTCAGGCCCAGATCTGAAGGAAGAATAGATAAGAAAAGGTGATTTATCAAGCAGTCACTATATATTATATTATACACAATTATAAATATATTATATGTATGTGAACAGCAAATATTCACTATTCTGTTATGCTTTTTAAGACCGTTAAACATACTTAAAAAACTATCAAATAATACCATAATACCATAACAACATATCATTTAAAAGTCAACGTGAAAGGTTATTCGGAACCCATTTAATTTCCATATTTAGACATATTTCCGAGTGAATCAAGATATTAAAAAATGTAAAGCGGGACTTCAATTTATTCATCTGGAATAATTGGATGATTCCTAAATTCCTAAGGCAAGTGTGAAAGGGAGGAGTTAAAAAAATAAGGGCTTGGTAATGTCATACAAAAGCACAAGTCGTTTTAGGGGCGGAGCAACATTTTGACAGAAGATTACAAAGACCACTTTTCCATTATATTCGTCCCAAATCATTATCGAAAGACATATATTATTTACTCTAGCCATCACTGGATGACATAGTGTGTATATGTATCTTTCCTATAGCCTAGGCTATGTATTTTCGGTTACAAATACATCTTTTTGTGGTTTCGTAGCTTGAATGAAACCTTTTCAAGGCTACATACAGAGAAATTGTGTTTTTAGAATTATGCGTAGCTACACCAGTTTCATACACTAACCTGCAAACTCAATGTCACTTTGTTCATTATTGAGGAAGTACAAAAACCTGCCACCTGCACCTCATCGACGTGTCCTGTGTGTGAGATACCTGTGCCTTGATTGCAGCACTTCTGGTGCGGTGTGCGACCTGCTTCAGTATTATGTACTGAAAATGTTATTTCACCCCCTTGTGGTCTCCCAAAGCTATTACGCCAATATCACACTACACCAAACGGGGGGCCAACTGACAGTGAATTGGAAAGCACACAAATTAGGCTTCTAATAAAAATTTGGCTAATGTTGATTAATTGATGCCTCAAAAAAATATCGAGAAAATAATTAATACTTTATGACAGTCCTAATAAATGTTGTATGGTCAATTTCGATTTCACGTTGATTTTAAATTGTCCCCTTACTCGTAATGTATGATCCCAGGATCCTGAGCAGAATGCTGTTCCGTCCGGTGAAACTCGAAGGGTGCTAACTCTGTTCTCATGTCCAAACAAGATGGACACGCGGGTTCCCTTTAAAACGTCCCACACGTTGATCGTGTAGTCATTGTAGCCACCAATCAGTAGTCTCCCTGCAACACAGATGAAACACAACAAACAGAAATGTCACTGTGTGTAATACAAACGATTTTAGCATAGGATAAACTCCTTAAAAAGGTGACTGATTCTTGATCATTTTGGTTGAAGGAATTCTCTCTGTTGAATGCACTCATACGTTTATGTTCCTAAATAAAAACCATTTTGTCTTTGACATCTTTGTGTTGACTGCACCTTAAAGGGATGGTTCACCCAAAAATGAAAATTCAGTCATTGTTTGCTCTCAGACTGAGTTCATTTCAAACCCTCAACGTTAAAACATATTTTTGTGGTAATCAACATTATGCCACAAATGCTGTCGACTGAGCTTAACCAGTATAAGATCCGTGCTTACCACTGAGGGAGAAGTCCACACTAGATGCTCCAAATATGATGCTTTCTTTTGAATAAATGGCCACTTCTCTGTCTGCCCTCAGATCATAGAGACGACACTATAAACACATAAAATGAGGGGAAAATTGACTATAAATCTATTATGTGAAACAGTATGCATTATGCAATGATAAACATTTCAAACAGTACAATGCCACATTGTCACGAGGACTTAGAGAGCATTGGGAACTGGGCATTCCAAATTGGGTGAAAAAAAATACAAAATAATAAAATAACAAATATTGCGTCAAAAAATTATTTTTATACTGCAAAAATATTTCAAACATGGCAAGAGACTCACGGTGGAGTCGTCAGAGCCTGAAGCGAAAGCATCTCCGCTTGGATAGTACCTGCAGCGACAATTAATGCAAATTCATCACTCCTTAAACGGTACACAAAGATGGTGCTGACATTTTAGCATTTACCCAAACTATAAATATTTACCCGCACTTAAAGTCCTTAACTGTCACTCAAATCTTGATAGACACAAAGTCACTTCACGGTTTTTGCTTACCGCACACTGTTTACGTCTGATTCATGAGTCTCAAAAGACTGGACACATTGTCCCGTGCGCATGTCCCACACACAAGCCTTCTTGTCACAGCCCTGAGAGAGATGGGAGAACATACGGGTCACTGCATAGGCATGCTAACAAGCTCCAATGTGCTTGTGTGTCTGTGTGTGAAAATTGAATTGGAAGAAGAGTGAATGTGTGTGTTTGTGTGGGCAGATTTTGCTATACTTGTGGGACCCAAAATGTCCCCAGATGAACCTGGCTAAACCTTAAGTTGATGTCCCCCAAAAAGTTTAACCAAGGGAGTAAATATTGCCATAATTAGAATCTTAAAATGCCAAAAGATATATCTATGAATATAAGTCTATACTGTCAGGGAGTAGCAATATTTACTCCTAACTCCATCTTTCCATTCTCTGATGAAAATGTGAGCGGTGCTTGTGTAACAGGTCCTGCTCGACCCGAGACCCGAGTCTCCAGCATGGGAGGCGGGCGTGCTAACGAGGAGGCTAAAGGCTACAGCTTCTAGCGTCAGTCGCTACTGCACCTCTTGAGGCTTGGGGAGTGAGGTTTACACACTGCACAGCACGTACCAGCTGGCCACAGTTACACTTGCTAGGGCATTGCTATGTGGTTGCTAAGGTGTTCTGAGCAATGTTAGTGCATTTTTACTGTGGTTTCTAGACTATTCAGGACAGTTGCTACGATGTTCTGTGTGGTTCATAGATTTACGATGCATTTGCTTGTGTTTTGAGCAATGCAAGTGCATTTTTAAAGGCATTTCTAGGACGTTTTGGGTGGTTGCTAGGTGGCTGCTAAGGTGTTATGAGCAATGGCATTTTAAATGTGGTTTCTAGGGTGTTCTAGGCTGTTGCTAGGGCATTGTTAGGGTGTGCTTGGTGGTTGCTAGGGTATTCTTGGTGGTTGGCATAGCGTTGCTAAAGTATTAGTGGTTTTTTTAAAGGTATTAGCAATGTTAGTGTACTTTTAATGTACTCTCTAGGGTGTTCTGGGTGGTTACCATGGCATTATGTGTTTGGTAAGGTGTCTTGAGTGAAGTATGTGTATTTTTAAAGGGTTTTCTATTATGTTTTGGGTAGTTGCTAAGGTGTTTTGAGCAATGTTAGTGCATTTTAAGGGATTTCTAGGGTTTTCTGGGCAGTTGCTAGGGCATTGCTGGGGTGCTCTACGTGGTTGCCATGGCATTGTCATGCATTTGCTTAGGTGTTTTGAGCGATGTAAGGTAATTTTTTTTAAGGAGTTTCTAGGGTGTTCTGGGTGGTTGCCATGGCATTGCTTTGTGGCTGCTAAGGAGTTTTGAGCAATGTTAGTGCATTTTTTATGTGGTTTTTAGGGTGTTCTTGGCGATTGCTAGGGCATTGCTAGGGTGTTCTGGGTGGTTGCCATGGAATTATGTATTTGATAAGGTGTTTTGAGCAATGTAAGTGCATTTTTAAAGATTTTCTAGAATGTTTTGGATGGTTGCTAGGGCATTGCTAGGTGGTTGCTAAGGTTATTTGGGCAATGTTATGGTAATTTTTTTTATGTGTTTCTAGGGTGTTCTTGGTGTTTGCTTTGGTGTAGTTAGTTGGTTGTTAAGGGGTTCTGGGTGGTTGCAATAGCATTGCTATGTGGTTGCTATGGTGTTTTGAGCTATGTAATTGTATTTTTAATGGTGTTTCTAGGGTGTTTTGGGTGGTTGCTAGGGCATTGCTATGAGGTTGCTGTAGTGTTTTGATGCATGTTAGGGTGTTTTAAAAGTGGTTTCTAGGGTTTTCTGGGTGGTTGCTAGGGTGTTACAAAGGGTGTTCTGTTCGATTTGCATTGCTATGTGGTTACTAAGGTGTTCTAAACGTAAACGGTTGCTACTGCATTTTTAATGCGGTTCCTATGGCATTCTGGGTGGTTGCCATGGCATTGCTTGGTTGTTTTTAGAGGTGGAGCAAGTTATTATAGTTGATATATTTAACAATCAATTTTCTATTTGGAATAACATGCACCGATTAAATAAGCAAAGTAAGACCAGGAACATTTATCAAGAAAGTGATAAGTGTCAATTTTGATTGCATGTTGACTTTAAGTTTCCATAAGGTAATGTGTGGCATTGGTTTTTTTGTGGTGAGCTTTGGATAGGCTGTGTTCTGCACTGGCAGTGTTGTTCTCACCCCTGACACAAAGGTGTTTCCTGTCTCAGAGGGGGCAAGATCCAGACACAACACATCAGCTGCATGTCCGTGGAAACTCTGCAGCATCTGACCGCTCTCCACGTCCCACAGAGCACATGTGCCATCGCCGCTTGATGTCAAGATCTAACGCAAGCACAAAACAAACCAGAACCATTAGCAAGGTCCAGTACGGCAATGTTCAACAAATGCAAGACACTTTGAATTATTTCATCCTCCGATGGGTCTTACCTGCATATCTGAGTTGGTGAAGCAGCATGCAGACAGGTAGTTTGTGTGCATGGCCACTGATTTCTTCTTGGCTGCAAGGTTCTCATTCTTGTCCAGGGATAGAGGGTATACAGAGCACTTGTTGTCCAGCCCACTGAAACAACAACAACAATATAAAATTAATAAAACTTGCATTAAAAAAACAAAACTATTATCTACTTGACTATTAGGCTCACCCGCAAGCTACTGCACATCCAGAGGGGGCATAAGCACAGGCCATGACCCATGTGCAGGGCATGGTCACTGCATGCTCCTGTCAAGACATTTAAAACAACCAATGACAATGGAGCTGCTGGATATTTTTCATGTAAAACTATATTAGAACTTTTAAAATTATGTTTATGGTGCAAATTGAATTGATGTTATAGGTGGAACTCGATGAACACATTTCTTGTCAGACCCCTTTAAATTACTGAAATAGCCGTAAATATTTTTACTTAAGACTGTATTTACCTTATTTGTTGTGAATGCATCCCATACAATCACCTTTCCATCCTGAAAAGAGAATATATATATATATATATATATATAAGTTATATAAGTTAAAGATAAAATAGAAATTACATCTGAAATTACGTTTGTCAGCATTTAAATAAAGAGCAAAGCATTTAACAATGTCACTGTGAAAGGAAGCAGACAGGAGGGCGTTTGAATGAATAATGGCAAAAACTGACCACAGATCAGTACTAGATTCACTCCACAGCCTCTGAAACCGATTCTCGGTTCAGTTAGTGAGCTTTACAAACAAATCGTTCAGACCGCTTTGTGAACCGATTCGATTCGACCAATTTATTGAACAGAACCGACTCGAAAGAATGATTCATTTGCATATCGGACATTACTACTCCGATTACTTTCGGTTCAGTTTAAGAGACGTAGCTGCTTACGATCTACTTGATATTTATAAAACTTGATTGTATACTTGAATGCATATTTGACCTAGTTTATAGACCGACCTGAGATGAACTGACGATTCTCCTCTTGTCTTTACACCAGTCCATACACAGCACTTTATTCCCATGGCCTTTCAGGGTTCGTCTGGTCTTCATGACAAACTGACCCAAAGCCTCCATCTTATCCGCCACTTGATGCACTGTTTGAATAAAAGCCACAATTTTAATGCCACTTTTCAGAATATTTCTGCTTAGATAAAATGAATTTTTTGTATCTTTTTTTTCTTCTTGTTCTTCTAAACTGTGCTAAATTTGAGAATGTTACGTGTTCTTGAGCTTGGGAAAGGTGCTATATAAATATATTGTTATTATTATTATTATTATTATTATTATTATTTAACTAAATAATGGTGTCCTTTCGTAAAAATTCCTGATAGACATTCGGGACTTTCACCTGAGTGTAGGCTACATTGATTTCTTTTAATGCTTGAATTTGTATTTATTATTCACTGCAAAATGTGTGCTTGACAGAATAATGTTGTTATACATGCACAGACAAACTAAAATTATGTTTCAGGCAGATATTAATATCTGAAATACCAGGAGAAACCAAAGTTAACAAACATATTCCACAGTAAATGTGGCCTTCAAATTCAGCTTCATCTGGTAAGAAAAAAATTATTCAATAATAATTTCGTTAAATAATAATTTGATAATAATCATAATATATTATGATTATTATAATTAGGGTATTATTTTGAAAAGGCATCGACAAGGCATATTTTATTAATAGAAACTATAAATGTCCCAGTAACATTTAAAAATGGACGTTTCATTTAGTTTCGACACACTTCCGGTTTAAGCCCCGCCCACACTCGGTTCTTTCAGAATACGGAGACAGATACAGATCATTTTGTCATATGAACAGATGCTTCGTTGCACACCCCTACTGGAAAGCATCACATTTTAATTAACGTCTGCTAAACATCTTAAAAATATCCGATTTACAAACATTCTCAATCATAAACGTCTCAAAGTCATCTGCTGAAAGTCTTATTGACATCTGAAAGGAAACATCTTAGACGTCCCAGAAAGCACACGCGCAACACCCATACGTCTATTTGATGTGTGTGCATTTCAGATTTAAAGATCTAAAACAGACATCTTGAAGATGTATGGGTGCTCTCTGGGTCGTCTATAAGACTTTTCCACTCTGATGTCAATAAGACACTCAGCAGATGTCTTTGAGACGTTTATGATTGCGAATGTTTGTAAATCTGATCTTTTTAAGATGTACAGCAGACGTTTAGAATGCAATGCTTGAAACGCTCTTAAACAGACATCCCATAGATGTATGAGTGCTATCTGGGGTATTGCAGATGAGCAAACAACTTAAAAAAATATTTTTTTTTTCCAGATGTAAACACACGCATCAGGTCTGGGTGATGTACAGTATGTGTGCTATCAGGGACGTCATTAAACGAGTCTAATAAATTATTGATTGATACAAAATAAACAACTGCTAATAAAAATAAATACAATTCGTAAATATGGATTAGCTAATCATATAATCAAAAAAGAAGAGAAAAAAGGCCACAAAATTAATGTCAGATTGTTTTTTAGTTTCCGGTTTTATCATCTTTTTAGTGCGCGAGACTTTCGAAAATAAAATCTAAATAAATTATCGATAAATAAATAGGCCTAATAACTCATACAACTTAATGCATAATAATAAAATAAAACTGGTGATGAAATATAGATTGCATAATTCTTGTAATAAATGCATATTAAATTATGAGTGCCCTCTTTCTTAGAATATAAATAAAACGTTCCGTTGCAACCATCATCATCACCTTCCTGATCGGTCGCTCCTCCTCATCTGATCTGATTTACTCTAAACATCACCGACAGCCAAACCGAATTATCCTAACATCTGTTTGCATTTAACACACACACACACACACACACACACACACACACACACACACACACACACACACACACACACACACACACACACACACACACACACACACGGTAAATCCCGAGGTGTGTCGATCACACAATCGCGCTCTTACGCTCGACATCGTGCAGTTTGGCTCTCTCCTCCTCCAGTTTTATCTTCAGCGCCTCCGATTCGGTTTTCAGCGTCGCCAGACAGTCTCCAGGCTGCGCGGCCACCTCCTCCTGTTCGGCCATTTCCAACGAGAAAACACACGGCTCACGGAGAGGTGTATTTTTCTGGTTCGAGGACACCGGAGAGACGGAGGAGAGGAGAGCCTGGAGACGGAGCGAACGGATGATGCTGCTGGAGTGACGTCATGAAGGATGAAGGATGCTCGCGCTCTCTCTCTCTCTCTCTCTCTCTCTCTCTCTCTCTCTCCCTCTCTCCAGCATCCGCCTGAAACCCCCAGAGAATCTCACTCGGATGTGCGTTTTAGTCTCCTGATGATCAACATTTAGGATAACATCTGCGTCTACATGGGCTTCCGTAGTTCCTTAATGGTTTTTAGGTGACATTAGTGTCATTGTGTGCTTCTCATTATGGAAATGTAAGAAATATAGTTTAAAGTGTATTTATTACATCATGGTAGCATTTGTTACACTGCATTTTATTGATGCTGAAATTTGTTTAAATGTATCAAAATGTCACCAGATTTTCATCACTGAATTACAGTGAAGAGAATCAATTGATATGATGCCAAAAAATATGAACGGTAATAAAACAGGTTAATTTGCTGTATGCAAATGTAATTCCTCATTTTTTTCTTTACGGTTGAAGTATAACCGGGGATGTGTTTTGTGGGATTCACCCGGTTAGGTTTATTAATTGTTCATTTAGCTCTTGGCATTCTCCTACCTAGTCCTTAGAGGATTAACCATCATAAATATTGAATTTCCAAGCCAGATTGAGAGAGCCACAGCGGATAACTAAGAGCGAATAGAGAGGAGACTCAGTTGTCAGTCGAGTTTATTGATTTATTTAATGTGATTTATAAAAGATGCAACGGGAGAACAATTTGTGACAACACTTATTAGGAATTACAAGAGGGAAATTTACTATTCCAGGTTGGTTTGGGTTACTGAGATGTGTGTTCATGCTCATAACATGTTTGTTCACATTTGATATTGTAAAAAACTATGGGGTACAAAAATGAATAAAATCTAAAAAGTTCTTCACATTATTAAAAAGAGCACATATGATTGTAAATACACTAAAAAATACTACATATATATATATAAAAAAGTGTGCAATTATTAAAATTAGCTTTAATATGTTTATATTAACAACTCAGGTAACACTATACAGTTAATGCATTAGGTAGCATAAACAATTATCAATATATTTTTTATAGCATTTATTAATCTTTGTTAATGTTAGTTAATAAAAATACAATTCTTCATTGTAAGTTAATTGTGCATTAACTAACGTTAACAAATTGAACTTTATTTTAAGGTGTTACCACAAGTTTATATAAAGCATTTATGTCAGCATTCAGAGGTGGCATTTTCCCTTAGTCACTTCATGATTTTTAACAGATCGGATAGCTATTCTATCATGAAAAGACAATTGTAAATAACATCACATTGTGAGGGGCCAAAGGTCAGAGGTTAGGGGTCATATGCGAGTGATGAAGCCCAAACGGAGGCTGCTCGGCACCTGTAGGAGCTCCAGGGCTTGTGGTGAGGGGCAGAACGGAAAAGTCACCTGGAACCGATACTGTGCATCCATCATCAGCTGAGACGACCCCTCGCGCTCCTGCAGCAATGCCTGTAACCATGGAGACAAACAATGAGAGGTCTAGGGCCTATTCACGATTGATTTATAATCATCTCCCTTTAACCTCACGTTTAAACGTACCTGCACCTTCCGGACAAAGGATGGAGTGATTCGTTTTTCGAAATCATCAATGGGTGTGTAGGAGTTAAGAATTTTCACAATCTATAGAAGAAAAGATGCCAAAGTTAATCATAGATGCAAACATAAGAAGACAATATGCACCACTCTATGGTGAATGTAGAATGCTAAAATGAAAGGGATAGTTCACCCAGAATGAAAATCATTTACTCATCCTCATGCCATCCCAGATGTGTGTGACTTTCTGTCTTCTGCAGAATGCCAATGAACATTTTTAGAAGAATATCTCAGCACTGTTGGTCCATACAATGCAAATGAATGGTGACCAGAACTTTGAAGCTCCAAAAAGCACATAAAGGCAGCATGAAAGTAATCCACAAGACTCCAGTGGTGCAATCCATGCCATTTTAAGCGATATGATAAATGTGGGAGAGAAACTGATCAACATTTAAATCCGTTTCTCACCCACACGATCATATCGCTTCAGGTGACATGGATTAAACCACTGGAGTCTTATGGATTACTTTTATGCTGCCTTGTTGCGCTGGTCATCATTCACTTGGATTATATGGACCTACAGAGCTGAGATATTCTTCTAAAAATCTTAATTTGTGTTCTGCAGAAAAAAGAAAGTCATACACATCTGGGATGGTATGAGGGTGAGTAAATGATGAGAGAATTTCCATTTTTGGGGGGTAACTATCCCTTTAATGCCACAAATCAATTACAAGAAAAACACAATATTTCTATTGTTCTATTGTCTAATGTTTGCACCTGTACAGGCGAGAGCTCGGAGCATCTCTGCTTGATTTCAGCTGCGTCCTCATCTGTAGTTTTGTTGACCTGAAGAAGCCATGCGACCTGTGACAGCGGTCCGAGAGTTTCCATGGCACAGCTGCTCTGCAGACCCTTCTCTCGCAGCCACTCCTCCAGGTAACTTATGTTACACCTGAATGGAAAAAATGTAGCTGTAGAAGTGGCCGTATGACTGATATAATGATAAAGAAAATGATTTTAGTTCCAGCGCCAAGTAGAGCTTAGATCTCCACCACAATGCATACAGCAAAAAGAGTTGCACAACAATCTATGTTTTATTATTCTACCTGATCTGCATGCCCTTGCGACAGGAGCACAGGTCTTTCCTCAGCAGAATGCTGTTGACAGAAGTGGATCCGATCAGGTAGAACATCTGTCTGATGACCTGACCCTGCAGCTGTGGCTCCATGCCCTGCTGTGCCATGCATGTGTGGAATGTGGTGAGCTGCTGCAAGATGGACGTCACGCTGAGCAGCTCACCACCGCCGAGGCCCTCACCGTCCTCGTACACGCTGCTCGAGCGCTTACGGAAGCCGGTGGGTTTCATGCTGGAGATCCCCTGGAGACTCTCATGCTCCAGAATCCCTGGAACTGAACAAAAGATCGGTGGAAAAATTTCTAAACCAGCCTAACATCTCCTGAAGAGAGAAATTCTTATGTGATTGGAAAAACAAGAGGGTGAGTAAATGTTGCCAGAATGTTTGTTTTTAGGTGAACTGTCCCTTTAAAGGTGCGGTAAGCTGTAGTGTTTAATCTGGGTTAATCGGTGTGTATGTTTATTTCCATACTAATCATGGGAAAGAGCGTGTCCTCCATCACGCTGATGAACTGATGGAAGATGTTGATGGCCAGATCGCTGAGGACCTGCCTGTGCTCTGACAGGTCAAAGTTCTTCAGGCAGTTCTTGTTCTGACGTGGAGTGTTGTGCTTAATGAACTCCTGTTGATGGAGGAAGACATATTGAAGTATAAAGTAGTCAAGATACTCTTTTTAAAAAGTAGTTAGCTACACTACAAGCACTAAAAAAAGTAGCTTACTACATTTAAAAGGATAGTTCACACAAAAATGAAAATTCTCTCATCATTTACTCATGCCATCCCAGATGTGTATCACAGAGTTTCTTCTTCTGAACACTTATGAAGATTTTTAGAAGAATATTTCAGCTCTGTAGGTCCGTACAATGCAAGTGAATGGTGACCAGAACTTTGTAGCTAAAAAAAAAAAAAAGTAATCCATATCATCGCTGTCTGATGAAAAACACGTGTCTCCACTTTCGGCAATTTGGACTTTTTACCATAGACCGAATGACCTCTTCCTACTCTTTGAAATGTGCAGCGAAATGACCAATAAAAATATGTTTAATCAGGTGATTTGTTTAACAAGTATCTCAATTGGCCTTGAGAAGTGTCCATCAAAACCGTGTATGTCCCGCCCTTATGTTTTGAAGCTGTCCGGCTGAAGTAAATTGAAGAGATTGCTTAAATCACGCCATCTCTGTGATTTCCCTGACAATCAAAGCCATTCTTGCACGCACATCATCAGGTGGCTTTAAAAAGCAGACTTTACCAGTCATATATGGTTGCCAGGTTTCTATCTTCTATCAGGTTTCTGACCAGCAATTTATGCTTTGGACCTGGAAAAACACGTTTTGAAACCAAACTGTCCACTCAACACCAGACAAGAAACCCTAGTCATAAAACTGATTACGATCTAAAATAGTGAGTGAAATCTCAGATTATATATGACCAGTTAGACTCAAATCTGTAACAGAACATGCGCCAAAGGAGCCTGTGATAAGAAAACCGTACAGAAGAATGTACAGGTTTGCTAACTAAAGTCCAATTAAAACATCGAACCGTTCACTAACAGATGTGTAATGATAGAATTATATTAATGGTGCTAAAAGTGACTAATTATGTTATTTTCGATCCATGCTCTTGATAAAATCATTTTTTGGAGATACATGCTTTACATCAGACAGCGACGATATGACTCCAGTGTTTAAATCCATGTCTTCAGAAGCAATAGGCATTAGCAATAGGTTTAACTCTAAATCTCCACTTTAGCCTTAACTAAACAGGCATCATGTGACTTTCAGATGAGAATGTGGACATTAAGGGTAAAACAAAGGACTTAAATGTAGATGTTTTTCCACCCACACCTATCATGTCGCTTCTGAAGACATGGATTAAACCACTGAAGTCTTATGGGTTACTTTTATGTTTCCTTTCTATGATTTTTGGAGCTTCAAAGTTCTGGTCACCATTCACTTGCATTGTAAGGACCTACAGAGCTGAGACATTCTTCTAAATATCTTCATTTGTGTTCTGCAGAAGAAAGAAAGTCACACACATCTGGGATGACATGAGGGTGAGTAAATGATGCCAGAACTACAATTTTTAGGTGAACTATCCCTTTTAAGCCATTTAAATATACAGTATAACAATCAGAAGATATGAATAATAACCAGTAATATGACAATATCACCTGATAGTAATATTAGGGTGATGTTCCCGTAAGAAAAACTATGGTTACGAAAGTATTACTATAAATAAACCATAGTTAATTTTCATAATTGTTACACAAATAGGGTGACACCATTCAATTGAATATGAATTTGTATTCAATATACACACAAAAAAAATCGAAATGTAGTAGTAAACAATAGAAATACAATAAATATTTCATAAAAAAACAAACAAAAAAAAACAAAACAAAAAAAAGCCAAAGTCCCTTTAAGACTAGTTGTAAATGGTTGCAAAAGCGTTCGGTGTTAACAGCCCCATACAGCTGGTTGAGGTCTTACTCCCTCATAAGCGTTTCTAAGATTAAGCAATTCATTTTTTAAACGCTTTGTCAGGAAAAGAGTTCAACTTGGAAATATGTGTCTCGCGATTCTTACGTTCTGTTCCATACTGTTGTCAGCACCGTGCCTGTGCTCATAGTCTGAGCCGCTTCACCACCGAGTTCAGCCGAATACCACTGCTGTCTGGGAATATTGCTACTCTACATTCAACTGTAATGAATAAAAAGCAATGTGCTATTTCACTGTTAATCTGGGGTTGTATACTCATACTGTGGCATCAGTGCAAGTGTAACACCATGTGGACTGCCTATTGAAGCGTTACACCCCCCCCCCCCCCCCGTTACTTTTCACATAACATTTCAGAATATCGGCTGACTGAAACTTTTAATTAATTAATTTATTGCATGCACATTAGTTGAAAATGAAATACTCTTTTATTTTTAACAGCCAGGAATGTTCTTTGCAATAATATAATGGTGCTGTATAATTTATGTATTTATTGCGCTCTCTTGTGGACTAAGGAACAAAGTAAATTTAAAAATAAACTGACTTTAAAATTTGAATATTATTAGAATTTTGAAAATTTGAATTTAGTTTCTCTCGCCCTGTTATAGACCTCTGTAATTACAATACTTACTAGTAAACATCAATTGTAAATCCATATAATTGAAGTTTTTACTAGTAAAAGCTCTGAATTGTATATGTATATGTAAATATGCAAATTAACAGATCTGTAATTGGAATTCCTACTAGAAGAAAATCTTGTGTGGAGCTCTAATTGAAATATTACTGGTAACACTTTAAAATAAGGTTCCATTTGTTGACATTAGTTTACATAAACTAACAATGAACAATTGTATTTTTATTAACTAACATTTACAAATATTAATAAATGCTATATTGTTTGATCATGATACTTCACGCATTTACTAATAATAACAACGAATGGAACCTTATTGTAAAGTGAAACCATATTACTAGTAAAAATGTCATTGCAATGCGTAACACTGGAAGCATTAATGTTAAATTGGCTTGCCATAGTTTGCTACCTGTGCTCGATTGCTGCGCTTGCAAATCAATGTGACAAAAATAGCGTTTTGTGACGCTACAGCGCTACACATTAGGAAATGTAGCTTCTTGCTAGAGAAGTTACACTACTGTGAAAATAGCTAAACTACTGTCATGATACTGAAAAATATAGTTAAATAAGTAGCATCGCTTCTCTTAGTTACATGTAACTACTCCCCTACACTGCTGGCAGAATGAAGGTGTCCTTTAAAAACATTAAATCACTTTATGAAACACTTTTAGTTCCTGTGTTGATGTATGAAGTCAGACTTTACCTCATCACCACTGTACTGTTTGAGGCAGTTGAGAAAGTGATATGTGTTTGAGAGACAGAAGGACAGAATTTCAAAATCCTCTTGGTGCACCTGAAAGCATCATTGTAATTGTCAGCATAATTATTAAGGAAACTTTTCATTAACGTTTAACCATGCAACCATCAGGCAAAGCGTCTTACCGTTACAACATCTTTGAATGACTTGATAATGGCATGCATGAGGGATTTAAGCTTGTTTCCATCGTTGAGATAATCAGCGTGTCTTACACACATGAAGAGGAGATGAGCAGCCAGACCAGGGATCATATTCACAACCACACCACGAGGTTTCAGCTCTGTAGAGGTTACACAACTTAGTGTCAATTTGTCTATGTAAGTATTTTTTATCATTTACATTACTCTAGTTACAATTTAACTGGTTTGGAATTTAATATTCCAGGGCAAGCACAACTACTAACTTTTACTCGTCAACCGGTGCTCCAGAGACGATGGTTCACTTATAACATGCTTTGTGAACACAAATCGCAGCGCGTTCATTTTATTTTCACTTTTGGATAATTCTAAATATATTTGACTGTTGCAGGTTATTCCGAAAATTATGAATATGCATAAATGTAGTATATTATACATTTTTTGTCTTCTAAAATGGATGGTTTACGAATTTCTGAAATGCCCCCAGTGGCCGAAGCTGGAACTACAGTTGTACGCATCTGCACCTTGGATTCAAATGGATTCAAACTCACATTGCCCATTTAAGTTTTGGGTATACTGCATTTTTCCGTGTGCCATTAAAAGTATACCATTTGCATGCCAATACGGACACATTCAACGCATGCACACAACAACTGCTTTGTGATATTCTTTAGCACAGTCAACGACAGGCGCATGTGCAGATGACGCGCAGAAGCGGACTGTATATTACAACTGAGCTGCACGTGGACAGGCTATGTGCACCTTGAGGCAAGTGAAGTGTCGAAAGCCAGCGGGCAGGAGGTCACAGGGCAGACCCAGATGCCACGGGTCGACTGACTGAGACAACTGGCGGATGGACCACCTGTGCTCCCTACTGTGCCAACTTGCTGTGCTTTAGCCATCCGGCGCTCCGCTCATTGTTGTGAGAGTCGGTCCACCGCCCTCCGTTGTTGTTGGAGGGTGATTGCCTCCAACTTGCCCAACAGGCCAATCTTGACACCACTGGTACCAGTCAGCGGCAAGTCCACTCAGCTCCACATCCTCCTGTACCACGTCACTCCATCTCCTCTTTAGCCAGTGCTGCGCTCGTTTAGACCCCTCAATCTGGCCGAACAAAAGCTGTTTAGGCCTGCGGGCTACATGGCCCAGCCAACTCAGCCTTGCCTGCCGGAGGAGCTCACCGATGGGACTTTGTCCAGATCTTTCAAGGGTCCATGTTTCACAAGCATAGAGAAGGGAGGGAATGACTGTGGCCGAGAAGACCTGAAGCTTCGTGCGGAGCGACAGACCATGTAGCTTCCACACAGCGTTATGCAACCGATGAAAAGATAATGCCGCTCGACTGATTCGGATTGAGATCTCCACTGCTAAACTGGAGCATGAGCACAAAGTAATAGGAACATTTTGGAAAACCTAAGTACACTTAAACACACACATTTTCACAGTATGGTTTACCCAATATGAGTGTCTGGACCAGCCTGCCTTCATCTTCCTTCTTGTATTCCAACATGCCCAAGTATTCTTTGGGCACTGTTGGTGCTGCTCTCTGATTGGCTGATGAGCAGATTAAACATGGAGAGAATGAGACTTGATTGGCTGAATCTAAAGTCACGTAAATGCAATGGTCTTTAAGAGTGTTACCTGTCTCAGATGTTTGAAGAGATTTGATTTGGTCTTGGAGTCTCTTTATCAGTCTGTCCTTCATATCTAACTGCTCCTCAAAGTCCTGAAACCAGAAACAAATGATGAAGATTAACACACTAACATGCCAATTAATTAATCGAATATATGGTAAATGGTCTGCACTTATATAGCGCCTTTTTAAACTTAGAGGTATTCAAAGCGCTTTACACTGCGTCTGATTCACCCAATCACACACCAATGATGGCAGAGCTGCCATGCAAGGTGCCAGCCTGCCATTGGGAGCAACTTGGGGTTCAGTGTCTTGCCCAAGGACACTTCGGCATGTGGAGTCATGTGGGCCGGGAATTGAACCACCAACCCTGCGATTAGTGGACCACCCGCTCTACCACCTGAGCCACAGCCGCCCCAAATATTTCAATATTTGACGAGAAAGACTTCCAAATAAAGATTAATATAAATAATACAAAATAATTGAAATAAATACAATTATACATTTAATACATCTAATAATTCAGATTCAAATATCTAATATTATTTCGGCAGTTGGGTAAAGCACCAATTAGACATTATAAAAAGTGGCTTTAAAAGTCAATATATTGTTGGTTTTATTACCATGTCATTTAACAAGCCTACATGTCAATCAACAGCTATTTATTTTGCCATTGCATTGGTCTGTCTGTCCTGTTTAATAGTTGGTTTATGTACATGTGCTTCAAATGGATGCTTCAGGAGCCTTTCATTGGTATTCAGCATCATAAACGCCATGTTTTTAGGACACTGTGTCAAGTTAAAAGTAGTTGAAACTTTGAAAATCATGTGTTGAGATCCCTGCACTCAGTTGTGCTTCGTCTAGCTGTCAAAAACATACGTGTCCTGTGATCTGGCTCTCATTCTGTGGTTGGGCTGCTTGTGAGGTTTTGCTGAATGCCCCCTACTGACGTGGCTTGTAAAAACATATACTTCATATACTTCTAGCTTTAATTGCTCTGGTGGTAGGAACATTTTATTATGGAATTTATGCACAGGTCAGATGATATGATTTATTGCGTAAAATTATTTTATCACATTATGTTTTTAAATAATTAATTACACTAAACTAACACAATAAATAGACAACGCTAAAATATCAGAATACTCCAGGTTCCAAGTGAATCGACAGCATTTACAGCATAATAATGATCACCACAAAAATGTATTTTGACCTGCCCCTCCTTTAAAAAACACTTACAGTGAGGCACTTACAATGGAAGTCAATGGGGGCCAAACATTAATATACTCACTGTTTCAAAAGTATAGCCACAACACATAAACAATATTCAAGTGAAGATGATTTTAGTGTGATAAAATGACTTACTAAACTTTTCCGTTAAAAGTTATGGTCAATTTTACAACTTCAATTCTATGATGATGTCATGACAACAAACATGTACATTTACATTTATGCATTTGGCAGATGCTTTTATCCAAAGTGACTTACTGAGTCATTATTACAGGTACAATCCCTCCCGGAGCAACCTGGAGTTAAGTGCCTTACTCAAGGACACAATGGTGGTGGCTGTGGGGATCGAACCAGCAACCTTCTGATTACCAGTTATGTGCTTTAGACCACTACACCACCACAAACCCTAAAACGACTGTAAAAATGTCAATTTAAACCACTTTACAGCTCAAATAATACATGAGTTTTAACAGA
This sequence comes from Moxostoma hubbsi, assembly GCA_032164185.1. NCBI lineage: Eukaryota > Metazoa > Chordata > Actinopteri > Cypriniformes > Catostomidae > Moxostoma > Moxostoma hubbsi. The sequence continues at coordinate 4,854,991 of JAVLUX010000040.1, forward strand.
AGAATGAATGTAAGTGCTTTTCTAAACTTTTAAGCTTCACATTTCTGCATTTAAACCCTCCAAAAATTGGCCCCATTCACTTCCATTGTAAGTGTCTCGCTGTAACCTCCATTTCTGCTTTTTATTTATTTTTTGAAGAAAAGGACGTTTTTGTTGTAATCAACTTTATGCCACAAATGCTGTCGATTGAGCTTAACTTGTATTGAACCCAGATTGTTCCTTTAATTCAAAGATTTTTCTTACAGTACCTCATTGGATAGTAAGAATCTTGTTTTTGAATCTTGCAATTAAGAAGTCGACTAATAAATACACTATTAAAACTTCCTTTGCACTTTGCCAGTCATAGACAACAACAAAATACATTTCCAACAATTTTAACAATTGTTAAAGACTTATACCACTTGTTGTTTTTATAAATATGATCAATAAAATGTGCTAGCTTTTATATAGACAGTTTTTATATGTACAGTACATTACCCTAACGAAAACACTACATTTCAAAATGGTTTCAAAGTTCAAATAATTAGGTTTTTATACTAATTAAATTATTATTATTAAATGTTTTATATATATATAATATTTATATATATTTATATATATATATATATATATATATATATATATATATATATATATATATATATATATATATATATATATATATAATTTTTTGGAAAAGAAAAGCTTGTTGAAAGTTGTTGAAGTTTATCTTAAAACCATTATAAAGTTATTAATTTACAGCACTTAATTACAAAATAACTCAAAATTCTCATCAATATTTGCTGTTAACAATAAGACCTAGAGGGCTAGTCACCTCATTTATTATCTATTATCTATATTACTGTACCGTATGTGTTGCATTTTTCCTTATTTGTAAGTCACTGTGGATAAAAGCTAAATCAATACGTTTAATTGCAAATATACACATAAGCTTTTCCTTGTACACACGCACACACACACCATGTTCTCAGCTGTGAGGCGTGACGTCTCTTGTTTCAGTCTGTTCTTGGCTTCATTCTCTGTGAGTTGAGTTTTCTGCAGCTGCTCGTTCTCTTCTTTGAGGTCCAACATCTGTCTCTCCAGCTCTTCTCCTCTTCTCTCACTCTCTGTAATACTCTCCTCCAGGAGCCTGTGAACACACACACACACACACACACACACACACACACACACACACACACACCTGTTCCTTCAGCCTGAAACCTGTGCCACAGAGTCTGAAGTGTAAAAAGAGTTTATAGAGCAAATAAACACCAAACCTGCGCTGCAATCGCTCCTTTTCAACAGCGAGCTGAAGCTGATTCGATAACTCCTTCATTTTGGCTGCCAAATAAGATGTAAAAGTTACGTTGTAAAGGAGTTAAATACTGCTTGAGCATGTTCAGATTTGGACACCAACTGTAAAAACTAAGCAGTCAAATTCATGCACATCTTTGTACTGAAATAAGTCAAGGCAAACCTTTTGTATCAACTGTGTTTCAAGTAAGAGAGTATAATGCATGAGCAGAACTAACCGGTCATGTCAGAACTCTGATCTTGTATCTGGATCTCCAGTTCGTGTTTGTGACGGCTCAGTTCAGAAACCTGCTGCTTCAGTTCTGGAATCACCTACAGACACAGAGCAAAAGAACGATCTCCAGAGAATAAGTGACATAAAACTGTGCAATGAGGCAAGAAGAGGTGGACAGATAGATCAAACACACACACTACCATGTTCTCCGCAGTGAGGCGGGCCACTTCCTGTCCGATGCTGTTGTTGACATCACTTTTCTCCTGAAAGAGAGCTTGAAGTTGTTCGTTCTCTTTGTTTAAATGTTCGTTTTTGAATACCAACACTTCCATCTGACTCTTGTAAGCTTCTTTCTGTTCCCCCAGTTGAGTCTCCATCACTCTGAGCGAGGAAGACGGAAAGACATGATGAACTAAATTCGTTCAATTCCAGATACACAATGTATTCGATGAAAAACGTTTAGAGTTCATACTTGGCAGCTTTCTCCATTCCGTCAAAAGCAGAGAGAAGATCGTCTCCAGCATCACTATCTAATGCTTCTTCATTCAGTCTGGAGTAAAAAGACACAAGCAGTCTGAATCAAGCATGTGCTGATTATGCCGGCTAACGTTCACCATCAACAGCCTCAATAAATAAAACACACCTGTGAATGAGCGCTTCCTCTACAGCTTCACCAAGCAGCTGCCGCGTAATCAAACTCATCTTAGCTGAGAGCATAAAAATGGAAACAAACTGCTAAAATGACTTATTCACACATTTTTCACCCAAAAAGAAAAATTCTCTCATTTACTCACCCTCATGCCATTCCAGACATCCCATGACACAAATGAAGATATTTAGAAGAATGTCTCAGCTCTGTAGGTCCATACAATGCAAGTGAATGGGTGCCAGAACTTTGAAGCTCCAAACAACACATAAAGGCAACATAAAAAGTAATGAATAAGACTCCAGTGGTTTAATCCATGTCTTCAGAAGCAATATAAGTGTGGATGAGAAACAGATACATTTTTAATTCCTTCTTTACTATAAATTCTCCTCCCTGCCTTGTAGGTGGCAATATATAAATATATATATAGATACGCAAATAATGTGAACCAGCAAATCAAAAGAAGAACAACTTTTAGGAGAGAAGAGCGTTGAGGGCTGTTTGAAAGTGGAGATTTATTGTTATTACATATTAATAATACATATTGATCTGTTTCTCACCGACACCTATCATATCACTTCAAAAGACATGGATAAAACCACTGGAGTAATATGGATTACTTATGTGCTTTTTGGAGCTTCAAAGTTTTGGTCACTACAGAGTTGTATGGACCTACAGAGTTTAAATATCCTTCTAAAAATCATAATTGTGCTCTGCAGATGAAAGAAAGTCATGTACATCTGGGATGGCATGAGGGTGAGTAAATGATGGGAGAATTTACATTTTTGAGTGAACTATTGAGTAAATTGCAAAATGTTACAAGTGTGTGTGTGTGTGTGTAAGTGTGTGTGTGTGTGTGTGTGTGGGGGGGGGGGATTAATTCCAAAAATACCTCTGACTTGTTGACTTTGAGCTTTTATGTTTTTATCGGCTTCAACTTTCTGCATCTGAAGACTGTTAATTTCCTTCCGTAGGTCTGGTATGATCTTCAAAATATGCAAATAAGGAAAGAAAGATTCATTTTCTTAATTTTAGTTTTTTCTTTTCAGTAAAAACCTCAAAATACTCTTTTAAGATGTGATAAATATATACTTACATTTAAAAAATATATAATTTGTAATATTTTTTCTAAATATAATTTTTTAAATAAAATGTATTTCCATATACAGTTCCAGTTTTAGGTTCATACTTAAAACAAGAAAGAACTATTTTCCAGTGGAGTATAAAAAAAAAAAAAAAAAGATATATTCTCTGAAAACAAACTTAAATCATCTCAATTTTGCTTCTCAAGTAAATGTCCATCCATCCATCCATCTTCAACCGCTTATCCGAAGTCGGATCGCGGGGGCAGCAGCTCCAGCAGGGGGCCCCAAACTTCCCTATCCGGAGCCACATTAACCAGCTCTGACTGGGGGACCCCGAGGTGTTCCCAGGCCAGTGTGGAGATGTAATCTCTCCACCTAGTCCTGGGTCTTCCCCGAGGCCTCCTCCCAGCTGGACGTGCCTGAAACACCTCCCTAGGGAGGCACCCAGGGGGCATCCTTACCAGATGCCCAAACCACCTCAACCGACTCCTTTCCACGCAAAGGAGCAGCGGCTCTACTCAGAGCTCCTCACGGATGACTGAGCTCCTCACCCTATCTCTAAGGGAGAAGCCCGCCACCCTTCTGAGGAAACCCATTTCGGCCGCTTGTACTCGTGACCTAGTACTTTCGGTCATGACCCAGCCTTCATGATCATAGGTGAGGGTAGAAAACTTACCACATTATGGTATGAAACAAACCGCCACTTGTGCTTTTCCTTAGAGGACTAAAACGCAGAGACATATGGGACATGAAAAGGCAATGAAGAGAGAGACAGGTGTAATTCACCTTGACATGTTTGGTGAGCTGCACCAGTTGTTCTTGCGTTTCTGCATTGAGCTGCTTGTCCTCTTCAACCTGCGTCTGCAGTCTGATGCGTTCTTCTCTCAGTCGCCGGTTCTCTTCTTTCAGTGCCACGATCTCTATATCCAAATCTTCTTTCTGGAGTTCACTGTTGTGCTCCGCCACCCTGACAAAACCCAGAACAGATTTAGACAAATACGTTTGAACAAAACAGTGGAACGGTTTGTTAGAAAATGAAAAGGTTCACACAAATAAGAAAATTCTGTCATCGTTTACTCACGTCACGTAGTTCCAAACCCACATGACATATGTCATACAGGTTTGGAAAACGATGCCAGAATTTGTACTTTTGTTTGAAGTATTGCTTAATCACACAGCTCTTACTTTCTAAGTCTCTCCTCTCTTTCTAAATCTTCCATGAGTTTTCTCTTCACATCCTCAAAGTGATCTGAAAAACAAGAGGCATGTCACAACGAGTTACAGTCGTGCCATCTTCAATATCACAATATCAGTTATTAAAATGACTTCACCTTTCATCTGTTGGGTTGTATCGCTCAGTTTCTGCTCCAAAGCCTTATTCATTTGAGTAAGTTTCCCTTTGTCATTCTGAAGCAGAGCGATTGCCTAAGAGAAGAAAGCAAATTCAATGCATTATAACAATATTCAGATGCTTAGAGGCATTTAAAGGGACAGTTCACCCATAAATGATAGTTCTCACATCATTTACTCACCCTCATGCCATCCCAGATGAGTATGACTTACTTTCTTCTGCAGAACAAAAATGAAGCTTTGAAGCTCCTAAAAGAACATAAATGCAGCATAAAAGTAACCCATACGACTCCAGTGGTTTAATCCATGTCTTCTGAAGCGATCCAATCAGTTTTGGGTGAGAACGGACCAAATCTTGACATCAGCAGTCTCCTTGGTGATCATGATTTCAAGCCTGATTACACTTCTAGGGCGAGTATGTGTTCCTTTTTGTGCTTTTTGGAGCTTCAAAGATTTTACATCATTCACTTGCATTGTATGGACCTACAGAGCTGGGATATACTTCTAAAAATCTTAGTTTGTGTTCAGCTGAAGAAAGAAAGTCATGCACGTCTGGGATGTAAACGATGAGTAAATGATGAGAGAATTTTCCTTTTTGTATGAACTGTCCCTTTAACAAAGCTTAAAAGTAGACATTATCTTTAATAATAGCAATACAGATCAGTGTGTCGTCACCTGATTGGCCTCTTCTATGTTTTTTCTCGCCCTCTCCTCTAAAGCCGCCCTCTCGTTACTTATTTTGCAAAGCTCCGCCTCCAGAGTCAGAACCTTTTCCATTCCTTGAGTGCGTGCGTTTGACACACTGGTGAGTCGTTCCAAAAGACCATGATTCTCTTTAGTCTAGAAGACGAGAGGGTCGTATTTAAGTCAAAACAGAAAATATAACGTTGAAGAAAAAAGTTTACATTTATGATTGCGGCAGGCACTTTAATCCAAAGTGATTTAAAGTGAATTCCAAGGGATTTTCCTGTCAATCAAACCCATGACTTTGCTGTTTCTAGCACAAGTTGAGTGACAGGTACCTGAAGTGTCCCATCAGAGAGAAAAATCTCTTCAATATTCTCAATTGTTTCTCCTAGACGGTAATGAGACTAGACCGTTCTGTCAACGAGACCAGAATGGTCTGATCGTACCTGTTCTTCCACTTTCTTGCGAAGCTGTTGTACTCTGTACGAGAGCTGAACGTTTAGGACCAGCCTGCGCATGGTCTGAAACCGTCTGCGGGCCAGCCAAGCACGGGTGTACTTCTGCAGAACCAGAGCCTTGTGTTCCGCAACCATCTACAATAAGACACACACATAGAGTATTATCCTGAACCAGATAAACATTATTCAGGATACACAAAATGATCACAAGACTCCTGTATTTGCCTTTTTGTAGCTCTTGCGGGCCATCCATCCTCTTGTAAAGGCTTGTATTGTGATTGTAGCGATCAGGACGAGCTGGTATACCCTCCGTACCAGATACCCACGACAGTGTCTCTGAATCACGATAGCTGCCCAGCCCTGCTTCAACGCCTGAGCTGTCACGGTGCGTCTGCAAAACAGCAAGAAGTGCAGTCAGATGAACAGATTTGTTTCTGCATATCACGGCGCCGTTTTGCGGTCCGTTCTGCATAACGCGGCGGCTCGCTTATCGCGGCACATTCGGCCTGTTTCGTGGCTGACCCACCTGCCAGCTCGGTTGTCCCAATGGCCAGTCCGCCCCTGATCGGCCCCAAAGTGCATCGGCCCACCGGGAAAATGCCCGGTATGTCAGATTACCAGTTTTACATTACCATTACCTGGTTACATTAATAACAATGTAAGATCTACAGCAGACCTTTTTTCAATTTATTTTGTTTTAAGGGTGTTCACTTAAGGAAAACAAGAAAAAAATTATAATTATGAACATTTTTATTATTAGCTAATATGAAGCATTACATTCTCGGGCAGCATCATAAGGTGTTATCACATGTCACATGTCACATGTCAGACAGATGTCATAGACCAAAAAAGTTGCTGAAAAACACGAGATGTGTCGCAACGATCAAAGACGTCCATCTAGTGCATGTTTACATAGAAAAACAATTAAAAACAGTGTAGTCAGATGCAAAAATGTATTCAGTCGGATCAGCCACTAATCTTGTTGCATTGTGTCTTGAAGTTTTATACTTGGAATTTAATGTTGCGCAATAAGATCTGTTTATTTAACCTTGTGCGACTCCGTATCCACATGTTATATTTTGGCTTCGCTATACACAGCGCATCATTTAAATTCATTTAAACAGACTGAATACTGTTCATAACACTCTACACTGTCATTTAAGGGTTAAACTTCTGGCGCACCGAAACACGTGACACAACAACAGGACATTGATTTCCGTGAAGCGCTTCTACGGGCGCAGCGCCATCAAAAGTGCCTCTGGTAAGAAACCTCTTAAGTTTTTTGATTGAAACCTGTTTGGTTGTAAAAGCGTCTCTATTTTCGTTTGAAATGCGGCTTAAAAAAATCAATTCGTTTTTTTTCGCGCGTCAGCTCGCTGATAAATATAATGTCCACATTTGTGGAAAATGGGACCTTATTCCCTCAAAATTTAAAAAATGCAAATAATATTTTTTATTTTGAATAACTTTCAACATTAACACATCTGTGGGTAATTTCGCTTCATTTTTGATATCATTTTTGTTATATTTTATTTTGTTATCAAATGTACAATATGGTCCTATTCATTAACATTAGTAAATGCATTCCTATATATTTACTGAGCATATCCACTTTGAGAATAAATATATTTAGCAAAAGCTGAAAATGTTGCTTTTTATATGTTATGAGTTAGGATGAAACTAAGGTGCATTTCGAACTGCTCTGAGACCAGTGCAGACAGACAGCACACTGGAGGTTAAGTCATTCACGACATGGGAGCAAATGCCACTTTAGGAAGTGCATTAATTTCCTAAAATCTGATCAAATGTTCAGTTTCAGGCTGCAGATGTTTGGCAGACATGGGAGATTCAGAATTTTACAATGCTACATTTTATTTTAACATGGTTGTCAGTGATTGGATGATGCTGGACATTACCTTGAATAAGAATTCTTTATTATCTTTATAGAAAATCAGCTGTAATGTCTGTAACGTCTCAAAAACATGAATAACTAATACTCATAGAAACATTATAAATTATTTGATTAAAAAAATCAAATAGATTGGTATTATTTAAAATATCAAAACTTTGTCCTGCTGTCCACATATGTGGACATACATTTTTTGTTTTAGAAAAAAAATATTTTTTTTATTTATTTTTTTTGGCTTGTTTATTAGGTGCTACTAGTTGCACACAGCAGTCACGCTCGGGTCTCAGGAGGTAAAAATGACATTTTGTGGTAAAAGTTCAACTTTTGTTGCACAATGCAGCAGATTAACGTTAGTCTTAAAACAATTGACAAATCGGGGGCGGGGCAAGCATATCAAGAGCACAGTAAAAGTGAAGATTATTTGCAAATGCTGTCTGCGATGGTTTAGTGCACGATTCACACATGGAATTATGCAGATCAGTTAACAGTGCAAATGCACCCACAAAATAGGTGCTGAACAGAATTTGCTGTAATAGCTCAATGTAAATTGCATCAAGCAATTTTTGTGAATTACTTAATATAAATATGGAAGACCCAGCGCCTTTTTAGAACATTTCTTAGTGAATAAGATGAAGCTTTTTGCACTGAAATACTCCTGCGCATGAGTTAGTTAATTCGCCACTGAATGTTACAGTACAGTAGCAGCTATGTATGCGATTTAGAGTTTATAAATGCCTTTTTTAATTCCGTACTGATCGTAATGCTATTTTTGAGTGCAGAAATGTGTTGTGTGTGCACGGTCATGCATTCAGTCTGTGCTATTTGTGTCGCAACCTGCACCATGTAAGTAGCTTATGATGCCGTGTCATGTTAAAATGAAAAAACATGAAACCTATGCACTCAATTCTATTCTGCCGCACTCCATCTTAACATTTTAAACACAAGAAACTGTCCCGTGTACATCCCCAAAGAAAGGTTCAAGCCGTGTATAGTTAAAAGTCCTGAGACGTTGGAATCACCCACCTGATTTGTTTCTTGCCGCGGACGTACTGTTGGATGATGATGGCTGCTTGCCTCATGTGGAGGAATCTGCACCTCTGTCTCCAGCCCCTTGCGTGCTTCTGGATGGTCACGCATGCTGCACGGAGATGATCCAAACGGAGCTTCTCCAGGTATGCCACCTGCCCCGCTCGGAAGAATATCTTAGTCCGTCCAAACTTGTACTGGTCGGAATCCTTTAAAAGAATATTTAGCATATAATATTCATATTTATTTTAGCATATTTAAAAAGTACAGGACTATTTGTATATTTGTATTGTAAGGGGCTGTTCAGACCAGGACATTTTTTCATTAGTCTTCACTGTTTTTTCATTGCTTTTCTATGTAAACACACATTAGACGGACATATATGACCATTGCACCGCATCTTGCTGTTGTTTTTCCAAATCAAGGTGCAAATGTGCCTCTGTTCGGAACTAGCTAATGCAAATGAAAAGAGAATAAGCTATTAAAACGAAATGTGAAAACAGCCTTACAGGAATGAGTCTCTGTAGAACCGTCCTACACGTCTGCTTCTTTTCTCCTAACTTCAGCTCCGACTGGCTCATCAAAATACTGTAACGGCTGTAAAACTCGATATATGTCCACCTGTGAGGATGGAGATGGGGGGGGGGGGTGTTTAGAGCGAGATAGAAATGATTCTCTGACTGCTAGACTGATTTTCACTGAGAAGCTCTTTAACTTTAAATAAAACGCTCACCTGGATGGGTAACTCTGAGCACTGATGCGGATCGTCTCCAGCACACCGCAGGCTCTCAGCTGCTGTACCACACGCTTTGAGTCGTACCTGAGCAAACATACGCAAATAAAGATTGAAAATCTATAAGAACATATAATTGCAAACAGTCAGACCCAAACAAAAGACTTTGTTGTCACTTACTCAAATGACATTTTCTCCTCATTTGGTTTGATACAGCGCACATAATGAGGTGTGGTAGCATTCAGGGTCTCCATTAACAGATACAAGGAACTCCGAAACTACAATCACACAGTAAACAAAGTGGACTGTTACATTTACACTGATTAGGAAGGAAAACTCTCAGTCTATTCGATCAACGACCTGTATAAACTGTACTGTATTGTGTTTTGTCTCTATTATTAGCGCTAGAAATGATTTATAATCTTGTATGCATATTTTTCTAGTAGGTGAACAAAATTGTACATATACTTGCAAGCTAGATGGACAGACAGACAGAATATGTATGTAGAAAGAACAAAATAAGAGATGGAATGAACAAATGATAGACAGAATGAATAATAAGCATTAGAACAAACGAAACATAAAATGAACAGTCCAAACGAACAAAACAAAGATACGATTAACAAACAAACTATAAATGGAATATTAGAACAAATGGCTGAACGAAAAAACAAACAATAGAATGAAAGATAGATAGAACATCAAATGATAGAACAAAAGAATGCATGAACGATTGAACAAATGAACGAACGATAGAACAAATGAACGAACGAACGAACGATAGGACGAATTACAGTTTTTCTCAATTGCTTTGGCTCAGTTCTCAAATGTTTTTTTTATTTCCCAAAACATTAAGTTCAGATCTCTGAACAATTCGCTTCTTTTTCACATCAGATTGGAATTTCTTATTGATTTGAGCAAATTGCAAATGCTTTGGCACATGTGTGCAAAGAGTACATACAACTGTCTGCAGTTTGGACAACAAATAATTGCATATGGCTTGTTGATCAAAACTGATGACTCGATTCTCACTTACACTGTCAAACACTTCAGAACTTCTCAGACATTTTTTTTTGTGTAAGCCATCACATTCAAAACGATCTATTCAATTATCATAATTAGTATACATGAATGTATATTCTAAAATATATCTGACATTGACATTGTTTGTAATGTTTGCTAAATTGGCACATGACCTCTAATTGCATTCGCAATCTAATTGCAAATTACCTCTAATATGAATCAACCATTTAACCATTTAACCAATCAACTTTGGGAGTATATATATATATATATATATATATATATGTCTATATATATATAGATTGCCCACAGCACAATCACTGCTGTAGAAGTTTTTGAGAACGGAGGACATTCACAACCCTGAACTGCAGCAACATGCTCATGGAAGAGCAATTGGAAGGCGTGTAAGAATACGTGGTGGTGGTAGAGGAAGAAATAATCGAGGAAGAGGTGGAAATAGAAGAGTCAGAGTCTCTGATGAAATCAGAGCCACACTTGTGGATCATGTCATAAATCATGGTTTAACAATGGAAGAGGCTGGTCGAAGAGTACAGCCTAATGTAAACAGGTCCACAGTGTCATCAATTGTGCAAACCTTTCGTAGGGAAAACAGGTAAATATGTTTTTTTTGTTTTGTTTTACAGTATGTAAAGTATTTTTACAGTATAAACAACAATATTGTAAAGGTAAATGCAAGTCTATTTGTTTATTCTATAGAACTGCACGACAACCTCGCGCTGGTGGCAGAGCAGCAGTATTTAACCAACTGCAAGAACAAGAAATTTGCAACATGGTCATAGCCAACAATTCCATCAGGCTAAGAGAGATCCAAAGTGCAATCATAAATGACAATAATGTCTTTGCAAATATAAATTCTGTCAGCATTTCCACCATAGACAGAGTTTTAAAAAGACATCAGATGACTATGAAACAGCTCTATAAGGTGCCATTTGAGAGGAACAGTGAAAGAGTCAAGGCGTTGCGGTACCAGTATGTCCAGGTAAACCATTGGTGTGCACTTAGTGAGTTTTCCTGTTTTTCTAAGATGCCTGTATTACTTTACTGTACGTTTCAGAAACCCATAAGAAAAAACATTTACTGTTACATTTTTTTCTGTGTTTCTTCATAGAGAATCATGGAGTTAGAAGTACATGAAACGACCCACATTCTTGTTTTTGTGGACGAGGCTGGGTTTAATCTGTCCAAAGGCCGGAGACGTGGTCGCAATCTCATTGGACACCGAGCCACAATTGACACACCAGGCCAACGTGGGGCCAATATTACAATGTGTGCTGCCATTTCAGAGAACGGTGTGAGCACACATATTCCACACATTGGGCCCTATAATACCCAACTTCTCCTGGCCTTCCTAAATGCACTTTACAGAGACCTGATTCCAGAACAAGAAAGAGGTTTAGTTAGACCACATTTGCCTAATTATGTTGCTGTCTGGGATAATGTCAGCTTCCACCGAACCAACAGTGTTAGGGACTGGTTTGCTGCACATGAAAGGATAACAGTGGAATTCCTTCCACCATACTCTCCATTCCTAAATCCAATAGAAGAGTTTTTTTCAGCATGGAGGTGGAAAGTGTATGATCATAGACCACAAAATCAGATTTCTTTGTTGGATGCCATGAATGCTGCATGTGAGGACATCACAGATGACCATTGCAGGGGATGGGTGCGGCATTCAAGGAGATTTTTTCCACGGTGTGTGGCAATGGAAAACATCAGATGTGATGTTGATGAAAATCTTTGGCCTGACCAACGTGAGCGACAAGATGTCCACCAAGAATAATTTTTTTTTTTTTTTTTTTTTTCCCATGAATGTTATTTGTTGTTTGTGTATTTGTGGTAATACACAAATATGAAATGTAAAGTGAAATCTTGTTACTCTTGTCAGTTACTTTACATGTACAGTAAATACACTTGTATTGTGTATATACACATGAAGTACAAAAATAAACACTGTAAAAATACAAATGTTCATAGACTTTTTTTTTTCTACATACTATTGACTTTTCTCAACAAATATGAGATTTGTTTACAGTAAACCCTTAATTTTCATGGTTGACTGTTGTGGTGAAAAAACAACTAAACATTTTGACCAGTGTGGCTCACACAATGACAAAAATACTTTAGATTTTGGTGGCCTTGGCCAAATTATTGACACAATAACTAGGTTTTGAAGCATGAATTAAATGTTTTGGGTGAGTAACTACATTTTGCAGACATGCTATAAAGTTTTGAAGTTCCTGCAAACAGTTGTGACATTTGCACTCACAGTTTAGAGAATGTTAAGACTGTTTCGAAAAATGTGCCAAAGCAATTGAGAAAAACTGTAACGACCGATAGAACAAGTGAACGAACGATAGAACTAATGAACGAACGATAGAACAAACGAACGGACGATAGAACAAATGAACGAACGATAGAACAAATGAACGGACGATAGAACAAATGAACGGACGATAGAACAAATGAACGAACGATAGAACAAATGAATGGACGATAGAACAAATGAAAGAACGATAGAACAAATGAACGAACGATAGAACAAATGAACGGACGATAGAACAAATGAACGGACGATAGAACAAATGAAAGAACGATAGAACAAATGAAAGAACGATAGAACAAATGAACAGACGATAGAACAAATGAACAGACGATAGAACAAATGAATGAACAATAGAACAAATGAACGAACAAAAGAACAAATGAAGAATAGATAAATAGAATAAGCAATAGATAAAATGAACAAACAAAGAATAGAATGACTGAATGAACAATAGACAGAATGAACAAACAAATTATAGATAAAATGAACAAATGCATGAATGATAGAACCATTGAACAAAAGATAGAACAAACAAAGAATAGGTAAATAGAACAAACAATAGAATGAAAGCTAGATAGAACATCAAATGATAGAACAAAAGAATGCATGAATGATAGAACAAATGAACAAATGAATGAACAATAGAACAAATGAACGAATGATAGAACAAATGAACAAATGAGAGGACGAATTAACGACCGATAGAACAAATGAACGACCGATAGAACAAATGAGCGAACGATAGAACAAATGAACGACGATAGAACAAATGAACAAATGATAGAACAAATGAACGAACGATAGAACAAATGAACAAATGACAGAACAAATGAACGAACGATAGAACAAATGAACGAACGATAGAACAAATGAACAAATGATAGAACAAATGAACGAACGATAGAACAAATGAAAGAACAAATGAACGAACGATAGGACAAATTAACGAATGATAGGACGAATGATAGAACAAATGAAGAATAGATAAATAGAATAAGCAATAGATAAAATGACCAAACAAAGAATAGAATGACTGAATGAACAATAGACAGAACGAACAAACAAATTATAGATAAAATGAACAAATGCATGAATGATAGAACCATTGAACGAAAGATAGAACAAACAAAGAATAGGTAAATAGAACAAACAATAGATAGAACGAATGACAGAACAAACGAACAACGTATGAATGATAAAACATTTGAACGAACAATAAAGCAAACAAAGAATATGTTAATAGAACAAATAGAACGAACAGTAGATAGAACGAATAACAGAACAACCAAACAATAGATAAATAGAAAGAACAAAGGATACATACAAATGTACAACGTACGTACAAACAATAGATGATAGATATAATAATAGAACGAACAAACGATAGAGAGATTGATAGATTGATTGATTTGACAGACAGACAGACAGACAGACAGACTGATTGATTGATTGACAGACTGACAGACAGATAGATAGATAGATAGATAGATAGATAGATAGATAGATAGAATGGACAAATGCATGGACAATAGAACAAATGTACAAACATAGATAAAATAGAATAGATAAATAGAACAAACAATAGATTTTACAAACAAACAATAAATAGAATAGAACAAACGATAGAACGACTGAACAAATAATAGATTAAATGTTAGACAGAATGAACAAATGCATGAAAGAAAGAACGAATAAACGATCAACAGAAGAAACAAAGAATAGATAAATAGAGCAAACTATAGAACGAACAAACAAAGGATAAATGGGATGATAAAACGACCAGTAGAACAAACAAACTACAGAACAAATGAATGAACGATAGATAGATAGAACAAAGAAACGAAAGATAGAACAAACAAATTCAAGAAAGATAGAATGATTGAACAAACGAAAAATAGGTAAATAGAACGAACAACAGATAAAACAAAAAAATCACACGATCTTTCGATCATTTTATAGATTTTCTTCTATTATTTTCTATGATCATGTACCTTATCTCCTACTGTGGTTCTCAGTTGTTTGTTTGAAGCTTTAACTTTGGGTTGTGCTGGTGTCACTTTTATATTTTTGTGGCCAGAATTTCGTTCTTCCACTCGAAAGAATTCTGCCAAGAGAGCAAACTGACAACACAGAGTTTCAGAAATCCAACATTATGATGTCATAAGGAAATTAACAAACGGATTCTTTAACTATCATAATAAAACAAGACATACGTTTTAGATCAATTAGATTATTACCTGACTAGTGCGCATGATGTCAACAAGCTCTTCATAAAGAGTGTCTCGATTCTTCTCCAAAAAACCTTTACACTGGTATTCTACCTGAAAAAATAAAACATCTTTATGTATCACTTTCACAAATTTTACTGTCTTTCGAAAACAATATAGAGATAAACTGTAATCATCATTTACCTTATCAGCAAAATGCTGGATCAAAAAAGAGTCATTGGACAAACGGGGTTTCTCAAACAGCGGTTTTGAGCCAAGAAAATTGTAGAGTTTTTGTAGCCAGTTTTTATCAGTGCCTTGAGGGAACTGTGGAGAAATGAACATGCAAAAGCATCCATTAAGTCTCCTGAGCTTTAATAACTTTTAGTAATGTTTTATTGGAACACAACCATACATTATTTCTTATTTACCACGTAAATACAATAAAAAATAAGGGTTACACTTTACAATACGGTTCTATTCGTTAACATTAGCTTATGCGTTGGTTAGCTTATATGCTGCTTCTCAAGTAAATGTATTTTGTTTTTTAGACAATATTAAATGGAAAACAAGAGAAACACTTGATAACAATATAATGTTTTGCAGTGAATTTCTTTACTGAATTAAACTTAAACCCGTTAATTCATTGAATGTCATTTAAAGGTATTTTTAAAAGATGATTTTGTCCTCCTTTATTGTTAGTAAGCACATTTAATACAACCTTTTAAGTCGGGACACAAGCTAAATAATCGGATAAGAGCTAATGATTAATCTGTGCAATAATCGGCGAATAGTCGAATAATCGTTAGATTAATCGATCATCAAAATAATCGTTAGTTGCAGCCCTATTGGTTAATGTTATTAAAATAATATTGATCATTGTTTGTTAATGTTGGTTTTTGTTAAACATTTGTGGTTAACTATTGTGTTAACTGATGTTAACAAATATAACCTTATTGTGAAGTGTTACCGAAATAAGAAATGGTTTTATTGCACCACGTCTGGTTAATTCTCACCAGACACTCCTCATCCAGAAGGTCCAGAATACCCATTTTAGCTTCGATGAGATCGATGACAGGCTGATTGTCATAGAAATCAATTAGCGTCCATGGAATGTCCTCTTTCATATACTCCTCCTGCTCCAGTTTAAATACATGCTAACAGGACGATAATCGGTTTCAGTGATCATATAATTCAATATACCAGAAGGTAAAATGAGATGGAAAAGATATTACCAAGTTAAACTGTTGTTGCAGCTTTTCATTGGCGTAGTTAATGCAGAACTGCTCGAAACTGTTAACATCAAAGGTCTCAAATCTGGATGAGGCAGAAGAGAGAATTACATTGGAAAAATCTGGAGTGCGCTGACGGCTGAAATCTCAGTACAAATGTAGATTAACTCAAGCAAATGTACCCATAAATATCCAACACCCCAATAAATGAATGTTGTTTCCCGGGCACCAGTAGCGCCTGGTTGATTTTGTGGATGACCCAGTCGAAAAGGTAGGCGTAGATGTGTTTGGCCAAGGCGTCACGGGCGTTGATGGCCCGCTCCTTGGGCTGAGGTTTGACTACAGTCTCCGCTGATAGAACGATCCGGCGATGACATAGCCTATGACACATGTTTTCCAATTTGACGCCCATCAGGTCACAGAATATGCCCAAGTGAGGGTCACTGGACTGGGGAGAAAGAAAAAGAATTGATGACACATACAGCAAAGACCTAACCTGAACGAACAAACAAGAAAAACTAAATTAACAATGGAGAATGAAAGATAAACTTAATTCAAGATATATTCTCTAAATACTGCAAGTATCTGACAGTCTGTCTTTTTCAATTCTATTACAAATTTTTGTGCAATAGTATCAGCAATCCACTGTAAACCGTACAAAACACATGCATGGATTCTCAGTTGAAAAACACCCTCAAGAGTTCAAGCTCTTTGCAACATTTTTCTTACATCGATAGATGATTTGTCAGAGCTGTTAGCCTTGATGACCACATTTCCTAAGTGTAGAATTGCCGCAAGCACCTTAAACACATCAGCTTGAAAACTGTCCTTGAGACCTGAAGAAAAACAAGACCGCATCATTATAACGGCAAAATTTAGACATCAATGGCAGCTTCAGTACAATTTGTAAATATCCGCCTGCTTTCGTTACCCAGAAGATTGAAGGTTCTGCGTGTTTCTGCCATATCAGTGCAATCATCCACACCTTCGATCTCTATCTCACCACCCATGCAAGTGTAATTAAATTTGTCGGCACTCACTAATGAAGAGAAATTAACGTTAATGAACACAGACACAAAAGCAGACTGAAGAGACTAAAATATCATTTATAAAATCCGATAGGAAAGAACAATCACAAATGAGATCTCTTTAACATCCCAATTGTTACTTCTAGACATCAAATGGAGATCAAGCCGAGATACTGAATAAATCTCTTTCTTTTCAGATGTTTCTGCCTGGTATTCTCACACGTATCTCCTCTGGAGTTTTAAAAACATTCTCAACAATGTATTAAAATGTGCTCAGATTTGCCAAGATGATTTCAATATGAAATTTGAAAGTACGTGGACCGAAAACTCACACAGTCTTAGGCTTTTGAACTCTGGTTGATTTGCACAGGCGCACATTTGGTAGAAGATGTGATAATTTCTCTCATTCTCAGACTGCAGGGAGAAAAGAAAAAAAAAGTCTTTAACTATACACTGGTGGCCAAAAGTTTGGAATAATGTACTGTTTTGTGGCTGTTTTGGAAGGAAATTGGTATTTGAATTCACCAAAGTGGCATTCAACTGATCACAAAGTATAGTCGGGACATTACTGATGTTAAACAGCACCAGCACTATTTGAAAAATGTCATTTTTGACCAAATCTAAACAGCAGCATCACTCCAACACCTTATCCTACAGTAATCATGATAAATGAATAATTTGATACTAGAAAATCACTTGCCATTATATCAAACACAGTTGAAAGCTATTTGGTTCATTAAATGAAGCTTAATATTGTCTTTGTGTTTGTTTTTGAGTTGCACATTATGCAATAAACTGGCATGTCTTAAGATCAATATTAGCTAAGAAATGGCAAAAAATAAACTCTTCAGTCAATCATTGTTTTGAGGAATGAAGGCTATAAAATGCTTGAAATTGCAAAAAAACTGCAGATTTCATCCAAAGGTGTAACTACAGTCTTCAAAGACAAAGCACAACTGTCTCTAACAAGGACAGAAAGAGATGTGGAAGACCAGATGTGCAACTAAACAAGAGGAGAAGTACATCAGAGTCTCTAGTTTGAGAAATAGACGCCTCACATGTCCTCCGCTGACAGCTTCATTGAATTCTACCCGCTCAACACCAGTTTCATGTACAACAGTAAAGAGAAGACTCAGGAGGCCTTATGGGAAGAATTGCAAAGAAAAAGCAACTTTTGAAACAGAAAAACAAAAAGAAAAAGTTCGAGTGGGCAAAGAAACACAGACATTGGACAACAGATAATTGGAAAAGAGTGTTACGGATCTGAACCCCATTGAGCTTTTGTGGGATCAGCTAGACTGTAAGGTGCGTGAGAAGTGCCCGACAAGACAGACACATCTATGGCAAGTGCTACAGGAAGTGTGGGGTGAAATGTAATTTTTCACATTATTAATGTCCTGACTATACATTGGAATCAGTTGAATGCCACTTTGGAAAATAAAAGTACCAATTTCTTTCCGAAACGGCAAAATCTGTACATTATTCCAAACTTATGGCCACCAATGTGTGTGTGTGTGTGTGTGTGATATATATATATATATATATATATATATATATATATATATATATATATATATAGAGAGAGAGAGAGAGAGAGAGAGAGAGCTCCATTTACAGTCTGTGCAGAAAGGGTTAAGTTTAGACAAAAGCATTCCTCACCTGAAAAACAACTCTTGACTTTTCCAGGAGGTATGTCCTCATGTTAGCGCCAATGATTTGGTATCTTTTGTCAAAGCTGATCTCCGTGTACTTCCCGAATCGACTGCTATTATCATTTCTGGTTGTTTTAGCATTTCCAATTGCCTGTAAACACAGCAGAGAACTGATTACTGCAAAACATATCAAGTAAACATTTGTATGTTTACAGAAGATCCTGTTGGTATTAAAAGTCACAAACCAAAAGTGGCAGTATTTTCTGGCAAGCTCAATAATTTTTCTTCAATAACAGCACAGAGAGTGTGTAAAAATATATATATATATATATATATATTAAAAAAAAAATTACTGTCTTAAAACTGAATTATAACCAGTATCAATTTAATGAGTCTACAATTGACACACCCCCAAATCAGAAAGTCTGGCCTTAAAGAAAATCCAGAGTTTTCCACTGGTATTTCTGACATTGTGGTGCCATTTATGTGCAGTTATCTCAAATATATAATTGTGACATGACTTGAAGGCAGCATAAGAACACACAGTTTTACCTCAGTGATGGGGTTGGATGCCAAAACTTTGTCCTCCACCCGTGTGTTGCTGCTAGACTTGCTGACCATAGCGAAGTACCTCATAGCGTACCGAGCAGATACAGTCTTTCCAGCTCCTGATTCGCCACTCACGATGATGGACTGATTCTTGTTATTCCTGAATCAATAAACAGATGTAACTCTTATGCCAACAAGCACAGGGAGAACAAAGGACTAACTACAGTATTACCTAGTATTTTAGCTGTTATGTTTATCCAGTGCAACATATTAGATATAGTGCCCTCTCTACATATGTTTGTGGAATAATTGCTGCAATTCCACACATTGGCTTTAACACGTTATCATAAGATATTAATGCCACAGAGGAGGATTGCACTCTTCTGGAGATATCTGAGTCTTAACAAAAAAGTACCATAACAAGATTTGATTACAATTACAGTGCAAAAAAGTAGTTTTAATTTGTACTCCACTTACAAAGGGGTTTGGTTCTTTTAAAGAAGGCCCAAGAGTGAAATCTCAATAGGTGCCATTGTCAAGAATTTACCGATGCAGTAAAGGGTTGGCAAATGCATAAACCAAAAGATAAAGCCAATGAAAAAGACCAAACACATTCAACAAGGATCATAGACCTAGCTCTATCAAAAACACAAAAGGAAGGAAACTACTAAATAACAACATTCAGTTATTGAACCATAACTAAACTAATACACACATTTATTCATCAAAACTATTGCAAAGAGATGTGAACATTTGACAGAAATGGTTCAGTCCAATTTCCTTCTATAAAGATGGAGTCAAAAGCGCTAGCGCTAGCTTTTGACTGCTTTGGCCTGGAAATGCTGCAGTCACCTTTAACAACAGAGCTGGATTTGGACTTGGGTACAAAAGTTAAAAACATGTTTGCATCATTTTGCCTAAATGGTCCTGTGGTGTAAGAAATGAATGTGCAGTGTTTCCAATATATTTCAGTTTATGCAGCAGGAGAAACCCAGATGAGCAATATACAGTATATTGTATAAATATACAAACGTAAATGCCTTTGCTAATATATTTTCTGTTAGTAATGAATCTTAAGTATGCAAAACAGTTATTGGTTCGTAATGATGACTTTAGTTCAGTAAATGAGTCTCATGTCATTTTATTTGAATTGTGCTTTTCAAAATACACATTGGGTTTGTTCCAAAGCAATGCAGCTATAGAGAATAATCAGACTGTAATATCTGCAAGTCACCATTGAGCAGTTTGATGAGTGAGTCAAATGTTGATTCAGTGAGTCAGACTGATCTGGTAACTTGTGAGTTTGTGAGTCTTTTAAAATAATCTTGAAAAGAAACTGAATGAAAATAGTCATTTGATTATGAATCAGACTACACCACAGGACAACTCAATAGAAAGACATGTTTTCCTGCCAATACACTGCCTTTCCATCTCACTGCATTCATTTTAGACTACTAGATCACCATTCTGGTAAAATGACTTTATAAAATGTATTTATAAATATGTGACAAGGAGGAGGGTGGGTCTGGGCCGTGACTATGCGCGCCTGGTCCCCAATCGGGCTAATCAGCCGAGGAGAGGGATATGTGCAAAGAGATGTGGCAGTTCGGGAGAGAGAGAGAGAGCTACAGGCAGCTGCCATGCATTCATTTACGTTTGTGTCTTTGTGTTTTAGTTTATTAAAAACATAACTTTGATGCATCGTCTGGTTCCCGCCTCCTCCTTTCCACTGAACCCTGTTACAAAGCTGCTTTCTGGTGTCCATGTAACCGTAGTCAATGAGATTGTAAGATCTGCATGTATCAACTGAGGAATTGGAAATTGTTTAAATTTATTGGCCTCAAAAAGGCAAATTATACAGGCGGTTTAGAACATTCGTTTTATTTAACCCATTTACAGTTGATTCTTAGATCTGCATTGAACAAATGCCATGTATAAACTCAATTCGGCGGGCAAAATTGGGCATTCATGGGCAGCCACCATAGTTGGCAGGCAAGTTTATTTTTAACCCTGGTTATTATATTTCAATTACTCAAGTCAAAGAATTGCCCATTTAAGTGTAAACCGGCCTCATCATGAGCTTAGCCTGCTAAACCTACACAGTTGGTTATTCAGCACATGTTATTTTAATCCAAAATAACTTGCAGTACAATTATAAAAGTCTCCCTGGAGCAACCCTTTTTTAATGCTTTGCTCATGGATACAGCTGATCTGATCAGTGATTTAGGTCACCCACCAAAAAATGTAATAATTGACACTCTTATTTTCATTTGGACACATTTTATGCTGATTTTAAGGTGCTTTTTTTGTCCTTTTTGGAGCTTGATAGTCTCTGTTCACTAATGTATATCCTTTCATTGCATGGAAAAGAGCAGCCTGGACATTCTGCAAAATATCCCCTTTTGTGGTCCATGAAAGAAAAGCTGTGGCTCAGGTGGTAGAGCGGGTCAGCCACTAATCGCAGGGTTGGCAGTTCGATTCCTGGCACACATGACTCCACATGCCGAAGTGTCCTTGGGCAAGACACTGAACCCCAAGTTGCTCAAAAATGGCAGGCTAGCGCCTTGCATGAACTTGCATGGCAGCTCTGCCGTCATTTGTGTTTGAGTATGTATGTGAGTGTGAATGGGACACAGCGTAAAGCACTTTGGTAACTGCTAAGGTTAAAAAGGGTGCTATATAAGTGCAGACCATTTACCCATATGTGTTTAGAACGACATGAAGGTCAATAAATGAAATGACTGAACTTTCGTATTTGGGTGAACTATCCTGTAACAGGTTTGTTCGGTCATGTAAAGAGGAAACGGGTGAACACTCCAACGTAAACATTTATAAACAGAAAAGATCACTTTTCAGCTATAAGCACCAACTGAAATATTTTCTTTTCAGCACACACGCACAGCTCTCCCCTCCGGCGGTCTAGATTGCCCTTTAAATCATCTACGCTCTCAATGCAAACACAAAACAACTGTTAACGTTGATTTCCCACAGGTGTCAATCCTTGCCGTACCCACTCTCATGGTCTCGCTCTCTCCACAGACATTGCTCGGCCACGCCCCCATCACCACATATCCCTATACATGTAAGTGGTTTGCTCATGAGCTTCCCAATTCATGTTTTATTTCTCATTGGGTTTGAAGCCAGGATCTTCATATTACCCAATGTGTTGGTTTTATTTCTGAATGTGTACAGAGTGTTGCGTTACCTGGCCATTTGTTTGTAGGCCTCTTCTGCAACAGCAAATATATGAGGGTCCATGTCGCCCATGTTTTGTCCAGAGTATGCATGGATGACCGCATCTCCATAGATTGGGAGCTGCTTGTATGGATTTACTGCCACCAAGATAATTCCTGAGAATTCAATTTTAAGGATGAACAGACTGCACTGAAATCCCAGTACAGAGTAAGTAAAGACATAACACGTAATAATTGTCATGTTTTCATTGAATAGAGCTTTTCTACAGCTGACTTACCACAATATGTGTAAATGATTTTGGACTCGACGAATCGAACTTTGAGGTTGTGAAGCACGGCCGGCTCATGGAGGTAACTGAGAGCAGTGAGGTCATTCTCACCCACCAGTATGTCCGGGTTACGAAGGGGCGGCAACTTCTCACCCCCCTCCAGAGGATACTGCAACTCCTTAAGGAAAGATTACATTTCAGGTCAGATTTATTCAAATCAAAACCAATTAAAGCATGTCAAATGACGGCTGTGTTTATACAGTGCATTCATAAAGTGTTCAGACCCCTTCGTTTTTTTCACATTTTATTATGTTGCAGCCTTATGCTAAAATGCTTTTTTTTTTTTTAATTTTTATTCACAACAATCTACACTGCATACCCCATAATGACAAAGCAAAAAACCAGATTTTTGATAACTTTGCAAAGTTATTAAAAAGAAAAAACTGATATCACATTGACATAAGTTTTCAGGCCCTTTGCTATGACTTATGCTCAGGTGCATCCCGTTTCTCTGGTTCGTCTTTGAAATGTTTCTACACTTTGTTTGGAGTCCACCTGTGGCAAATTCAATTGATTGGACGTGATTTGGAAAGGCACACACCTGCTTATATAAGGTCTCACAGCTGAAAATGCATATGAGAGCAAAAACCAAGCCATGAGGTCAAAGGAACTGCCTGCAGAGCTCTGAGACAGGATTGTGTCGAGGCACAGATCTGGGGAAGGCTACAAAATAAAATTGGCTGCATTGAAGGTTCCCAAGAGCACAGTGGCCTCCATAATTCATCAATGGAAGAAGTTTGGAATAACCAGAACTTTCCCTAGAGCTGACTGCCCAGCCAAACTGAGCAATCGGGAGAGAAGTGCCTTAGTAAGAGAGGTGACCAAGAACCCGATGGTCCGTCTGGTTGAGCTCCAGAGATCATGTGTGGAGATGCAAGAAACTTGAAAAGGACGACCATCACTGCAACACTTCACCGATCTGGACTTTATGACAGTGAAGCCACAAAACAATAACCTAAAAGACTCTCAGACTGTGAGAAACAAGATTATCTGGTCTGATGAAAGATTTATGTTTGGCCTAAATTCTAAGTGTCATTTCTGGAGGAAACCAGGCACCGCTCATTATCTGCATAATACCACCCCAGCGGTGAAGCATGGTGGTGGTAGCATCATGCTGTGGGGGTGTTTTTCACCAGCAGGGACTGGGGGACTGGTCAGGGTTGAAAAGCTGAATGCAGCAAAATACAGAGATATCCTTAATGAAAACCTGGTCCAGAGCGCTCAGGACCTCAGACTGTGCCAAAGGTTCACCTTCCAACAGGATAATGACCCTAAGCACACAGTCAAGACAGTGCAAGAGTGGCTACGGGACAACTCTGTCAATGTCCTTGAGTGGCCCAGCCAGAGCCCGGATTCAACCCAATCGAACATCTCCGGAGAGACCTGAAAATGGCTGTCCACCGACGGTCCCCATCCAACCTGACAGAGCTTGAGAGGATCTCCAGAGAAGAATGGCAGAAAATCCCCAAATACCCCAAAAGACTTGAGGGTGTAATCTCTGCCAAAGGTGCTTCAGCTTAGTACTGAGATAAGGGTCTGAATACTTATGGCAATGTGATATTTAATTTTTTTATTTTTCATAAATTTGCAAAGATATCAAAAATCAGTTTTTTTGTTTTGTCATTATTGGGTATGGAGTGACGATTGATGTGGAAATAAATTATAATTGAGAGCATTTTAGCATAAGGCTGCAACATAACAAATGTGAAAAAATGAAATGATCTGAATACTTTCTGAATGCACATCATGACACATTTAAATAATCTTGTTTGTACACTGAAAAAAATTACGAGTAAGATTTTGCACATGTTTGCACACAGTTTTTCTAAGTAAATTTGAATGGTATAAAATTAAGTCAAATCTACTTTTACTGACAAATCTGATGTAAATGCTTTTTAAAAGCATATTCCACATTTTGACTTTTTATTATCACATTAAATAATGTGACGTATAACATATGGAAGTGTTCCACAGGAAGCTCCATGCATGCTATGAAGTCTATTAGTCAATATCACTTTGCATTAGCAGTGGGATCCCAACACATGGATGCAACATTTTTTGATCATGTACAGGTAATTTTGAGTAGAAAATTTTAAATGTAACAACAAATATACATTATAACAATATAAAACAATATCATTTGTGTAAATAAACTTGCAAACTGTGAAACCATGCAAGCTTATTAATTATTCAAGCCCAGTGCATGCTGGGAACAGTTAGGTAAAATGTACTTATTTTATTTACCGGTGAAATTTACTCTCATTAGCTAATAAGTATGACAATGCTTTCTACTTTAGGACTGATACACGATGACACATTGTAAAAATAACTAGTAATCATAGATAATATTTACTTATAAGCTAAAGCAGAAATCTTTACACGGTAGAATAAAAAATGACTACTGTGTTTGACTTTTTTTCAGCTATAACAGTCTTATGTTTACTCCCTAAGATCTCTTGCTGACACATGAGACTGAACTTGTGCACACTATTTATCTAAATGTACTGTATAAGGGACAGTGTATATAGGTGCAGCTGTTTTTAATCACCTTGCCTTCAATATTTCATTTTAAATGGTTCTGTGACGTGACAAATGCATTTTTGGACGTGCTTTTATATAACAATTCTAAGTATATTATTGGAACGTTTTGCTATTTTTATAAATATTTCAAATATGCCTATGACGTCATACCGTTCCATCCTCCAGCTGTAATTCCAGCTCTTTGTCTCCCGGTTGGAAATCTTTTAAAATCTCCGCGGATTTCCACACATGTTCCGCGTCAGGAATCCACACCCTGTTATACTGAAACACAAAACTCAAATTATAAATGATTTTATAAGATTGTGCTTGTGGAAGAGAAGCTTTCTTGTGGTTTGAACATTTTGCTTTGGGTGTTTTACCTCAAGAACAAAACAAACTGCATACAAGTAGGAATTATGACCATATGTCACACTTATAAACCAAGGTACTAAATTTGAACCAATAATATCGACCATAACTCTTTGACAAGAATATTCTCAAATGTATACACGCTAAACTGAAATAGCATGTTAGTAAACACAACCAAATAACTTTTTAGTTTAAGCACTTTCCGTTTCAAGCATACCTTTGTGTACAACTCCGACAAAGCCATGGCAACAGGAGCCCCGTCACTTGACGCAGATTTCTTTCAGTTTTAACGCAACTTCTCATGACATTTGCAAACGAAACTGATATTCATACCCGTAACTTTTTCACCACGGCACCTGTTAAGTTAGTGGGTCATCTCTTTGGGAACTTCCATGCTCACCTGTTACTGCCGGCGAAACTACGAATCCTACTATGGCGAAAGCTTGCTACTTAATATTAATGAGCCACTTCTAAATATTCATAGATCTTTTTTTATATTCACGAGACACGAGAGTTTTAGTTGTTGTTGGTGGTTTTTTACTTCTATTTCACTAATTATTGACAGTGGAATGTAATACAAAGCACACACCAAAAGCCTACATACAAAAATAAATATAAAAAAACAACTTGAAGAAATTTTTTATTTTTCATGGCGCAAATTAAGGTATAACAGGGCTAAAAGCTAATTTTGTTTTTATTTTCTCCCAAAACACTAAAAAGCACAGAACATTTCTCAACACCTTTTTGTCACCATTCACTTCAAAATATTCCTGAATCATGAGATCATTGGGTGCAATATCTAAAGTTTGATTTTGAGGTAATTTTTCAAATATTTAATACTTTTTGAAATGTTGCAAATTCATGTAGCTAATGAGGATCCCTGAAAGTATCACTCTTATTTTGAGGGGGAAAAAATCCTTATTTGTCATTTTCAGTTTTGTTCAAGGTGATTAAATCAAAAGTTATTTAATAACTGTCCAATAAGTGAAAGGATGGTATTTTGGGTTAAATACCATAAGCCCCCCCAAGATGTATTTTAATAAATGTAAACAAGCCTTTCCAAAACATGTTATGCCACTAGAAAGTAATAGCATAACGTGACATACGTGACGTATACAGGATCTAATTAATATTCATGTCAGAATCCTTCGTCGTAGTAGGATTCTTAAAACGAGTGTTTGGCGGACTTTGCTTTCCCACCGTGCGCGAGCGAGTCTCGTGACGCTGTGCTTACCATAGGGGTGTGTACATATGAACAAGGATTTGGCAGACAAAAAAGAACAGGATACTGCTTACTCATTCAGTGAGTGCACAAGTATGCACACAACTTATCCTCATATGGTTAAACATGAAGACAAGTTTTCTCTTGGCTTAGTGCAGTCAGATCAAATTCGTGTGATCTTGATGCATTCTTCCACACACTATGTTGGCAATGGAATTCGAGAATACTGCAGTGCCTTATTTAGTCTATTGTCCACTATCTTCTTACAATTTGATATTAGTATCAAAGATTTATAAACCATTTCAAGAATGTAAACAAATGAATTAGAACCACAGATTATTTAGCAGAAATGGGCCACTTCTATTAAAATTAATGAGAGAAATTGGAACGCTCAACCAAGCAGTTCTGAGCACCCAATGGGTCAATGGATTTAGAAAGGAAGTCCTGCGAGTTAAAAGAGCCAATCACCTTTTAGATACAGACATCACCTGTCAATCAACTCTTTAATGTGTATGCACATTAGCTATAAAAGCCATGAAAATGGTCATATGTCATAAGTATTGTCATATTTTATTACTGATTTATAATATGCTCTTTAATCATAATCTTGACCAACCATTTTTGAGATTTTGGTCTTTCTCCATTGAAGTAGATAGGAGCTGCACTGGCATGACTGGAAATAATCTCCCGTGAGCACTTCAAAGATGGCCGGCAGTGGACTGACTTGCTAGAAATGGATTAGAAAGGTCCAAAAGTAATGTATTTCCAAATCCTTTCAACAAAGTCCCTTTTTCAATTGTCAATCCATTTGGTGGCCATATTTGTAATGCTCTTGGGCAGTTTGGGCAGCTGTTTTTCTATGCAAGCAAGCATCATGACAGTGAAGCGCCTAACAACTTGAATGGGTCAAGATTACGATAAAAGAACATATTTCATATAAGCAGTAAAATTGTATTGGTCCGAGTCACGTGTGGCGCCGGGTTCACTCGAGTGACCCGGCCACGACCTATGCTCCAATCCCCGGCGATGAATCTAACTTGAACCGGACCCTCACTGCCCCATTCCTGGACCTGCGAAGATGCCAGGAGGTAAAGACCGCTCTCTATGTTTAAAGACAGTGGTGATGAGGCTGTGTGTTTTTCATTAGCTGCCATTGGGCATTCCAATTTTTTCCAATAATTTTAACAGAAGTGGCCCATCTCTGCAAAATGAACTCTGATTTGACAAGCAAAATCTTATTGTTATAAGATCTTACAAACAGAAAAAATATTACACAAAAAATTTAATCAGGAACGAAAGAAGGATAAAACAGACAGGGGTATAAAAAGATAAAAACATTCTGTATTTAATTTTTTTCTTTCCATTTGGGTCAAAGGTGAAAAAAAAAAAACAAACAGTACATTTTCCCAGAATATATAAAAGTCTTTTACAATGTTTTTTCATTTATAAATTGATGACTTTTTGTACTGGCAATTGCAAAACAAATACAAGGAGGAAATGTTCACGGAACAGTGAAGTCACTTGAAGTCTCCAAAGGACAGTCCTTGAAATGGTCTATAAAGGATTCAATCAGTAGTGCTGTCACATCATGATCTCAGTACAGCAAGTGATTTACAGTTCTCTCAGATATTAAATTGAAACTATAATTCAATTTTAAAGAGATTTGCTTTTTGCACACACTTTAACTCATAAAGTCCCCACAATATTTGCCTTCAGTGAGATTTCAGTTTGGTTTTCCGTGTATTACAGGTAAAAGTGAAACCTGTTGCAATCCAAATAATGTTAGATCATCAAGATCGGTAGTGAGCAAGATCTGGTAATACCAGTTCTTCCTCTTTGTTGTAGTAGAAAATATTCCTTGTAGCAGTTTGAAACTTTTGTATAAACATGCTTGTTATAATTTCCACTTGCTTTCAATAACAGCCTCAATGTGCCCACCAATGCAACATTTTGTTAGCGTGCTAATGCAAACAACTGCGCATTTATTTGTGCCTTCAATATGCATTTAATTATATAGTCCTACATAAACTGTGTGCATTTGTACATTTTATATGTGCATTTTGTGGAACATTTTCAAATCATTTATGGCTCTAATGCACGTACTTGACGTACGTTTTGATTCGGTTGCGATTGTGGGGGGAAAGGTAACATGACAGATGAGGAGCAGTTACAACACAGGTGATTGTGCTCTCACGTGGTGAGAAGGTGAAACTACAGGCGGGTACAACTATGCATTAAGGATCTATTCATTTTTAATTATTAATTGTAATGAATATATTACTATTAGAAGAATTATGATTGCTAAAATAATTAGACTTGCATTTCTAGATACAGCAAACAATGCTATCAGCAATCATCAAGGAAAAGCGTTATTATTTTAATAAATTAGTGTAACGACCAATCAAATGTTCGTATGTAAATTACTGCGGAAAGTAAAGACCAATGGCATTTCAGTATTCAAACATAGCAATTAACGCAATCGCTGACGGTTAGATTTTGAACGGGATTGTCAGTTGTGAGTCAACGGAAACTTTCTTCGGATTCAATTTAAAATGTATTAAAATGTGCAGCGTTATTTAATACTCACAAAAAAATAGACATACCTAACTGAAATTATCTACAAAAATAAATAAATAAAATAAAATAAAAAAACTTTTGAACTGAGACCGTTTAGTAGTTCCTTCTGAATTAATTGAATGCTTGAGGAAGACCGATACATTGCTGCCTGTATGTCGGTTTCGAACATTATTTGAATTATGGAATTATTTGTGTTTTGGCGGTTAAAATCGACATACATCAAGAGACATTGTAGGATTTAAATCAGGCATCGAAAAAAAGTTCTTTAATCTGGATATTAATCAGAAAACTTTCATCTGTGGTTTGTGGTAACTACTTTATAGTTCAACTACGTAATTTGTAGCAAAACCACAAATCGTTTTACTACAGTAACCATATTTAATCCATGATATTTGTGGTAAAACCTTAGAAATAATACAAGAGAACCGAAATGGTAAAAAAATAAAAATAAATAAATCATAATCATTCTGCCAAAAACATTAATTTTACTATAGTTAACCATAGTTATACCATAGTTAATGTGTGGCATGTACCACAAAAAATTATTTACTAAAGTAAAACATTAGTAACCGTTTTTTGTGGCAGAAAGATTATTCTTACCATAGTTTTGTTTTTCTTCTTCTATTATTATTATTATTATTATTATTAATATGGCTTTACTATGAATATCACAGTTAAAATATTTCCTGGTTATGGTTTTACTACAAAGTCAAATGCCATAGTTGAACTAGTTATTGTAGAAGGCTAAAGCCATGGTAAATCCTGTGTTTACTATTGTATGTTATACTATAGTTACCAAAGTTCAGCTATGGTTACTGTAGTAAAACCATGGTTAATTTTCGTACAGAATGGATTAAACTATTGCAACAAATAAAATAAAATCAGAGGGATGCATTCACTATTGCGACGAACACAAAATAATTTCAGAAGATAAATTCCCTCTACTGTAAGAGGCTCTGTAGTATTCCTTTGCATCTACTATGCAATTATATACAAAAAAAAATGTAAATAAATGCTACTTTAAAGCTCAAACCTTTCTATAGAAATCACATTGTATATATAGTGTGAAATGTAGGACTATATGACAACTTTATAGAGTGACTGTAAATCAGTCAGGAGCTTATATATAATTAAAACAAATAATATATTTAATTTCCTTTTACATCAGAATGATGAAGTGCCGTGGTCTTGTGTCTGAGGGAAATGAACCAGGTATGAACTCACCTATTTAGCTCCTTGCTTACATTAAAGTTAAAACATTTAATTTTGAAGGCCTGTTTGATGTTATATAACATGTTGTTCTAACTGCACTTTCTTGGTTTTAATATGACATAGAGTCTGTGAAATTCTTGAACTCTGAAACACTCCAAGCGCTGTAGTTATATATTTGTGTTTTTGTGGTCTTTGTGTTTTTGTTAGTGCCTCTGAAGAGCATCACAGTGGATGTGCGGGTTCAGGGGCATGTTGCCACAGTCACGTCCACTCTGCTGTATGTGAATAAGGAAGAGCGCCACCTGGAGGCCTTGTTCGTCTTCCCTCTGCCAGCTGATGCTGCTGTCTGCCACTTCAGTGCCAAGATCGGAGAGCAGGAGATTGTCGCAGAGGTGCAAGAGAGACAGAGCGTGAGTACAAATACAGTGGCTGAATCCCAGTTCATAAAATCAATCTTGATATCTCTAAACTAAAGTTTGTCTCTCTCTTGTAGGCGAGGGATCTGTATGATGATGCTGTGAGTTCGGGTCAGCAGGCGTTTCTGTTGGAAGAGAGCGCAGAGAGTTCTGATGTGTTCAGATTGAGTGTTGGGTGTCTGTCACCACATCAGAACGCTGCCATCTCCATCATCTACGTCACCGAGCTCGCTGTTCAGGCCGATGACGCCCTGCGCTTCTGTCTGCCTGCTGTACTCAACCCCCGATACACACCAGCAGGTACTACAGTTCTTCATACACACTTTCTCACCATGAGTGAATGACATCATTATAGCGTTCAGTGTGTGTGTTTCAGGTTCAGGTGGTTGAATAGTATGGAGTTATATATGTGCCAGAATTCTGTGCTATTTTGAGTGTGCACTTTGATATTTTGAGCGCACAAAAATGTTTTTGGGGCCAGGTTTGCATGCAGACGCAGAGGGAGAGTGGGGGCGGGGTTTCACGGAGAGTGTGAGAGAGGAGAGATGGAAAGATGGCACAGCTTTACGGAAGAAACAGGTTGTGTAACGCAGCATCAAATTATATCAATATAAACGGTATAGTCTAATCCTCTCATTTGAAAATATATCGATATACCTTAAGTTGATATACCGCCCAGCCCTATCTACAGAATAACACTTCAGCCAAATTTATGTAAATAAATAAATAATCTTCTTCATAGTCACATTGAACCAGCCCACTCTGTACCGGTTTTTGTCTAATTTTTGATTGGGTCTCAGCCTACTTTCATCATAAGTTTTTGGAACCAAGTTAACTTGAATATTTTATTTTATATAATATTGTGTCTGTTGCAAATTTTGTGAGCTACCCCGCTATCTCCAGCCTGCATCCTGTGCAGGTGTTGTTACACGTGGTCTGCCACTGCGAGGGCGATCAGCTTTTGTCTCCCTGTAGCGCTGTCTTAGGTTTCTCAAAGTATAGACATTGCAATTTATTGCCCTGGCCACATCTGCAGTCCTCATGCCTCCATGCAGCATGCCTAAGGCACGTTCACGCAGATGGGCCGGACCCTGGGCATCCTTCTTTTGGTGTTTTTCAGAGTCAGTAGAAAGTCTCTTTAGTGTCCTTAGTTTTATAACTGTGACCTTAATTGCCTTCCATCTGTAAGCTGTTAGTGTCTTAACGACCGTTCTACAAGTGCATGTTTATTAATTGTTCATGGTTCATTGAACAAGCGTGGAAAACATTGTTTAAACCCTTTACAATAGAGATCTGTAAAGTTATTTCGATTTTTTTTAAATTATCTTTAAAATACAGTGTCCTGAAAAAGGGACATTGCTTTTTTTTTTGCTGAGTAACCCAATCCTTCCAAGGTGTGAATATCCGTAAAGCCGTGGGGCCAGATGGCATTCCGGGCGTGTCATCAGAGCGTGCGCGAACCAACTGGCTGGTGGTTTTATGGACATTATCCCTCTCCTTGTCTGAGGTCCCCACATGCTTCAAAACGTCCACCATTGTGCCTGTACAAAAGCAATCAAAAATTACTTGTTTAAATGACTGGCGTCCTGTTGCTCTGACCCCCATTATCAGCAAATGCTTTGAGAGGCTAAGCAGAGATTGCATCTGCTCTGTGCTGCCTGCCTCACTGGACTCACTGCAGATTGCTTACCACAACAACCGCTCCACTGACGATGCCATTGCATCAAAACTACATACTGCTCTGTCCCACCTGGAAAAAAGGAACACACATGTGAGAATGCTGTTTGTAGACTACAGCTCAGCATTCAACACCATAGTGCCCTCCAAGCTTGATGTGAAACCATGGATGCCAGGCGGATAGAATGGGCAGCAACATCTTATCACTGACCCTGGGGCCCCGTAAGGCTGTGTTCTCAGCCCACTCCTGTATTCCCTATACACACACATGACTGTGTGGCGACACATAGCTCCAATGCCATCATTAAGTTTGCTGATGATATGACGGTGGTAGGTATGATCACTGACAATGATGAAACAGCCTACAGAGAGGGGGTGAACACTCTAACATGCTGGTGTTAGGATCACAACCTCTCCCTCAGTGTCATTAAGGCCAAGGAGCTTGTGGTGGACTTCAGGAGACAAGACATAGAACGCAGCCCCATCACCATTAATGGAGCACCGGTGGAGAGAGTCAGCAGCAGCAACACTGAGGAACTCACATGGTCCGTCCACACTGAGGCCGTTGTGAAGAAGGCTCACCAGCGCCTCTTCTTCCTGAGACGGCTGAGGAAGTTTGGAATGAACCACCACATCCTCACATGGTTCTACACCAGTACTGTAGAGAGCATCCTGACTGGCTGCATCACCGCCTGGTACGACAACAGCATCACCCTCAACCGCAAAACCCTGAAAAGGGTGGTGCGAACTGCCAGACACATCATTGGAGGTGAGCTTCCCTCCCTCCAGGATATATATAACAGCTGGTGTGTGAAAAAAGCTTGGAGGATCATCAGAGACTCCAGCCACCCGAGCCATTGGCTGCTCTCACTGCTACCGGTTTCGCAGCATCAGGACCCGCACCAGCCGACTTCATGACAGCTTCCTCACCCAAGCAATCACAATACATATATCAGCACTGTACTTTATTAGCCTCAGACTGGACTCACATTTTATATGTCTCTTAATAACACACTAGCAACTGACTATCAACCGACAGCTGAATATCAACAACACTTCATACATATTTTGAACAGACCCATAATGTTTATTATTATTATACATTAGTAATACATTTCTGTAGTAAAATCTTAAATTGCATGAGGCACATCAGCTCTATAATGTGCTCCACATTTTAACATCATCTCCTCTGTCCACAATACCACACACCATGGGGTATACAATTTGTAGGTGTATATTAACTTATAGCAGCCAAAGATATTTGATATTACACAAATAAGAAATTAAAATGAATCAAGAGTGCTTTAAAAATATATAATGTCCTCATCGCAAGAAAGCAAATTCAACTGAACTAGGAGCACACCTGTTACTCTGAGCATGAGATTGTGAAGCGAGCACACAACCATGCAGAATACACTGAGAATACATCAAATCATAAACCTCACACATGCTTTCAGTTTGTATACACTAACACCTTGCAACCACACAGAACATACTGGAAATTGCACAGCTATTCTATTGAAACCACTGACCTAGTTTTGCACAGACAAGCACCACAATTGCTTCTGAATAAACAACCTAATTTTCTTAAAAGTATTCTTCAGAAAACCACATTCAAATAACTTCCAAGCATCGCATTGGGTATTTTTTTCTCTCTCGGAAAAATCTAGTTAAAAAATATAATTTCAAAATATTTTCCCCTGTCATTTAAAGATGGAGTGTATAATTTTAATCCAATATACTTTCTTATCATATACCGTGAATATCTCTTCACGGTCCAGTAGCTGTCACTGTGTGTGCCCTGGCTCTGTAAATGAGAAAGTAAACAAAGTGGATCAGTCCACACAACACTGTTGCGATCACACAGCATTGGCAGTTGACCTTTCTTACAGACTGTGATGCCGCGTTTCTGCCTTATTTGGCAGCATAAATAATGCAATTTTTTTTTATAATTAGTTTTTTCAAAATTGAGTGTAAATTTATAACATTATGCTTATTGTTATATATTCTTATATGTCTTAATGCACCACTCTCTATTTTTTTCCTCTTCTGGAAAGTCGTTCAAACGTAATAGTGGATTTTTTCTTTTGGTCTTGGAGCAAATGGGTACGTGAATATAATATTTGCTGTGGTCTCCCATTTACCGCTGTCTAAGTTTACCCTGCCAATATTCACTTCCGCATTCCAAAACCCGGAGTGTGAAAATGGTCTATGGGTGTGCATGAATTTGGGGGGCCATCCCAGCACATCTTATCTCACAAATTTATGCAAAAAATAAATTAAAGTGATTCAGGAGTATTTTAAAAGCACAGCGCAAGTAAGCAAACGGAACTGAACTCAGAGCACATCTGTTACTCTGAACATGAGATTTAATTGTGAAGCGAGCACAGAACTGCAAGCTAAACCATTGGATTAGCCACAAACCCTTTTCCCAAAACCCTGCACTCCAAAAATACCAAATGAGCTTTATTGAGACCATCTTTGAGCAAAAAAGGTTTTGAAAAACAGCAGCAGTAAAATAGCACCCTCAACTGACAACTGTTATGAAAAACATGGCATAAAAATGGTATTAAGCCTCAATAATTCGCTGCAACTACAACACTGCGAGAACCTGAAAAATGATTGACAGCGTCCCGCAGACAAATATTTGTTTGCAGTTTACAGAGTCTAGAGCTGTCACAGAGATGGGTGAGATATCTAACAACAGTTATTTCATTAATATCTTTCAGGGAGTAGTTTTTTTGCATACCTTTCCATGAAAAAAAATGTTTTATCGCTTGCAGCCCTTTAACATGTGAAAATGAATGCTGTTAGTGCTGCGCCACTATTTGGCGGTCCTACAGCATACCAGTCTGGTAAAATAAAATGTACTCTTCTTTCTATCTCTTAAGTGTTTTAGTGTGAAAGTGAAATTGTTTGAGAACAGTTTAATTGTGACTGTTTGACTGTATGTGTGTGTTTTATGCTAATAAAGATGCTTTTGATATAGCTAATTTTAAGCTAATGGCATGGCGCAGGCTGAGTTGTGGCTGTGACATGGCATGGCGCAGGCTGAGTCGTGGCTGTGACATGGCACGGCGCAGGCTGAGTCGTGGCTGTGACATGGCACGGCACAGGCTGAGTCGTGGCTGTGACGTGGCACGGCGCAGGCTGAGTCGTGGCTGTGACGTGGCACGGCGCAGGCTGAGTCGTGGCTGTGACGTGGCACGGCGCAGGCTGAGTCGTGGCTGTGACGTGGCACGACGCAGGCTGAGTCGTGGCTGTGACGTGGCACGGCGCAGGCTGAGTCGTGGCTGTGACATGGCACGGCGCAGGCTGAGTCAGGGCTGTGACATGGCACGGCGCAGGCTGAGTCGTGGCTGTGACATGGCACGGCGCAGGCTGAGTCGTGGCTGTGACATGGCACGGCGCAGGCTGAGATGTGGCTGTGACATGGCACGGCGCAGGCTGAGTCGTGGCTGTGACATGGCATGGTGCAGGCTGAGATGTGGCTGTGACATGGCATGGCTCAGGCTGAGACGTGGCTGTGACATGGAGCAGACTCGGGATCCGGGGCAAAATGTGGCACTAGCTCAGCAACCATGATGAGGAACTCTGACTTGGCGGCCATGATGTGGGACTAGGGCTCAGCATCCACCTCCCGCACAGTGAACGTAGAACCACATGACATGAAACACATGAACTGACACATTAAACATTACATGGTGAAAGCTAGTGACATTTTGAAACATATATATAACGTGCAATAAGATCAAACAATGTATGAATACAATCACTTGACTCCATCCATTATTAAGTCATTAAGACAAGTAGTGAAGGAAGAAAACAAAATACATATAAACCAACCAAAATGTATACATAACTAAGACATATAAAATATATATATATATTTTTTTTTAATAAGTCAGGGGTCAGGAAAGTTCTAATTTCAGCATATAAGAAAGAGTATTCAATTGTTATTAATAATGCATATTAAATGAATGCATTTTTTGCTAAAACTGTTTAGGATGTGGATAGGGGCTTACCATATAAATACCATAATATATTATAAAAAATACCAAGGTTTACCATATTATACAGCAGGCTTTTGAGAAAGGTATATTTGATTAACTTTATCTTGTGCTGTGTAATGTGAAAAGCTGTCAATATGTTTTAGTTCATAGTTTCATTAATACTACACAATATACTTTATATAGGCCACTAAAGAAAATGTTCAAATGATGCTCCTATGATCACCGGAAACGAATGCTTTGGTGCTGGTTTTGCAATAAATAAACAAGTAAAAATGTAGAATATATCAATGCAATAATTTTAGACACATAAACATTTTGAATATAGCAAAAAAAAAAATTAAGACTTAGGAATTGAGACACAATTATATTTTTTTTCACACCTTTTTTTTTTTTTCCACCTTGTGGTTCAGGGCTTCCGTACCTGGTGGGCTCAAGACTGCTTGGATTGGTTACGCCTACGCAACTATTTAACATTCATACATAAAAGCCTTCGCCATAAGAGGAACCACATCACTTCTTCAAATCTGCACTCACCTGCTGTTTCCAGTTGCTGTAGTCGGTCACTGAAGATTTTAAGGAAGTAAGTTCATGTTCAGTTTACTTTGAATTTGCTTGGAGGTGATGCTTGAAACATTATACATTTGACATAATTTAATAACAATATTTTAAAATCGTAACCTTAACAAGGCATATACTGGTTGAAAACTTTATACAGCGACTTTTAATCCGTTACAGACTAAATTTCCTCGATCAGCGTCAGAATGATGAACAGGTGTGGTCTTATATCTGAGGGAAATGTGCCAGGTATGGACTCACTTCTTTATATATTTACGTCAATGGAAGCTTTAACATTTCTTTTGGACTGTTTTTGACATTTTTGCTTCATTAATTACGAGTCTTGATGTGTTTGATTGTGTCAGTGCCTCTGAAGAGCATCACAGTGGATGTGCGGGTTCAGGGGCATGTTGCCACAGTCACGTCCACTCTGCTGTATGTGAATGAGGAAGAGCGCCACCTGGAGGCCTTGTTCGTCTTCCCTCTGCCAGCTGATGCTGCTGTCTGCCACTTCAGTGCCAAGATCGGAGAGCAGGAGATTGTCGCAGAGGTGCAAGAGAGACAGAGCGTGAGTACAAATACTGTGGCTGGCAGTTCATAAAATCAATCTTGATATCTCTAAACTAAAGTTTGTC
The DNA here is from genome assembly GCA_032164185.1 of Moxostoma hubbsi. Taxonomy (NCBI): domain Eukaryota; kingdom Metazoa; phylum Chordata; class Actinopteri; order Cypriniformes; family Catostomidae; genus Moxostoma; species Moxostoma hubbsi. Next base: position 4,893,149 of record JAVLUX010000040.1, read on the forward strand.
TCTCTCTTGCAGGCAAGGGATCTGTATGATGATGCTGTGAGTTTGGGTCAGCAGGCGTTTCTGTTGGAAGAGAGCGCAGAGAGTTCTGATGTGTTCAGATTGAGTGTTGGGTGTCTGTCACCACATCAGAACGCTGCCATCTCCATCATCTACGTCACCGAGCTCGCTGTTCAGGCCGATGACGCCCTGCGCTTCTGTCTGCCTGCTGTACTCAACCCCCGATACACACCAGCAGGTACTACAGTTCTTCATACACACTTTCTCACCATGAGTGAATGACATCATTATAGCGTTCAGTGTGTGTGTTTCAGGTTCAGGTGGTGGAATAGTTTCAGAGATTTCATCAGGATGTGGATCTGTTCCCTACACTCTGACTCTCAGTGTTCATGTGAGCTCTCCAAACCCCGTCTCCAAAATAGAGTCCAGCTGCACTCTGGATCCTCTAGTGTTCCTCAACTCTGATCACACTCACGCAACGGTATTTATATGTGCATGAACAGAAGCGTGTTTATGCATGTGGTTTTAAGGAGATATAAGATTGTTATAAATGTTCTATGTGTGTCTAGGTGAATCTGAGTGCTGGTCACATGTTCGATAAGGACATTGAGCTGTTTCTGTACTATCAGAATACCCATCAGCCCACCGCTATAGTGGAGGCAGGAGTGGCCACTACCCAGCCAGGTAAGACATGAAGTTCACCTGAATTATGAGCTCCTGTCACATTCCCTGTTGTCTTTTGTTTGTGTACTTTTATGTTGAAATTCTTGTTAAGTTCCTGTTTCCCAGTCATGTGATGTCCTGCTTTCCCTCCATGTTCATGTGTCTTGTTTTCATTGGTTCATTGTTTGATTACTTTGTTATCAGTTCTAGTTTGTCATTGTTTTTTGTTCATTGCCTTGTTATCTTGTTTTGAGTTCTGTTTGTTCATTGGCTTATGTTTCCCCATGTCCATGTATTTAAGCCCTCATGTTTGCCATTGTCTCTTGTCTAGTATTGTTACTTTGTGTAACACAGCCCTAGTCATGTCCTGTTTGTAGTCCATGTTCACGGGTATAGATAGAGTTTCTTGTATTATCATCGTTTTGGTAATAAATCTGCACTTGTTCCAACACATCATCTTCATCATTACCATTTGTCAGCTACACATCGTTACAGCTCCATTTTTGCATGTGTTTATTTTTAATTTAATCTATTGACAGGAGTTTTGTGTTTGACTAGTATAATTGAGCTCTCTTTCTCTCTATCTTTCAGGTTTTCTGATGGGGGATCCAGCGGTCATGATCAGTTTGTACCCAGAGTTCCCTGAGGAAGTGATGTCATCAGTGGCATCACAAGGCGAGTTTGTTTTTGTGATTGACAGATCAGGGAGTATGGACGACATGATGCATTATGGGGAAAGAGCACAGAGGCGCATAGATGGCGCAAAGGTAAAATTCAGAGTCCATATGTGTGTGTGTATATATATATATATATATATATATATATACAGCATATATTGGATAAACGCATTCAGATGAGACACATTTAAATGTCTATATCTATCTCTTTTCAGGACACTCTACTTTTATTGATGAAGAGTCTGCCAATGGGATGCTACTTCAATATCTATGGATTTGGCTCTCACTTCAAATCCTTCTTCTGGTTAGTAACTCGACCTTTAATACTACTTTGTTTGTTATCCTTATTTTTGCATTGTGTGTGAGGAGAGGCACTCATTTTTGTGTGTGTGTGTATGATTGCAGTAAAAGTGTTGTGTACAATCAGAAGACAATGGATGAGGCTCTGAAGAAAGTGAAGGAAATGCAAGCAGATATGGGCGGCACTGAGATTTTAGAGCCTCTAAAACACATCTACAGTCAGCCCTGTTACCCCGATCACCCCAGACAGGTATAACAACTCAAAATGCACCATATTCATGCAGAAATATTCCACATAGAGGACTTTTTTGAATGTTTTTAGTTTTACACAGTTTTCTTAAATGTTTAGATCTGTGTTTTGCTTCAGGAAATTGATTTTACATTGGACATCAAGTGGTGAATCATCAATGTACCAAAATTGTTTATTGAACAAAAGGAAACAAAATATCGAAATCAAACATTAAAATGTATTAATATTACCATCAACTGCATAGTCCCATCAGTATGCAATATTGTTAACATGACAAGAATGGCTGAATGGAAAAAAATATACATTTTGGTTTATACTTTTTTCCTGAACTTCGATGGTTTCATGCTCCTGGCTGCCAATAATTTACTGAACAAACACATTGTTGTTGGCTCAAACTGTGTTTATCCTTGCTGCAAGTTAATCTATATTTAATTTAGGGTCAGATTTTCTTTTACCTTTCTGTAGTTTTGTTTCTTATAGATAACAGATAAATGTGAGCAAAATACTGTAGATTTTGTTGTCTTTGACAACAAAAGACATGGGAAGCATTTTTTATTCTATTCTTAATATGCATGATTATATGGTTAGATGCATTTTTGTTTTTCCATGACCCAACAGCTGTATAATCTTACAATTCAAACAAAATCATTTTGTTCGTGATTCAGAACACATAATATAAATTAAGTAAATGCTTAAACTTTCAATGGATGGAGTCAAATGACAAAACAACATGGAGCAACATGGCAAATATTTTTTTCTCCCTTTTGCAGCTGTTTATCTTCACGGATGGAGAGGTTGGCAACACTAAAGAGGTGCTGGACCTGGTAAAAAGTAATGTTCACTCTCACAGGTGGCTGTCTTTCCTGGCTTTATAATTCACATTTTAGCTTAAGGCTTATATTACCCTGTTCTGATGTAAAAGTTTGATTAATGTCAGATGATGCTAATTATTAACCAATGCGATAAACTGCTGATTTTAAGTAAATGAAGTGTCTTCAGGTGTTTCTCATTCGGGATTGGTGAGGGTGCAAGTACCGCCCTCATCACAGGAATGGCCAGAGAGGGTTGTGGTCACGCCCAGTTCATCACTGCCTCTGACCGCATGCAGCCTAAAGTAAGATTACAGATCAAAGGGTTTATCTGGAAACAAAGCAGATCAAGATCATATCTACAAGTAAAGGGTTTGAATAATCACCATTTTTCCTCTCTCTTTAAATTGTATCAGGTGATGCAGTCTCTCAAATTTGCGCTGCAGCCTGCAGTGGTTAATATCTCTGTTAATTGGACTGTGCCAGATGGCATTACTGTTGACACACTGTCTCCTCCCATCAATATGCTCTTTCAGGGTCAAAGGGCACTGATATATACCCTGCTTAAAGGAGAGGTGAGAGCTTTCAGCATGTTTTGCTTAATTGCGAATTGGAGACCAATGTCTCTCATTAGTATAGATTGTAAAATCCTCATATTTCCAAGTTAATGTGCCTTTTCCCGCTCTTATAGAGTTCAGGAAGCTCTGAGGGAACAGTGACTCTGACATACAGCCTGAAAGATCAACCAGTGACAAACCAGCTCCACATCTGCCTTAAACCAACTGAAGATACTGGGTAAAACTTATAAACATGTTAGCTTGATAACCATGTTCTCCAACACTGAGCACGTTTACATGCACATTCTTAGTCAATTATGCTTAATAAGCCTACAACGTGTGTGGCCATAAATGGTTTAAGCATAAACCGATCAACACAGGTACATCTTTGGTCATTAACCGGATTTCACGTTGCTTGTGAACACAATTATCTGTTAAATATTTACATTTGGCAGACGCTTCTACCCAAAGCAACTTACAGTGCATTCAGGGTAAATGTTTTACGTATATGCATTTTTCCTGGGAATTGAACCCATGACCGTGGCATTGCTAGTGTCTGCTCTACTAGATCTATTATTTCCTGTGGCTTCTTGAATATATATTAATTAATTGTATAGGCTTTTCAGTTAGAAGTGCACGTTTCCTTTTCAAAGCTAACAATAAATCTATATTCCTTTTATTAATTTCATTCTTTATTTTATTCTCTAGTTACTGTATTTTTCCATCCAAGTTACATTTTTGACAGTGTTGTAGTACTCAAGACCAGTCTTGTCATGGACTCGTGAGCAATTGGACTCGATCTTGACTCAGACTCTAACAAGTGTGGACTCAGCCTTTACCCCGAGACCAGTCCGAGTCCCTTTTCAGAAAATATACTGTGAAACTTCTCTGACAAGCATTTTTTGTCTGATAATATCAGCGATTATGACATCGGCTGCGTATAATCAGAACTAGTGATGGCTGACACGCAAATAATTCCATTGAGTCAATACTTTCATTGGATGAAGTGTATATTTACATTGAAACAAATGACTTTTTTGAGAGGTAACTTTGAGGAACTTTACGTGTCTTGTTAATAAGAGGCCATTGACACCAAATGCATTTTTGCATCCATTCATGCTGTTTTTCTGTTGCTTTTCTATAAAAACATGTTAAACGGATGGCTTTGACCATTGCACCGAGTGTCTCGTGCATTATCACCACAATTTTTTAAAGTTCTTATGTCAAGTTAAAAAGAACATCAACTGTTAAAAACCATCTTGAGACACCTGTGTTCTTTTCTACTATATTTGCTGCACTACGTTGATCTGAACGGCCTCTGTCTTTTAGAAATTATTTAGCAATTAATTTCATGAATGCTACACATACTGAAGAAAATATAAATATTTGTAAATGAAATACTTCTCTCAGTTCCACCAGAATTGAATAGTTTGGTGTAGTTTTTGCAAAAACAAAAACTCTTTACATACCCTGAGACATCCTGCAGGTGGAGGTGAGCAGAAATGCTTACAATGAATGCAATATAGTAGTGCAATTGAAGAAATTGTAAACAAATTTATTGCAAATTTCTGCATAAATATTGTCAGATTTAATGCATTATTGTTAGGTTTTTAGGCCCGTTTTAGTTGCATTACATTAATACTGTATTTTTTTATAGCAGAAATTATTTCTTGACTTGATGGAATATAATACAGAAGCTGGCAGTTTGTATTGCGCATGCTAAGCCACATATGCGCTTTGCACCTTTAATTTGAGTTTTTCACTGACATGTCATAATTGTAATACCATTGTGTTTACTTAAACTAGGATATGGCATTTAGGTCATTTTTACACTCGACTGGTAATACTGTTTAATCAACATGCCTTCTTACAAAATTACACGTTTTGTCACCTCAAACAAACATATATGGTTTATAAGCACATTTTGGTGTTTCCATCCAGCATTTTTATGTGATATCCCAAAATCTGCATAAAAATTCCTGTATGGAAACCCAGCTTATGCTTCTGCAGGTTGGCCATCCACCGTCTGGCGGCTCGGTCCCTCATTCGCTCACTGGAGCAGGAGGAGAGGGCAGGTGTTGCAGGAATGGAGGGTATCAAGAGCAGGATGGTGGAGCTCAGTGTTCAGGCAGGAGTGAGCTGTGTTCATACAGCCTTCATTGCCATTAACAAAGACAGCAGACAGACTGTGAAAGGACCCTTGCTACAGAGGAGAGTGCCAACAGGAGGTTAGCGTTCTGCATATCGAAATGAAATGTTTGAAATAGCATTTCCTGTAATTTAGCAACACATTTGATGTGTTCATCTTGTGAAAGGATCCCTACTGATGGGCAGCATCCCGGTGAAGGGCAGGCGAACAGGAGGTTAGCATTCTGCATATTGAAATGTTTGAAGTAGCATTTTCTGTAAGTTAACAACACATTTGATGTGTTCATCTTGTGAAAGGATCCCTACTGATGGGCAGCAAACCGGTGATGGGCATGGAAAAAATAGGTTAGTGTTCTGCATATTGAAATGTTTGAAATAGCATTTCCTGTAAGTTAACAACACATTTGATGTGTTCATCTTGTGAAAGGATCCCTACCGGTGATGCAAAGGCGAATACGAGGTTAGTACTCTGATTGTGAGCATATATGTGTTTTTAAAATTGAAGCTAAAGTGTATAATTTCTGGCCCACCAAACAGAATTTGTACAAATAAAACAGTTTTCAAACAAATTTCACAAACATATAGCCCCGCCCCACACCGTTGGTTGAGCCAGTGGTTCTGAATTTTTTCAGTTCATGCATTGCACAAACGCATTCATTGTAAGTTTTTTCATAAAATAAATGAAGTTTTTACTGAAAAAAAAAGGCTTGTAAAAGATTTAACTTTCATCTTGATTAAAAAATACAATGAAAACGGAATAAGTTACAATCTTTACTAAAAAGGGTCTAAATGAATGAACTTTTATCACTAGGTTGTTCTGTTATTTTTTTAATATTTTGGAAAAATTGCAAATGTTGTCAGCAATGACTGTATTACATGAGACGGGGCCTGGTATAGTTTTATTAAAAACAAACAAACAAACATGTGAATGGAAATAAGCCTCAGCGTTCTTTATAAAAGTATTTTTAATATCCTCATCCAGCAATATTAAATGAGTGTGATTGGCCCATTGTGGCCAGTATCATGTGACTGCGTCGCCTATGCGCTGTTTCGTTAGCAGTCCGGATCTCTGGACAATAATTTACATCTGATTAATTATACTGACAAACTATAATAACCACAGAAAGAAAAACAAAATGAAACGGCAAGAAACGAAAAACGAGGTGTTCCCAGGCCAGTGTGGAGATGTAATCTCTCCAACTAGTCCTTGGACTTCCCAGAGGCCTCCTCCCAGCTGGACGTGCCTGAAACACCTCCCTAGGGAGGCGCTCAGGGGGCATCCTTACCAGATGCCCAAACCACCTCAACTGGCTCCTTTCAGCTCCTTCACTTGGGGAAATACCTCCTTCCCTACCCAGTACAATTTAATAAAATGTACAAATAATTAAAATGATGACAATGAATAAACAACAAAAACTTTCACATTAAAGGCAGTTTAATACGGGACGCGGTAACCATGGGTTCCCTATTCATTTTCAGTGAAAGAGAGAGAGTCGGCGGTCAAAGCGGCGCCACTTTCCAAGCTCGTTCACGAGAATCCTGCCGCTTGTCTGAGCTGAATTTATTCACAACCAGTCACAACATTTAGCTTTTGTTTAGTCAAAAACAACATGGAGTCAAATATACTCGCTGTTGCTGAATTTCCTCATGAGACAAACCGATTCTTTGAGATTTAAATGTGGAGTTAGGTGGTAAGAAGGCTTCAATATTTACAATTACATAGTTTTGCCTTGATATTATAATTGTACATTAATATATAGCTTATTACAATATTTATAGTTATAAAGCATTTTAAAATAATTGGCATTTAATTTTAGTGCAATTACTTAGTAATCGCCTCGTAGATGCAGTATCTGCACTTCTACTGGCGCGCTTCGCACCGCTTCTCGTGTGAATGGAAAACGCCTGTACAAAAGAGAAGCTGCAAGATCACTAGCAAAGCCTGCCGCCCACCGCATCCCGTGCAAAACCACATTAATGTTAATCACTTCAGTTCGACACTAAACCTCTTTCTTTATAGGACTATCTGTCCTGATATACAGTAGTACCAAAAACGATGTATCGGTACTCGTACTCGTTCTATAAAAAAATGGTATCGGGACATCGCTAATTAATGATTCGTTCAAAGCCTTTGTACTTATTTTACTAGGCACTTCGGGGCCCTAGACGGACACCTGTATTGTTTATAGGATGGGCCGTCCCTGGAGCCAGTGTTGTTGTGTCGGACTAGATGGGGTGCTCAAACAAACAGAGCAATGTTTTGATAGCATCACAGAACATGCAGTCTGCATGCTAAACTGGGATTAGAAGTATTTTTTACATTTGAAAAAGTTTCACACTTCAGATTACAACCTGTTTTCTACATTTGATGCGTTCACCTCATTAACACCTCATTTTTATGGTAATATAAGTAATATTGACTCTTCTTTTCAATGTCTGATGTGTTTTTTGTCAGGTAGGTGTTGTGGAGGTTTGCTTTTCCTGACAGTTGATGAGTTGTCTTCACCCCAAAATGAAAATTCTGTCATCATTTATGCATCCTCATGATGTTCCATACCTGTATGAATTTTCTTCTTCTGTGAAACACGATAGGAATTATTTATAGCCATGACCAAGCTGCTCTTTTCCATATAATAAGAGTCAATCTAGATTTTCATTGTCTACCTAAATTTCAGCCTGTTTGTCACATAAAGCTATTGCATGACTTTGTAAGACTTGGAATATAGTGCACGAGTCATAAGATACTTTTATGGTTTGATTTTTGGCTTGACGGCCTCTGTATCCATTCATTTCATTTCATGCAAGGGAGAAGCTCAGAAAAAGATAAAATGACATGGGGGTGAGTAGATGGTGACAGAATGTTTTATTTTCGGGTAAAGCATCCCTCTGAATCATAATAACAAAATCACTTTTCCTGTCACTTTACATTTTACATTTGGTAACTTCACCTCATTTGTTTTGTTGCAGGATTTGAATATGGATCATTAAATTGTAAGACAAACTACATTCTCTTTACAAAACTTGTCTATTTTTCAATATTTGTATTTGTTTTCATGTACTGGGAGATTTACTTTACCAGTCAAACATTTGGATAAACTTGATTTGTTTCTTAAAAATCCCTTTGATCTAAAGGCATATGCTTGAATGCTTAAAAACATCTTGGAGACATAAATTGTGCCTACAAATGAATACAAAAAGAACATTTAAATGGTAAGCTTTTTTGTTGTGGCATGCTACATGAAATCAGCACAATGGAGAAATCCACAAAGTAAACTTTGTATAATGCGTGACAGCGTTGAAGAGGCAACATTAGCAGCGGACTTTGGAGGAATGGGGTCAAAGCAATGTAAGTGAAGCAAACAAACTTTGATGTAAAGAAGGAATCACTAAAGTATTAATGGGGGTTTCAATACACATGTCATGGGGTTAAATTCCCTAAATAAAATACATACTTTTATTCCACTGCAAGTCATTTATGGTAAAAGACAAATTCCAAATGCATACATTTAAGTGTAAAATTTAATTGTAAAATTCTCTTTAAATGCCAAACATAGCACTGCTTACTAACCCAATTCATATTTAAAAATAAAAGTTAACATTTAGTGATTCTTTTAAAACTTATCTGTATATGTTTGTGTGTACATCCTAGTCTGTTTCTGAGGGACTTGAGTATATTGTGTTGTTGTATGTCTTTCAAATAATGAACATGAAAAAGTATTTTCCATCTGAGTGAGACATGAATTCTTCTTAATAGACAGAACGGGGTTTCCTGAACAAAAACAGAAGAGAGGATTAAAGGAAAGTAAGAGAGTCAATTTACAGATTCACTAAAGATGTTTATATTTCCAAATCGATGTAAAACAAATGCAAAAACTCAATATCGCTGTTGTCATTTGCAGAGTGCATGAGATTATTTCACCGTCAGTCTGATACTTCATCTGTGCTGTCTGTTCAGGCGAACTCTCGGTACACACCGGAGTGTGAGGGTACACACACACACACACACACACACACACAATCACCTAATCATTTCAGATTATGTAATAATTGATAAAAGATCATTTAGAATTGGAACGGAACAGTAAAAAAATGTGTGTGTTCAGCCGATGTTGAGCTCCAGAAGGACTCTTTGCTCCAGCTGGTTTCTCTCCAGAAGGCATCAGGCTGCTGGGATCTGAACTCCACACTGGCTCATGTGTTTGGAAAGACGGAGGATGAGCTGACCAATCAGAAGCCAGCACAGGTGATATATATAAAATACTGTAAATCAATCAATGATTATGCACATTGTCCAATGACAAACACGTGGATGATGTGTGGTTTCGCGTTTCAGGTGGATGTGTTAGTTTGGGCCACTCTTCTGGCTCTCATGTGGCTGTACGGATATAACCTGGATCATCAGGTTGAGTGGCAGTTTGTGGCCATGAAGGCGGCATCATGGATCCGCTCTCAGAAAGGTGAGATCTCCATTCCAGACAACATTCATCCAATCAGCATTCAGATAAGAGATGTTCATATTTTACGGCAGTGTGTGCAGTTATTACTTTACATGTGTTTCAGTGGACAGTGTCTCTCAGTGTGTGTGTGTTGGTAATGTCCTGCTGGGATGTCAGGTGACAGAAGAGACTCTTGGAATCTGAAGACTTGGGACACAAATAATGCTTTTATTTTTTTACTCAGAAATTGTGCATTAGCTCAGGACAGTGAGGCCTAACATCTAATCAAATTTTTGGTGGTAATATAGCATAATGAGAGATTTCTAAGCCATTTTTAATAGGCCGGTCATTTTTGACCGGGAACACCAAAAGTGTAACAAAGTGAATAAAACACACACAAAAAATACAATTTTGATACCCTGTGTGAACAAAGTCAAAAAAGTTTGTTTCTTTGTTGGAGCTGCAGTGGCTCAGGAGTCTTTGAGTCTGTAAAAGTCAACAAACTGAAAAAATAAAACGTTTTTTTTTGGAGGTAATGTGTAATGTTTGTAATCTTGTTATAACAGATTTCCTAAAATTGGTATCGAAAAAAGTGTAATTTAGGAACCGGTATCAAAGTCAAGATATCGGTATCGATATCTAATTTTTTTTTAACGATGCCCAGCCCTAGTCTCATGAGTGTGAAAATCATTTCCTGTCCTAATTTGTTGCATCATCTCTTTGATATCTGAAAAATAAAACAGTATTATAATAGAATAGAAAAATAAACAGGAGTGCATGTGCGTCTTGAGCATAGATTGACCTTATGAATACAGTTATTAATAGTTTATTCCATCAGTGTGACCAGCAGAGTGTTGAAATGGCGTCAGGATGCACGCTGATCTTCGATGAGGAGATGAGCCATATAAACTCCTCTGGAGAGAGTATGTTATCAAATCCAATGTAAGTACCATGGTATCACAGCTATCTGAAATCACGACTGTACCATGATGACACCACAGTAATTCTCAAAGGGTTTTAATATATTTATTTCTGAAATGTGTTGAGTTATTTGAAATTAACAATTCATAAATACAGTTAAAGTCAGAAGTTTACATACACTTGGGTTGAAGTCATTAAAACTAATTTTTTAACAACTTCACAGATTTCATATTAGCAAATTATAATTTTGGCAAGTCATTTAGGACATCTACTTTGTGCATGACATGAGTCATTTTTCCAATAATTGTTTACAGACCGATTGTTCCACTTTTAATTGACTGCATCACAATTCCAGTGGGTCAGAAGTTTACATACACTATGTGAACTGTGCCTTTAAGCAGCTTGGAAATTTCCAGAAAATCATCTTTAAGCTTTTAGACAATTAGCTTCTGATAGGAGGTGCACTGAATTGGAGGTGTACCTGTGGATGTATTTTAAGACCTACCTTCAAACTCAGTGCCTCTTTGCTTGACATCATGGGAAAAGTCTCCTTGGGAGCAATTTCCAAACACCTGAAGGGACCACGTTCATCTGTACAAGCAATAGTACGCAAGTATAAACACCATGAAACAAAGCAGCCATCATACTGCTCAGGAAGGAGACTCATTCTGTCTCCTAGTGATGAATGTAGTTTGGTGTGAAAAGTGCAAATCAATCCCAGAACAACAGCAAAGGACCTTGTGAAGATGCTGGAGGATACAGACAAGTATCTATATCCACAGTAAAGCATTTAGCTCAATTGTCAATATATTTGGGGATAAGTGCAGTGAGGAATATCTGGAAATTGTGAAACAAACTCCAAAAATGACTTTTCAAAGAAGTACAACGACGTCTGTTTCATCCAAGTTAGTCCAGCTTTAAAGAGCCTTCATGCTTTTTGGGTTTAGATAAATGTAAAAGGAGACTTTATTCTATGGAACTCAAAAAAGTTATTCATAGCAAAATATTGAAATGAATCTTTTCCACACAATGAAAGATATTCAATACAAGATATAACATTTCAGTCTGTTCTTCACACTTGGAATATAGCATTTTCGAGGCCTAGTCGCCATTTACTTTCATTGTATGGAAAAGGACAACTCCAATAGAAGAAGATTTTTCTCTGTCTTGTGACTGCAGAACATCTATCACAATTAGCTGGGGGGGGGGGGGGGGGGGGGGGCAGCACTGCAGCTGGTGTACTCCGTCATGAAGAGAGATGTTAGAAACGGCATGGCGCTGGTTAGACAGTTCTTCTAAAGCTGGGCTAAGAGAAAGTATTTTAACATTTCAAAAACAGAAACAAAGTGACTGAAAATGTCAAGTGGCTCATCGCTTTATCAGTCCAATCCCTTAGTAGATATGGTATTAGACTTATCCATTAGCTTAGCGAGTAAAGACACTGACTACAACCTCTGGAGTCACAAGTTCAAATCCAGGGAGTGCTGAGTTACTTCAGCCAGGTCTCCTAAGCAACCAAATTGCTATGGAGGTTAGGGGTAGCCTCCTCACGGTCACTATAATGTGGTTCGCTGTCAGTGAGGCGTGTGGTGAGTTGTGTGTGAATGCCACGGAGAATAGCGTGAAGCCTCCACACGCGTTATGACTCCGTGGTAACATTCAACAAGCCATGTGATAAGATGCACGGGTTGACGCCGGTCTCAGACACGGAGGCAACTGAGATTCATCCTCTGCCACCCTGATTGAGGCGAGTCACTACGCCACAACAATGACTTGGGAATTGGGCATTCCAAATTCAGGAGAAAAATGAAAAAGTAATGCCAGTACAAACAGAAGAGTGCTACTCCACACATATGATACTCACTGTATCAAATGTGGAGGAGGTGATGGATATGAAGGGAGAGGACTCACAGCAGATCGGCATGATGGGATCACAAAAGGAACCAGGTCAGTCATCAGGCTGATGAAACGATCAAATAAAAGGGCACCAGTGTGAAGCGGCAGCACAAGCATGTACAGCATACTCGCAAGCATCCGGTCTTTGCCAGGAGATCAGCAGTTATAGAAATACTCAAACCAGCCCGTCTGGCACCCACAATCATCCATGTGGTTATCTAATCAGCCAGTCATGTGCATGGCAGCAGTGCATAAAATCATGCAGATACGGGTCAGGAGCTTCAGTTAATGTTCACATCAACCATCAGAATGGGGAAAAATTAGATCTCATTAGATCTGATTTGGACCGTGGCATATTGTTGGTGCCAGAGAGGCTGGTTTGAGTTTCTGTAACTGCTGATCAGAAAAGTTGTGGCTGATCGGTGTATAATGCTGAATATGTATAATAATGCGTTGCTATGTCAAATGTCTGATTTGATTTCATCAGTACATTTTAGTAGGGTTTTAAGTAGGGACATTATTTACCAGGACAAGCATGCACTCCCAATAAATATGTATTTTTGAAAAGAATATTTAGATAATATCAGAGACAGTATTATTGTGGAAAAATACAGCTTTAATTTAAAATATTTTAAATGCATGTTATCAATGACAGTGTGTAAGCAGCATATGTATCTAACATTATTCCATATTTTTAGCAAAGCTAATTATTAGCTAATTTTTCCATTTAGTGTCACCATTGCCCTGTTCTAAGATGATTTTCAATGTAATTGCTGTTTTGCTTTGTCTTTAAAAAGCTTGTTTTACTTTGGTGTGGTGAAATAAATGTTTTCTTGTGTTGATTACATGGCCACTGATACGTGTTTAGTTGCTTGAATTGTTAATATATTTTAATAAAAACTAAACAAAAATTCTGACAAGGTTTACTCATCCTCATGTTGTTCCATAAAAGGAGATATTAGGCAGTATGTTAGTCTCAGTCACCATTCACTTTGCCTCTTTTTTTCCATACAATGAAAGTGAATGGTGACTGAGACCAACATACTGCCTAACATCTCCTTTTGTGTTCCACAGAAGAAAGAAAGTCATGCAGGTTTGGAACAACATGAGGGTGAGTAAATTATGAAAGAATTAAAATTTTTGGTCTTTTGAACTTTTCTTGAAGGCAGTAATTTAGACACGAGCATTAAATGTCGCAAACTGGAAGAGAAGAGACAGAAACCAAGAAGAAGATCGAGGATATTGTGTGGTCTCAACCCTTACCTAGATCTGCGCACAATTGTTGCGCCCCCTTCTGGTGTGGAGGTCGCAATACAAGAGGGCTGACTGAGTTTGGGGGACATTTCTGAAAGTGCAACTGATGTAGCACAAAAGATCATGTTGGTAAAACGGCATCAGAAAAATCTCTGATACTAAAAAATATCAGGGAGGACGGGAGGGTTGCTTCACACCCGCCAAATACTGCAAATATAAAGCATATTAAAATCATTGCGATATCATGATGTTGCCTAATTATTTACACTGTGAATAGTGAATACAATTGTATAAAAATAAATAACATACAAATATAGATAATATATGAATATATCAATGTATAAATATAAAAAAATAAAATTAGAAAACGCTTTCAAATTATTGCAATATACTGTATATATGATGTTGCTTAATTTTACATTGCCTCAAACTCATTGCAAATATTAACATATAAAATACAAAATAAATATAAATTATAAAAAAATATTTTTTTAATAATAATAACTATATAAATAATATATAGTATAAAATATATAAATATATGTAAACCAATAAAAAACCTTTCAAATCATATTCATATATGATGCTAAATTATATATTTATATTGGGAATCATTAATAAAATATAATAATAAGTGATAAAAATATGAATAATATTTAAACATATATATATATATATATATAATTTTTAAAATATTTAAATATAGTTATGTATAATTATTTCATCATTAAATATTGAATTATTGTTATATTTGGGGTTTTCTCAGCAAAGTTTTCTCAGCGGGGGGGGGGGTGTAAAAGATAAAAGATTACATCTGGGTTACAGTGAGGCACCGAGACTTCTGTAATACAGTCACTTTGGATAATTAGCATCAATTTGCTTCTAGTACTTTACAAGTAAATCATAATTTCTGCATGTTTTCTGGGATATAACAAGGATCTGGTGGCTGTTACAGGTGCAGATCCTTCAGCCAATAATAACAACCGAAACAAATCAAAAACTGCATCCTGTAATTGCAGTGCTTGCACATCTAAATGAGAATATGTTCATCATTTTTCACATACAGTTCATTGTGACTTTAGAATGCAGCAATGTAATACTACAAGCATGAATGTGTTACATGAATAATAATGTGTGTGTGGGTGTCTACATCTTCTGGGATGACCTCTCTCCTCACTTCATATGTCCACCTGTGAGAAAAGCATGAATTATTTAGTCATTTTATACTTTTGTATGACATTTTAATAAATGAACCTTGCATTTGGATGTGGATGGTTATTTTCTGACTTTCTTGTGTGTGTTTGGGAGTGTTTGTGCGCTTGTGTGTGTGTGTGTGTCTGTCTGTCTGTGTGTGTGTGTGTGTGTGTGTCTGTCTGTGTGTGTGTGTGTGTGTGTGTGTGTGTGTGTGCGTGCGCGTTTGGGTGTGTGTGTGAGTGTGTGTGTGTGAGAGAGTGTGTGTGTGTGTGTGTGTGTGTGTGCGTGCGTTTGGGTGTGCGTGTGTGTGAGAGTGTGTGTGTGTGTGTGTGTGTGTGTGTGTGCGTGCGTGCGTGCGTCCGTTTGGGTGTGTGTGTGTGTGTGTGTGTGTGTGTGTGTGCGTGCGTGCGTCCGTTTGGGTGTGTGTGTGTGTGTGTGTGTGTGTGTTTGTGTGTGTGTGTGTGTGTGTGTGTGTGCGCGCGCGTGTGCGTATGTGCTTGGGTGTGTCTCCAGATGGCAGAATTGATGTCTGTTACAACACTTCTCCAGATATGACTATATAACTCTCCTAATATGCCTGGAAAACTTTTGGTCATACTTCCTTTTTTTGCACTATTACACTATATAAAGAGACACTTGGTGTGCTTTCTGTTAAATTCCCCACCACCACACCCGACAGAGTAACGGTGAGTAAAATATTGCTAAATATTCAAATAATTAGAATTTTACTCCCTTTTCAGTTTTTATTATTATTTTTTCTTCTTTTTAACTTAGAATTATCATGAAAAACATTGGCACCTCCTATTTTTATTTATGTTATGTTTAATTAATTGTATTTTTTTACTGTTACATTTAGTAAATGCATACATTTTAATGTAGAAGCTTGTTGAGGAGTATTAATAATTTATGATCAGTCTGAATGGCATGGGATGTCCTGGATCAGAGATTGTGGTATTTTAATTCATCCAGCCACAACTGTGGTGGGTTTACAGGAGTCTCTGCTGGGTGGGTTTGGTTGTGTGTGGTCCAGAAGCGCCAAAGAGTGCCAAAGATCGGAAGATTAAAAACTGTTTACTGTGGTACACAGAATCGCTCCACCAGAGGTGCTTTACATCTCAGAAATCCTATTCTTCCATCTCAGAACTTTTTCTTATTCTTATGTCTTATTGTAGACACTTGAACGCTTTAATGTATAGTGGTTTAAATTCACTATTTCCAAAGGTCAGAATATGAAATACTAATTCCAAGCTGTTTTTAGGAAATTAACCTTATATTGAAAATTTCTTATCCAGCAATCACAAATGACTGTGATTGGTCCATCCAGACCGACGCTGAGAAAAGAAACAGCTATCACGTGACATCGCCTTTTCTCTTTTTTGCTTCAGCGGCAGTTTGAACGATAATTTACGCCTGAATTTGGACTTTATATACTTTTAAAGGAATAGTTCACCCAAAAATGAAAATTCTCTCATCATTTACTCACCCTCATGCCACCCCTGATTTTTATGACTTTTTTTTTATCTTCTGCTAAATACAAAGGGATTTTTAGAAGAATATTTCAGCTCTGTAGGTCCATACAATGCAAGTGAATTGGTACAAATATTTGGAAGGTCCAAAAGCACATAAAAGCAGCATAAAAAGCAAAAGACTCGAGTGGTTAAATCCATGTCTTCAGAAGCTATAAAAGTGTGGGTGAGAAACTGAACAATATTTAAGTCCTTTTTTTTTACTATCAAACTCCCCTTTCACTTACACATTGTTCTTCTTTTGTTTTTGGCGATTGGCATTCTTCATGCAAATGAAGGTGCTGCAGAACCCCCAGAACCGCCACTTCCTTGCCTCTTTCAGGATCATTGATGCCATGTCAGCTAAAATAAAACTTATTCAGCTAAAAAAAGCATATTTTTTTCTGTCTAAAGACATGTTTCTAGGGCACACTAAATATATATATATATATATATATATATATATATATATATATATATATATATATATATATATATATATATATATTAGCCTATTTTTTTTTTATTTAGATTTAATAAAATTTCATCAAATTGAATTGTGTTAACATAATTAAATTAAATTAATAAAACTTAAAATATGTAGTTTAGTTTTATATTTTAATTGTATTTGACTAAAGATTGCACAGTTCAATTAAATGGGATTTTGTTATTAAATTAAAATGCGTCAATTTTAAACGTATTTTTAGTGCATGTTCACAGAAAAAAAACAATTGTGAAAGCGGCGCAGACAGTCGAACGGCCCCTAAAAAGTAAAAAATAAAATAAAAAATAAATTAATAGTAGACCGATCGTATCTGACCAATCAGAGTCAACTTCCGGACCGCTAAGCCCCGCCCGTTTATTGTTCCATATTTAATGTTAATTGCCATTCTACCCACTTGTTCTATTTCTCAGAGCGAAGAAGCAGCGGAGCGGGATGGCCACGAATCCGACAAAATCATCCGGACACCCTGGCAAGATGAAGAAAAACGAGTCTCTGCTCGGGAAACTGGGAGGAACATTAGCTCGCAAAAAGAAGCAGATAGAAGGTAAGTTTCATGGTACACGCGAACTGCGAAGGATTAGAAGAGCGCATGACATCATCCCATGTTTGATTATATCGCTGTCCATGGTGCTGCATTTGATCAATATGATGATGGATCTCTAAAAGTGCGTTCTTCATTACTATGCATAATATTTATGTATATTAAAATTAAATAAAAATGATATTAAATGTAACATACATTCACCCATTTCTATTGAGCTATTAAATATCTTTATAATCAAAGTTATAATAGGGTTATGATTGACTAGTTGTTAATCAGTTATTTTGTGCTGTTGATGTCTGGGACAGAAATAGACATCTCAATGTTATGCAGATAAGAATGAAGTGGACTGCTTTGCCAAACTCTTTAGTTGTGTTGGCTTTCCCCTTCCAAAGTTTTAAGGCTTAAAATGTATGTTTAATTTGGTTTGGTTTAGTTTGGTGTTTTGTGCTATTTTAGATGCAGCTCTCTTCAGCCTTCATGTATGTGAACAGCTGTACTGTTAAAAGTGTGTGTGCATTTGTCATCCCTGTGTGTCTCTGAGGAACAGACGGGTTGTTTATAATTGTTTTGTACTGTTATAACTCTCAGACAGTGACACGGGAGTGATACAGGAGTGTTGAGGGCTTTTAGTGACCCTTTATATTTAAGCAGATCCTGTTTTGGGGATTGTAAAGAGTAATTTCTTACTCAAATGTGCAGTATTATAATGTTTTATTTGTCCACCAAAAAGTTTTAAAATCCATAAAATTAAGGGTTTAAGTACTACTAACTCGAACGATAATTTGTGTCATGCCTATTACAATTCGACACAAATGTTCAGAACTTCTTAAACTACTTCAAAAAAATCCTCCATGTGCACCATATTCAGGTGACCTTTCACCCCGCACTTCCTGTAGCACTTGACCTTTCACCCCGCACTTCCTGTAGCACTTGACCTTTCACCCCGCACTTCCTGTAGCACTTGACCTTTCACCCCACACTTCCTGTAGCACTTGCCATAGATGTGACTGTCTTGTCGGGCACTTCTCACACACCTTACAGTCTAGCTGATCCCACAAAAGCTCAATGGGGTTCAGATCCGTAACACTCTTTTCCAATTATCAGTTGTCCAATGTCTGTGTTTCTTTGCCCACTCTAACCTTTTCTTTTTGTTTTTCTGTTTCAAAAGTGTCTTTTTCTTTGCAATTCTTCCCATAAGTCCTCCTGAGTCTTCTCTTTACTGTTGTACATGAAACTGGTGTTGAGCGGGTAGAATTCAATGAAGCTGTCAGCGGAGGACATGTGAGGCGTCTATTTCTCAAACTAGAGACTCTGATGTACTTCTCCTCTTGTTTAGTTGCACATCTGGTCTTCCACATCTCTTTCTGTCCTTGTTAGAGACAGTTGTGCTTTGTCTTTGAAGACTGTAGGTACACCTTTATATGAAATCAGCAGTTTTGTGGCAATTTCAAGCATTTTATAGACTTCATTCCTCAAAACAATGATTGACTGATGAGTTTCTTTTTTTGCCATTTTTGATCTAATATTGACCTTAAGACATGCCAATCTATTGCATACTGTGACAACTCAAAAACAAACCCAAAGACAACGTTCAGCTTCATTTAATGAGCCAAATATCTTTCAGCTGTGTTTGATATAAAGTGATTTTCTAGTATCAAGTGATCAATTTAGCATGATTACTCGAGGATAAGGTGTTGGAGTGATGCTGCTGTCTAGATTTGATCAAAAATGACTTTTTTCAATTAGTGGTGCTGTCTTTTACATTAGTAATGTTCTGATTATACTTTGTGATCAGCTGAATGCCACTTTGGTGAATTAAAGTAACAATTTCCTTCTGAAACAGCAAAATCTGTACATTATTCCAAACTTTTGGCCACCAGTGTATATATAAATACAATGGGGCTAAAGGCACGCCTTAAGGAAAATTAGCTTTTTTTTCTGGTCACAAAGTGTATCAAGATTCAATAATTAAATGTATTTTTATTGAATATTGATATAGCAACATATTTTGTGTGAAAATAATAACAAAAGGTTGTTTTGAATCAAATTAATTAAAAAAATGGTGTCGAGGGGGCCTTTTACCTCACATCTGGGGCAAAAAATCTACCACACTTGGGATAAAAGGACCCCAGGGGGTTATACTGACATAGTGTTGATACCAGGGCAATAGTTATAGGGCATTTGTCAACATATGCAAATACAAGACAGCAAGACGATTTTTTGAGTAACAAATTAAGATAATGATTAATTAAAATAAACACTTCAGAAAAGGTGCATAATTTCGTACTCATTTCATCACATCTCAAGTATTCTATAAACAAATGAATCTCCATTGTGATTGGACGAGTCAATGTGAGCCCACTTTGAATATTTTTACACAAATTTATTCAAAACAATGTGTTTATTGGGGGTCTTTAGCCCCTGCAACAGGGGGGCTTTTACCCCAAATACTATCCTTTCATTTATTGGACACTTATTGAAGATTTATTGATATAATCATGTTTAACATAATTGAAAATGATACATTTATATAATTTTTTTTTTCTCAAAATAAATGTGAGAATTTCAGGATATTCATTAGCTACATACATTTACAACATTTAAAAAAATATTACAAAATAGATCAAAAGACCTTCAAATCATACTTTAGACATTACAGGTAAAGATCTCATGGAACAGCAATAGTGACAAACAGGTGTTTAGGAAAGTGCTGTGGTGGTTGTTGATGCTATTGAGTGTTTTTGGAAGAAAATAAAATCCCCGTTGTACCCTATTTATTTTTAGTTTTTGTATCTTGACAGACATGGACTCTTTGGACTGTTGTAGTATGTTAAAGAGATGCCTTGAGATTCTTCAAGGTTTCTCCTTTTTTGTTTCTTGGTAAAAGAACATGTAAGGGTTCGGCGTGACATGAGTGTGAGTAAATGATGTGAACTATCCCTTTAGACTGCAATCAGTATATGTTTAGTCTTTTTACATTCGGGTGACTTCTGTGCGGTGTACATGACTGATGCATGAGATCTATAGCGCCATCATGTGGAGTTTGGTGGGACTTTATAAACAGCTATTTATTTTCTGCAGGAAAGTCATAACAGTTCCCATGACTGACTAACCACACATTTCCATCCCTGTTCTGCTGAAACTGATATCACACACTCGGATACATAAAGGAAGTGTGTGTGTGTGTGTGTGTGTGTGTGTGTGTGTCAGGATGTTGAGCCGTCTGTCACACATTGTGTGAGTGTTGGTGTGAGATATACCATAAAGATCTGTGGCTGGATGTTATTGCCTTCAGTTATTGAGTGCTACACATTTTCTCAAGACTTCTATTAATTTGAGCTTCTAACGAAAGTGGATTTAAGTAAGTTTCACTTTTTTATCTTTTAACGTTTATATTGAGCGTCATTGATGTGTGGCTGTTTGTGTGCTGGGAGGAACACCCTGAGGTGTAGTGCGGGACATTAAATAAGTTTATTTTCTCATTGGATATTGAAAGATCCACGGATCTAAAATACCTTTCAGATCCTTCGATATTGATACAGTAATTATACTGAGTGATCAAATGTGAGTTTATGCATGTGTCATATTCCTTATGGTGCAATTTGTTTTCTAAAATGCATTATGCATCTTTCTAACATCATGTTTAAGGGAATTACATCATAACAAGAGCTGGGTATTGATACAGATTTTCCAAATCAATTCCCATTAAAGGGATAGTTCACCCAAAAAGGAAAATTCTCTCATCGTTTACTCACCCTCATGCCATCCCAGATGTGTATGACTTTCTTTCTTCAGCAGAACACAAACAAAGATTTTTAGAAGAATATCTCAGCTCTGTAGGTCCTTACAATGCATGTGAATGGTGACCAGAACTTTGTAGCTTCAAAAATCACATAAAGGAATAAGAAGTTATCCCAAAGTCTCCAGTGTTTAAATTCGTGTCTTCAGAAGTGAAACAGAACAATATTTAAGAACTTTTTAACTCAAAATCTCCACTTTCACTTTTACTTCTGAAAGTCATATGTGGTGCCTGTTTAGTTTCACATTCACATCTGAAAGTGAAAGTTAAAGTGGAGATTTAGACTAAAAAAAGCACATATATTTTGATCTGTTTCTCCCCCACACCTTTCTCTTCTGAAGACATGGATTTAACCACTGGAGTCTTCTATATGGATTACTTCTATATTTCCTTTATGTCATTTTTAGAGCTACAAATTCTGTTCACCATTCACTTGCATTGTTTGCACCTACAGAGCTGAAAAATCTTTGTGTTCTGTAGAAGTTCTCAAAATATATTGAAATTGCATATATTACATATTCATGTATACTGTATTTACATGTTTATTATTTACATGCAAATAATACGTATTTACAAGGCCGTAGATTTGTCTTTAATATTGGGGGGTGGGGGGGCTTGCAGTGTGAAGCATCTATGTTTCCAATGATCATGTTGTAAATATTTGGGGGGGGGGGGTGTTGTACTTGCTTGTTTTGATTATGCGGGGTTACCTCCCCCCATCCTCCCTGGAAACCACGCCCCTGCATATTTACATTGATATGTAGGACACGTTCTAAAATGGTACTGTCTCTTTAAGAATACCGGCAGTTCCGTGAGCATCTGACATGAGTGTTTTGGTTGAGTGAGAATGGAACAAGTCAAACCAAACTTTTTTACATTCAACACTGTCATGGTGAGTGAAATCTGAAAATATATCTGTCAGTGGCTAATCGCAGATGTTTTATTCACATAGCGTGAAATTTTGTCACAAATCACTTGCGTTGTAGGGCTGCCGCATAGAGTGAAAGATCAATCTTTGGTTTTAAGAATCGATATCGAGATCATTCAAATGAAGATCGCGATGCATCAGAAAATCAACGTTTTTTCAGGCAGCATGGCTTTGAACAGGAGTTTCTCTCAACTGAATTCAGTAGTGTAAATGTAAAAAAAATTGCATTTTTTCTTGGCAAACAAATTTAATCTAATGCCATTATTAGCTGTTTTTGCACTAATCTTCAACCTTAAAATATGTTTAATTGTAACAGGGTTGACATAAAACATGCTTTGAAAGAGAAAAGTCGTAGGTTATTATACGACACTTAATGCCAGAACTTGACACAAACCTTTATGAATCTTGGACTGTGTGCTACTCATTTAGTGTCTGTTTCCCACCCCAGCATCCAAATGCTTCCAGAAATAAGTTTTACTATATTTAAAATCAGCTCCATTCCCTCTGACCAGGCTGGGACGTTATTTTTGTCTGCTTAGTAATAAATAACTTTCCTTAAGTGCTACAGAACATACACACCACTGAACACACACAAACACTGCATACACACTTAAACAAGCCTGTAGTAGTGTGTGTGTGTGTGTGTGTGTGTGTGTGTGTGTGTGTGTTTTGATTTCTCAGTGTAGTGTGTGTTGCATGTTGCTGCTGTTCCTCTATTTATATTCTCACTGCAGTCGCTGACTGGCAGCTTTTAACTAATTGATCTGAACACAAAAAGTGTTTCTGAGTCTTCAGCCTGCAGAGCTTTTAAAGGGAGATTTATAACTTCCTGGGAAAGAGTTGTCATCTATATTTATTACCTCATTAATCAGATTAATTAATAAAAGATTTACTACACAACACAAATTTAAGATCTAAAAGTATTACTTTCTTAAAACCTCAAAAAACTAATATCTAATCTATTATAGAAAAATTATAGAATTTATAAGAATGTCTTAGAATAGAATAGAATGTCTTTAAAATAGAATAGAAATAATATGCAAATATTGGAATTAACACAAATGTAAGTTCTGAAATGTTAATGAGGATTGAGGATAAGGAATGCTCGTGTTGGGGAAAAAAATAAATGTGATATGCATATTGTAGAAAGAATAGAATTACTAAATGTCTTGGAATATAACACAATTTCTTAAGAATAGAATAGAATTTATCACATATCTTAGAATTAACACATCTAAGATCTTAAAATGTCAATGAAGATTGCTTGTGTTGGAGAAAAAAAATGGTAGAAAGAATAGAATTTCTAAAAATGAAATAGAACAGAATTTATTTAGAATAGAACAAAATGTATACTTTAAGAACTCAAATGTCTAAAAATATTAATGAAGATTGCTTGTGTTGGAGAAAAACATAAATGTAACGCATTGTAGAAAGAATTGAATGTATAATAATATCTTGGAATAGAACAGAATTTCTTTAGAATAAAATAGAATTATTACACAAATCTTATAATTAACACAAATCTAAGATCTAAAAGATGTTAATGAGGATGAGGAATGCTTGTGTTGGAGAAATAGATAAATATTAAACATTGTAGAAAGAATAGAATTTCTAAAATGTCTTGAAATAGATCAGAATTTATTTAGAATAGAATAAAATGTATACTTTAAGAATTCAAATGTATATCTAAAAATATTAACGAGGATTGCTTGTGTTGGAGAAAACGTCTAACCGATTATAAAAAGAATAACATTTCCAAATATGTCTTGGAATTGAACAGAATTTCTTAATAGAATAGAATTAATACACACATCTTATAATTAACACAAATCTAAGATCTAAAAGATGTTAATGAGGATTGCTTGTGTTGGAGAAAAATGAAAAAACGTCTAACCCATTATAAAAAGAACAACATTTCCAAATATGTCTAGGAATTGAACAGAATTTCTAAATAGAATTAATACACAAATCTGAAAATTAACACATCTAAGATCTTAAAATGTCAGCGAAGATTGCTTGTGTTGGAGAAAAACATAAATGTAACGCATTGTAGAAAGAATTTAATGTATAATAATGTCTTGGAATAGAACAGAGTTTCTTTAGAATAAAATAGAATTATTACACAAATCTTATAAGTAACACAAATCTAAGATCTAATTTTTTTTTAATGAGGATGAGGAATGCTTGTGTTGGAGAAATAGATACATATTTAACATTGTAGAAAGAATAGAATTTCTAAAAATTGCAAAAAATTTCTAAATGAAATAGAACAGAATTTATTTAGAATAGAATAAAATTTATACTTTATTAACTCAAATGTAATATCTAAAAATATTAATGAGGATTGCTTGTGTTGGAGAAAAATGAAAATGTCTAAGAATAACATTTCCAAATATGTCTTGGAATTGAACAGAATTTCTAAATAGAATTAATACAGAAATCTGACAATTAACACATCTAAGATCTAAAAAATGTTAATGAGGAATGCTTGTGTTGGAGAAAAAATAAATATTTAACATTGTAGAAAGAATAGAATTTCTAAAAATAGAATTTCTTGAAATAGAACAGAATTTATTTAGAATAGAACAAAATGTATACTTAAAGAACTCAAATGTAATATCTAAAAATGTCTTGGAATGGAACAGAATTTCTTAATAGAGTAGAATAGAATAGATTTAATCTGAAAATCAACACATCTAAGATCTAAAAATGTTAATGAAGATGTGTTGGAGAAAAATATAAATGTAACACATTGTAGAAAGAATAGAATGTATAAGATTGTATATTTCTATAGAATAGAAAATAAATAAATACACAAATAAGTCAAATCTAAGATCTAAAAATGTTAGGACTGCTTGTGTTAGAGAAAAACTTAACCCATTGTTGAAAGAATAGAATTTCTTAGAATAGAATTGAATACACAACACAAATGCACAATCTAAAAATCTTAATGAAGAAAAACTTGCATTTTAGCCGAAGACAGATCTGTATTGCCTGTACATGAAGTCTTTCTCTGGTTGTAGCTCAGTAAATCCTACTGTTTACCCTCACATAATGCGGCAGTAAGTGCGGTTAGGAACCTATAATAATATTGAGTTGTCAGGTTGGATCCTGGCGCTCTTCTCTCATCTCCTTTCTCCACTTTTTTCCTCCGATTCCCTCGTTGAAACAGGAGCAGTGAGGGTGGGGGGGGTTCAAAGAGACAGAAATAACACGTGATGACGCGGGCGCAACTGCTGTAGCCACATTGACGGCCACACACACACACACACACACACACACACACACACACACACACACAGAGAGAGAGACCACTAGGACTTACTGCCGGGACATTACTACATTACTATCCAGCACAGTTTAGCAGGACATGGCTGGTCTACTGTGTGGGACGAAGAGAAGAAAGCAAGGTAGAGTTTTGATGGGAGGACATGTACAGTCTGTATATGTGTTTTCACTTTGGCTATTTTATGGTGTATTCTTAAAATCTACGGTGCTCTAATTAAATAATAATAAGAGCCGTCAATGCTGTTTAATAACAAGGACCTCAATGGAAATAAGTCTATTATGACTTTATTGTGCTATCCTTGACAAACAAGTTGTGATGTCTTGCTTTTATCAGATAAACTTAACGAATAATGTATATTCTGATTAGATTAATACAAAGAATACATACTTATATATAAGCTGAATATTTATATATTAATATATATGGTGGGTGTCTCAAACATAAGCATTATTTTATAATAATATTATTGTATTGTACAGTACTTTGTTTGCTACACAGGTTCATACAGTACATGTATGTTTTCACTGGTTAGTTCTAGAAAATGTATCGATAAAATATATAGTGCAGCAATTTAATTGTTCTTGATTGCATTCATGCAAATTATGTGTTAATTAATCAAATGTATATTATAAAGTCATATTTAATATAAATTAAAATATATTTAAATACACAGCAATGTGTGGTTTCATAAATATAGACTGAAAGATCACTATATTATATAATTATTTTAGTATTTATAGTATATATATATATAATGTTGGCTTGCAGAGTTTTATTTTTTTATATTTCAAAATCCCTAAATCAAGACAAAAATGTCTAACACTAACTCTTCTTAGAGCTTTCAGTCTGCATACACCAAAATTGGTACAGAACTTCAGACTGTTCTGGAATAGTGTATGTAATAGTATAATAGTATGTGTTGTCTAACTGATCGGATTTATGATTTTTGCATGGCATAATTTAAAAAAATCCCATAGAGTTACACTGACGGAATGTTCGAACGGGCAAATGGAATGCTTGTTAATTTAAATTTCAGCTCTCGAAACTTCAAGTGTAAATAAACCCACAAAATGCCTTTTATCTGTCTGTCTGTCTGTCTGTCTGTCTGTCTGTCTGTCTGTCTGTCTGTCTGTCTGTCTGTCTATCTATCTATCTATCTATCTATCTATCTGTCTGTCTGTCTGTCTGTCTGTCTGTCTGAAGTTCGTTCTTTTTGTAATTTTGTCTGTCTTTCTGTCTGTCATTCTTTCTATTGTTTTGTCTGTCTGTCTGTCTGTCTATCTATAATGTTTTCTATCGTTTTGACTGTCTTGTCATTCTATCTATCTGTCTGTCTGTCTTTCTGAAGTTCTTTCTATCTATCGTTCTGTTTGTCTGTCTGTCGTTCTTTCTATCGTTTTGTCTGTCTGTCTTTCTGTCTGTCTGTCTGTCAATCTATCGTTCTTTCTATCGTTTTGTCTGTCTGTCTGTCTGTCTGTCTGTCATTCTATCTGTCTGTCTGTCTGTCAATCTATCGTTCTTTCTATCGTTTTGTCTGTCATTCTGTCTGTCTGTCTATAATTCTTTCTATCGTTTTGTCTGTCTGTCTGTCTGTCTGTATGTCTGTCAATCTATCGTTCTTTCTATCATTTTGTCTGTCTGTCTGTCTGTCTGTCTGTCATTCTATCTGTCTGTCTGTATGTCTGTCAATCTATCGTTCTTTCTATCATTTTGTCTGTCTGTCTGTCTGTCTGTCTGTCATTCTATCTGTCTGTCTGTATGTCTGTCAATCTATCATTCTTTCTATCATTTTGTCTGTCTGTCATTCTATCTATCTTTCTTTCTGTCTGTCGTTATTTCTATTGTTTTGTCTGTCTGTCTGTCTCTCTATCTATCGATCTTTCTATCATTTTGTCTGTCTGTCTGTCTATCGATCTATAATTCTTTCTATAGTTATCTATCTATCTATCTATCTTTCTATCCATCTGGATGATGGTTTATATGACTATCTAGATACTGTAGCTGGCTGTTTGTCTGACTGTAATGTCTGTATATCTGTCAAACTTAAGAATTATAAAACTAGTTTAAACTTTCAGACAAGGCTGTGTCAAACCAGCATCAGAGTTTGTCTTCACAAACTTTATAATCTACTTTATAATCAATTCTGAGAAACGGAAGCATGGTGCATGTTTTATGGTGCCCCGGAGGGGAAATGCACAATTATGAATAAAAGCCGAACTGTAATAATGCAGGAAATGTAGATTGGGCACGAAAATCGCTGTCGATTGTGTAGTAAAGAAGATTTACATGGTGGATGTGGAGCTGTGAAGGTAAAACTGTCCCATTAATCTCTGTTTACATTAGCATTATACTGTTCTGCTATTACTATTCAGTTTTGTTTAAGAGGTTTAGCCATAAAAAAACACTGAGTGCACCTTTAATGTCAATTAAAGCATTGCCATTCTACTGATAATGGGGGAAATTCAATCCATGCGGTTTACTTCAAAAAGATTGTGTGTGAGATTTTGTATTTGTATGTGTATGTGTAGAGTTTGGGTGTGGTATTATAGAGTGGGATCTCTCTCTCTGATGTTGTAAGTTATGTTTAGATTTGACATGATGACTCAGTTTCCATTTGGGAGGAAGGACACTAAACTGAGAGTGAGACATCAGATTACTACTCTTATAAATGAACTGTAATTAACTGGCAGAGGAAGAGACAGAGAGTCACTGATGGATTATCTGCTTAATTACTGCAAACTAATCAGTTAATTGAAACACTACACATCACTCAACTACTAGCTGCTATTGATTTAGCAATAACAGTGAGTAATGTGAATTATTGGCTGTTCTGTCCATTATAGATATTATCTTAAAACTTACTGTGGTACTGAATATTCATATTATATGCCAAAGACTACCTTGGGATTAACATTGTATATGTCTTAAAAGCATGGTAAAAAACATGTTTTTTTTTTTCTTTTATGTATGACATTATGGTATTACCACATTTGTGTACATGCACCATGCTGATATCACGTATTGAGACATTTTTTCATCATATTACCAATGTTTTAGACATTTTACCTTTGTATTACCATGTTTTTGGGGAAATTTACCATTGCAATACCATGCTTATTTGACATTTAACCATTGTAATACCATGCCTTTTTACATATACCATGTTAATGTGGACATTTTACCATGATATTTCTGTGTTTTTTGGAAATGAACCATAGAAATACCACGTTTTGGACATTTTACTATGGCATTACCATGTTCTTTGGAAATGCACCATAGTAATACTTTGTTCTGGACATTTAACCATATTACCATATTTCAATTTTGTTTATTTTGGAACTGTACCATAGTAATACTATGTTTTTGGACATTTTATCATGATATTAACATGCTTTTGGACACGCACTATGGCAATACCATGTTTTCTTTGGGCATTTTATCTAGTTATGACCATGATTGAAAATTTACAGTAGTTTTACCATGTATGTGAACATTTAACATGGTGTTTCTATGTTTTTTGGACATGTACCATGGTAAAACCATTATGTTTACATTTTACTGTGGTAGTACCATGTTCTTTGGAAATGTACCATGGAAATACCATCTTTTGGACTTTTACAATGATGTTACCATGTTTTTTGGACATGTACCACGGTTCTACTTTTTTTTTTTTTTTTTACATGTACCATGTTAATATCAAGTTTTTAGGGCATGTTTTTATGATAATACCTTTTTTTTGTACCATGATATTATCATGTTTTTTGGACATGGTAGATTGGACATTGGCACCAAATAATTTAACTGGATGCAAAGCATCAAAAACAAAAGATTAGGGTAGCATTTTCACCTTTTTTGTAAGTGAAATCACACTATGCATTTATTTTGTCTTAATATTTTACCGTTTTCTCCGTTTCTGTTTTTTATCTTTTTAGTGAGTGACCTTCAGGAAGAGGGCAAGAATGCCATCAATGCTCCCCTCCTACACAGCGGCTCGGAGCTGCTCCCAGAGGACACACTGCTTGGTAACGTATCTATCCCCATCTATTAAACTCAATTTATCGTCCCATTCCTCCTTACCACTAGAGATCAGCGCTCACAGAGAATCACCACAGTTTTAACCAACTCTTTATCAACGTTGCATCATTTGGTTTATGGTTTCAAAGAAGTTTATGTTGGCATCTGCCTAATTTGGTTAGCTTCTACCAAGTGACATGAGTTTGTATCAAACAAAGGGGTGGGGAGAATTTTCACCTCCATTTTTAATGTTAATAAGCCTATTTATTTAGATGTCCTAACCATGCACAATTATAATGTTAGTTGCAATTAACATGGTTTAGCACACACTTGTGATTCTGGTGTTATTCCCAATCTTTTCAGAGGAAAATGCAGAAAGGACTATTTTAGACCCCATGTCCAGAGAGGACCTCAAACTGAAAGACCTGCAGAAGGTAGAACTCTCTTTTCCATCTTTACATCAGAATTAATTCTGTGCAAATAAAAGAAAACAGATGCGACAAAGGGAAACAATCACTAGCGGTTCCCAAAGGCATTTTTAAATTGGACATTTGAGTCTGTTTTGTGCGGCCTGCAGCGCCCTCTAGGGATCCATGACTGAGTAAGAGTGTGAACTGTTCCTCTCAGGTTCTCATCGACTGGATCAACAGTGAACTAGAGGAGGAAAGAATTATCGTAAAAGACCTCGAAGAAGATCTGTACGATGGACAGGTGCTGCAAAAACTATTCGGTAAGATAAGAATGGAAAAGAGAAAGCGCTATCGCATATTTAAACGATTCACTTTTTTATTATTATTATGGTATTGTTGCTCCAACAGAGAAGCTGTCAGGTCATAAGTTGAACATTGCAGAGGTGACCCAGTCTGAGATGGGGCAGAAACAGAAGCTGCAGATGGTTCTGGAAGCGGTAAATGCAGTTCTAAGACCTCTGGAGTGGAATACAGAGTGGAATGTCGACTGTAAGTAGCGAAAGACACGTTCCATTGACTTCTGTTGTGGTTATACTGAGATAATTAGATGTTCTACCCCAACCCCTAAACCTAACCCTCATACAAACATTTTTTAACTGAATTTAGTATGTTTTAGTTGTATGAGAGGATAGCCAGTATTCTTGCTCCCTTGGCCATAACTGTGCTTTTCATGCTTTTATTACCTCGAGACTAGAGTATTGTAACTAAGTGGCTCGGGTGGTAGAGCGGGTCGGATGCTAATCGCAGGGTTGGCGATTCCCGGCCCACATGACTCCACATGCCAAAGCGTCCTTGGACATTGAACCCCAAGTTGCTCCCAATGGCAGGCTAGCACCTTGCATGACAGCTCTGCTGTCATTGGTGTGTGAGTGTGTGTGTGTAAATGGGTGAATGGGACACAGTGTAAAGCACTTTGGTAACCTCTAAGGTTAAAAAAGGCGCTATATAAGTGCAGACCATTTAACTCTCTCTACGCAGCGACAACTGTCCCGTCTGCAACTCGTACAGAATGCTGTAGCCAGGCTACAGACTGGCTCCCAAAAAAGGGAGCATATTACCCCTGTGCTATCCTCTCTTCTCTGGCCTCTGGTGCACTACAGAATTGATTTTAAGATTTTATTATTGGTTTTTAAAGCACTACACAGTCTCCTCAGTACATTAGTGATATCCTAAGCCACCAAAAAATCTTCTAGGCTACAGATCTTCAAATGCTGTTGGCTGTCCCTCGGTCCAAGGGGGATCGAGCTTTTTCGGTAGTTGTCCATAAACTATGGAATAATCTTCCCCTTCGTATTCGTTTGGCCCCATCCGTTGAGGTCTTCAAGTCTCAGTTGAAAACGTATCTCTTTTCTCTTCCATTTGAATCTAGGGAATCTCAAACTGGAGTTATTTGCACATACACTGTCCTTTTTAATATATCGTTTATCCTGTTGAATTTACATGGTTTATATGTATGTTATGTGTGGTGCTGTTTCCATCATTCTTAATCTCAATTCTTGATTGTGAATCACTTTTGTCAACAAAGTTGTCTTTAAATGTGTTATATAAAAATAAATGGATTGGTTGATGTTTATTTAGCTGTTCCCCTCAATGTAGATGATTTCATGTCTTACTGTCCTTGTGGGGTCTCACTGTTTTTTCTCTAGCCATACACTCGAAGAATTTGGTGTCCATCGTTTACTTGTTGCTGGCGCTGGCCACCTATTACGCGGCTCCCATCTGCTTACCTGAACACGTGTCCGTCCAGGTGATCGTGGTCAAGGTACAAGCACTTTATTAAACCAACATAACATGAGAACAATAAATCAAAATGTTTTCAGCTCAACTACACAGATTTGCATTTTTCATTCAGAAAAAAGAGGGCATCCTGCAGGCTTCTCATGTGACCAAACAACTCACAAGTACCACCACAGAGTAAGTCATGTTTACAGCACAGACTGCTCTCTACACTTTAATGTCGACTTCTAGTGGAGAAAGACAGTTACTACTTTGCAAAATAGCTTGTGTTAAAGCCTGATCCTGAATAATTTTCCCTCTCTTTTGTGGCAGAATGATGATCGGAAGATCAGGTGAGTCTGTCCACACACACTCTGACTAAATCCGATTGGTCACTGCTTTATTTTTTTAATTATGATGTCAGTTTCCCCTCAAGGATGTTGAGTTCTGGATGTCCAGATGTTGTTCTATGCCTATTATTACAGGAGCCATAAACAAGTTTCTTTTCATTGTTATTGATTTGCAGAACGGGACGCTTTTGACACGTTATTGGATCACGCACCTGACAAACTGAACGTAGTAAAAACGGTAATGCACAGGGTCATGCTATTGAGATCTGTATAACTGTACTGATTATTGAGAATTATACTATATTATATCATATTGTGCCATGTTATTTTTGGCATAAGAGAATAGTTCTATGCTTAAGATTGTTTTAGGGACATAAACTTGTCTCAAGATAAATGTGTATGTGTGATATAAGTGGAATTTTCAGTCATTTTAATGATTAGTTTAAACATAAATATCCCATGTACAGTATTACAAAATGTATGATGCTTTGTTTTTGCAGTCGCTGATCACATTTGTGAATAAACACTTGAACAAACTGAACTTAGAGGTGACTGAACTGGAATCACAGGTATCAGCTGTTATCCGTATTACCTGAAAATCAGCACTACTTTATCAAACAGTGTTTTAAATATGTGTGTGTTTAGTTTGCAGATGGTGTGTACCTGGTGTTGCTAATGGGATTGTTGGAAAATTACTTTGTGCCTCTGTACAACTTCTACCTCACTCCAGAAAGCTTCGAACAGAAGGTGAGTGTGACCTGGGATGATGTGGTCTGATGAGATCTGATGTAGTTTAATGTGGCCTGATGTTGACTGATGAGGTCTGATAGAGACTGATTAGGTGTGATGTGGTTTTATGTGGACTGATATGGTCTGATGAGGTCTGATGTTGTTTAATGTGTACTTATGTGGTCTGTTGTGGACTGACGGGTATGTTGTGGACTGATATGGTCTGATGTGGACTGATGAGGTCTGATGAGATTTGATTGGTTCTGATGTAGACTAATGAAGTAAGATGTTGTCTGATGAGGTTTGATGTGGACTGATGTGTTCTGATGTGGTCTGATGAGGTCTAATGAGGTTTGACGTGGACTGATGAAGTCTGTTGAGGTTTGATGTGGACTGATGAGGTCTGATGAGGTTTGACGTGGACTGATGTTGTCTGATGAGGTTTGATGTGGTCTGATGAGATTTGATTGGTTCTGATGTAGACTGATGAAGTAAGACGTTGTCTTATGAGGTTTGATGTGGACTGATGTGTTCTGATGTGGTCTGATGAGGTCTCTGATGTGGTCTCAAGTGGACTGATTGGGTATGATGTGGCTGATATGTTCTGATGTGGATTGATGGGTATAATGTGGTCTGATGGGGTATGTTGTGGACTGACAAGGTCTAATAAGGTTTAATGTGGTCTGATGTGGACTGATGAGTTCTGATGTGGTATGTTGTGGACTGATAAGGTCTTATGAGGTTTTGATGTGGTCTGACGCGTCTGATTGGCTATGGTGTGGATTGATGTATTCTGATGCAAATGAAGGGATATGATGTGGTCTGATGTGGATTATGGACTGATGTGGAATGATTGTGTCTGATTTAGACTACCCCATCAGTTTCAGGTACTCAATATCAATCAACATTAGATGTGGTCTGATGGGATCTAACGTGATGTGATGAGGTCTTATGTGGTCTGATTTGGACAGATGAGGTCTTCTGTCTGGGGTATGGGGTCTAATGTGGACTGATGTGGTTTGATGGTTGTCTTGGCTACTGATGATCTTTATCTATCTGTCTTGTAGGTGCATAACGTGGCATTTGCTTTTGAACTCATGCAGGATGGAGGATTACAGAAACCCAAAGCTCGACCAGAAGGTGCCAATAAGTTTACACAAATGTCATACAATTATATCTACAATCTTAAAGGAATAAGTTTAACCCAAAATGTTAATACTGTAATTATTTTCTCAACCTCATGTTGTTCAAAACATGTGATGACAATATCAGGGTGAGTAAATAATGGCAGAATAATGAATAATCTAGTCCAAGCATTTATCAAGCTGTGATTCCCAGATTATCCACTAGATGGTGATGCTGTGATGTTCCTCAAATGTTACAGCATACTGTCACTCCCTCTGTGTCCTCAGTACAGTCTATGATTACACATATTATTCCTTTACAGTTAAAATATGCAAGCAGCTGTCTGTTCTGTTCTTGTTCTTTGTGTCTTATAGATGTGGTGAACTTGAATCTGAAGTCAACCCTCAGGGTGCTGTACAACCTTTTCACCAACTACAAGAACTCAGAGTAACAGTATATTGAAAGACATGATATTTAGCCATCCGAGAAAGCTTTTCTTGTGCTTCACCAATGTCAGTGCTTACACACATATATTTTGTATTGCAAGGCTATAGTTTTCAGCATTAACATTGTGTATCAGCTATTAGAATAAAATATTTTATTTTTGAGACCTGCTACTGCTTTAAGCATTACACACAAACAGTTGTTTTTGCCCTGAAATGTTTTGTATATTTGGTACACTGTGTATTATTATAAAGAAATTATTTAAATATTGTATCAAATAAAAACAGCAGAATGCTTTGTACATTTTTGAATTAATTCATTTAGTGGTTTATGACATTTTTTCTCTGAATTTGAGAAATGTTGATGATATCAGTAGATGTATTCAGGGGTCTTTAAGTACAACCAAATTTTTTTTTTTATCAAAATAAGCGTTTGAGCCCCATGTCTTCACATACAGAATTATTCATGCTTTAAAACCTCCATTCATATTAATATTTCACCTCAGTGTCTACTTGGATTTTAGATAGTGACTAGAGTTGAAAAATTCATTTGAGAGGGGCTTGGGTAGCTTAGCGAGTATTAACGCTGATTACCACCCCTGGAGTCGTGAGTTTGAATCCAGGGCGTGCTGAGTGACTCCAGCCAGGTCTCCTAAGCAACCAAATTGGCCCGGTTGCTAGGGAGGGTAGAGTCACATGGGGTAACCTCCTTGTGGTTGCGATTAGTGGTTCTGGATCTCAATGGGGCGTGTGGTGAGTTGTGTGTGGATCACGGAGAGTAGCATGAGCCTCCACATGCTGTGAGTCTCCGTGGTGTCATGCACAATGAGTCACGTGATCAGATGCACAGACTGACGTCTCAGAAGCGGAGGCAACTGAGACTTGTCCTCCGACACCCGGATTGAGGTAACCGCACCACCACGAGGACCTACAAAGTAGTGGGAACTGGGCATTCCAAATTGCACGAAAAGGGGATAAAAAAATGAATTAATACAAAAAATTTATTTGAGAGCTTGTTTCTTCGAACATCCATCGTTCTAACCACGTTGGTTCAACAACATAGAACTGTCATTAATGACATTATGCAGGGGGTGGAGTAATAACCTCCGGGAAAATGTTATTATAATAGCTCATTTAGACATACAACAGAAAGACGTTTAATGTGACAAAGCTGTTGAAGACACGAAATCGGCATCCACCATGTAATGGGACAGATGCATCGCGCTACAATACTGTAGATGTGTTTCCCTTTACAGCAGACTTTGGGGTTCCCCCGACGCACTTGAGCACATACGTAAGCGCATGCGCACTCTCTGAATAGATCATCCTTATATTCCCTTCAAAGTCTTTACCAACCACTGTGACTGCAGTGCAGGGCTGAAAGATGTGGGGCTCCAAAATAAGTCATTTGGAATTAACTTTTTAAGCCATTTTTTATTGAAAAATTGAGTTTGAAGCTATCTCTTATGATTGTTCTCCCTCCCTTCAGAAGCTGATTTATCCCAATTGGAATGCAGCCAAAAATGCCACTTGTGCGTTAACATGGACACAGAAGGCATGTTCTTCAACAGAAACAGCTTGTGTTAAAGCGCTTTCTCTTAACAGTCTTTAAGCGCTGTGTATGCGCTGTAAACGGCTGAATTCATGTTTACATTACATTTCGAAACGGCACTTTCTGCAAAACCCTGAACAAGTCTTTTTTGTTTTAAATGAATGTAAGCGTGATCAAAGTCTTGACAGAATAAAAGATATAGATGCCTTAGCGAAGTCAAATGATGTCCACAAAGCAAACTTACAAGGAGCTATGCTTCTAGTGGTGGTGGTGTAGTGGGCTAAAGCACATAACTGGTAATCAGAAGGTTGCTGGTTCGATCCCCACAGCCACCACCATTGTGTCCTTGAGTAAGACACTTAACTCCAGGTTGCTCCGGGGGGGGATTGTCCCTGTAATAAGTGCACTGTAAGTCGCTTTGGATAAAAGCGTCTGCCAAATGCATAAATGTAAATGTAACCACAGGTTAAGCATTGTTAGTAAACTATGGTCAAAAGTTCCATCATTACCAACATAGTTCAACGATTTGGCGTTTCCCGAAACTGTAGATCCAACCACACAATTTTGTGATGCTGTTTGTGAATGTTCGTTTGTACTACAGTTTCGGGAAACACCAAATCGTTGAACTATGTTGGTAACGATGGAACTCTTGACCATAGTTTACTAACAATGCTTTTGGGAAACACATCCCAGAACATCTTAGCAACTGCATAGCAACACCTTTGCTAACCACGCAAAACAATCAAGCAACCGCACAGTAGCATGCTAAGAACCACTCAGAACACCCTTGCAACTACATAGCAACACCTTGGCAACCACTCAGAACACCCAAACAACTACACAGCCAAGCCCTGGCAACCACTCATAACACTTTAGCAACCACATAGCAATGCCCTGGCATCCAACCAGAACAACCCTGGCATCCTTGATAGCCTTGTGGCGTTGATTTCGCATGAGCAAGCACCATTCACATTTTCTTGATAAAGTTTAAAAATCTAATTTTAGAGTATGATTACTTTTCAGAATTAACCAAATTTAATCAGATGCCCACAGATGGTTGAGTATAATGCAATTGTTTTAATTTCTCCTTTATTTCTTCTGATGACACTTTTGTTTGTCCTGAATGTGGTTATTGGGGGAATTCATTGGGTTGGTACGTAACCATGGTAACCCTCCAGCGTAAATGATCTCTGGTTTTTAATTAAAAGGAGGCATTCTCATGATCAGAGGAAGAGATAAAACTGTATAAACCTGGATATTGTCATGTAAATACAGGAATGGCTGTTCACTAATACAGTATATTTGATCATTTGTTCTCTGAATAAATTCCCTTTTACTGCAGCTTTTCTTTCCCATACAGTGAAAGTGAATGGCGACTGATGCTTTCAGTCCCTAACATTCTGCCTAACATCTACTTTTTTCTTCTATGTGAGAAAGAAAGCTATTACTGAGATGACTGTACTGTATTCTTTATTTGATGTTGTTTCTAACAGTTTTGGGTTCCCCCACAGAACATTTCCGTTTACTCAAAATCTTACAGCTAAAAAGAGGAAGTGAAGCCCAACAGCTCTTCTGACACTTCCTGTCTGGTTTTGAAGCAGGCCTGTTTTGGCATTGTTCTGAAAGATGTTTCATTTGGGTGTTTTATTAAATCGATTCTTGTAGGGTTGGCGATGGAACCGTTTGGACACTGTTTTGGTTGCTGCCACCCCACTGAAGAATGTGAGATTACTGCAAACGTGTGGCGAGAGCTCACTGTAAACATGGCAGTTCTGATGTTGCTCTTTCATCATTCAGGAGACTTACTGGAGATGACTGTAGTGTTTAAATATGAACTTTATCTCAGATGTTTTTTGAAATCTTTTGCAGATCTTGTCTCCAATCTAAGTTGGAGACATTGTTGGGATCTCATCTGAATTTATTTTTTTTTTTACCTTAATGTGCAAAGAAGTAATAATTAAATGTACATTGTGACATAATATAATATAATATAATATAATAATTTACTTTAATAATTATTAATTTACTACTCATTAAAAATGTCACATTGATTTATATTTATACAAAATATTATTTTATTAATTAAAATCCATGAGAAACTAATAACATAATATTCTATACATTATTATACCATTATATAATATAATATAATATAATAATATATATTAATTTACTACTCATTAAAAATGTCACACTGATTTATATTTATATAAAATATAATTTCATTAATTAATATCCATGAGAAACAAATGGCATAATATTCTATACATTATTCTACCATAATATAATATAATATAATAATATATAATAATGTACATTTAATAATTATTAATTTACTCATTATAAATCTCACATTGATTTATATTTATATAAAATATAATTTAATTAATTAATATTCATGAGAAACAAATGACATAATATTCTAGACATTATTATACCATTATATAATATAATAATATATAATAATGTACATTAATAATTATTAATTTACTCATTATAAAACTCACATTGATTTATATTTATATAAAATATTATTTAATTAATTAATATTCATGAGAAACAAATGACATAATATTCTATACATTATTATACCATTATATAATATAATATAATAATATATAATAATGTACATTTAATAATTATTAATTTACTCATTATAAATCTCACATTGATATATATTTATATAAAATATAATTTAATTAATTAATATTCATGAGAAACAAATGACATAATATTCTAGACATTATTATACCATTATATAATATAATAATATATAATAATGTACATTAATAATTATTAATTTACTCATTATAAAACTCACATTGATATATATTTATATAAAATATAATTTAATTAATTAATATTCATGAGAAACAAATGACATAATATTCTATACATTATTATACCATTATATAATATAATGTTTATTTTATTTAAACCAAATATAATTATATTAATTAATATCCAGTAGAATCAAATGAGACAGTTAACTTAAACAAATGACAGAAAATCTAATACTATACTATTCTAAAATATAATTATTAATTTACTACCAATTTAGTAACATTGTAAAAAAAAATATTTCTTTATTTTTATGAAATACATTTTCATGAATTATTATGAAAGAGACACATTTGAGATATAAAAAAAGAGATATAATTTGTTATTTATTTTCCTATCAGTACTGTCATCTCTTTCCCAGCATGATTTTGTTGTCAGAGAGATTTATATTTTGCGTATCAGTCTGTTATGTCAGAGTGAGCTGGCGTGTGTGATGCAGGAAGTCAGAAATTCAGATCTCTCTCTGTGTTCTCAGTTCAGTGTGAGATCAGTGCAGACCTTCACAGACGTCTGCTGTGTGTTTGTGCAGATTCTCTGTCCTTGTGTTTTAACGTTTGATGTCTGCAGAGAACCAAACAATAGTTTTCAAACACAAGCACCAGAAATCAAATATCTGCTGAGTAAAACTATTTTTAAAGTTCACTTTTGACAAAAGCAATGTTTTAAAACAGTAAAATCAATGGAGGGATGTAAAGCTGAAGATGGACAAATCCAGCAGTCGACAGGGTGAGCAAACAATACATCACATGACATATGCATCCAGCATACTGACAGTATGTACTTAGATGGTGATGGGAATGATCATACTTTTGAGAGTGTTAAGTTTTATGGATAAAAATAATATAAATATACATATATATTTTGAAGATGCTGTAAGAAATGTTTTTCATGGAAAAGTATGCAAAAAATGTTCCAAATATATTCATGACTGTCCTGAGATATCTCACCGGTCTCTGTGAGAGCTGTAGACTTTGTAAAGGGAGTGGAGACATTGATACTTTCACCTGTCAATCACTTTGCTCGTTCTCATAGTGTTGTATTTGAAGCAGATCTTTGAGGCTATGATTCATTATGTTTGCCAGTTGAGGGCGCTATTGTGCCAATTTTCAATTTCACAGCCACGCTGCTCTTTTGCTCAGTTTTGGTCTCAAAATTATCTTTGGAGGGCGGGGTTTTGGAATGAGAGGGCGTGGCTCGGCTCAGCCGGGTTAAAGCTTCAGAAGACTAAAATTGCTTACAGCACCTTTAAGATTTATTTATTGAATTGAGTTATGAATTTAAACTGCATAAATCTATTTTTTGAGTGTATAAAGTTTTACTATAAGACAAGTCAAAAATGCTGATTAAGAAAGGGGCACACCAAAATCGATCTCTCACCCTCATCCAGGTCATTGGTGCCTGGAAAAATTGAGTTGAAAGCTAATAACCATCCAGGGCCTGATAATGTGACACATGATGTGTTTGATTGTGTTTGTCAGGAGCCGAGAGAAGACTGATCATTCAATCCACATCTTTATACGACCCCAAACTCAGCAAACTTAAAGAGGTGAGATACACCACCATTGTCCCCTTGAGCAAGTCATGTACTCACTGTCATGTTGTTCCAAAACCAGTAAGACTATCCCTCTAACCTCATGATGCTCCAAAGGGATTGTTCCTGCGATAAGAAGTCGCTTTGGATTAAATCATCTAGTAAATGATTTTTTATTGAAGCACTGAATCTGTGTGTGCCGATCTGTGTCAGGTTTTGATAGACTGGACCAACAGAACACTGAAAGTCGAACATATTGTGGTGAGATCACTGGAGGAAGACCTGTATGACAGACTCATCCTTCATCACCTGCTACGTAATAATCTCAATCAGAGCGAGAGAGAGAAAATAAAGTCTGCTTGTTGATCCATTTTTGGATGAATCTCACAAAACCTGTCAAGAACATGTAACATTTCACCCAAAATCAAAAGAAAATATAAGATAATTTGCTTAAAGAATATGAAGCCTATTGACCATTAGGTTTTTTTTTGTATTGTGACAATATTTTTATGACAATTAAGCACATTTCCATCCTAATTTAATGCAAATATCTCACTTTGATCAGTACACTAAAAAAAAAATTGTCTATTTTTAAGATTTACACATGTCAATTTTATAGAATTCCATAAAATTGCATTGTCATTTTTAACTAAAAATATAGATTTTTTTTTTTTTTTAAAGATTTCTTAATAAAATTTTTATTTGGGTAACACTTTACAATACGGGTGCATTAATAAGTATTAATTAATGCTTAACTAATGCACAGATAATATTGAGTTAATGTATGACTCATGATTAACTAATGCACAGATAATATTGAGTTAATGTATGACTCATGATTAACTAATGCACAGATAATAGTGAGTTAATATATGACTCATGATTAACTAATGCACAGATAATAGTGAGTTAATGTATGACTCATGATTAACTAATGCACAGATAATAGTGAGTTAATGTATGACTCATGATTAACTAATGCACAGATAATAGTGAGTTAATGTATGACTCATGATTAACTAATGCACAGATAATATTGAGTTAATGTATGACTCATGCTTAACTAATGCACAGATAATAGTGAGTTAATGTATGACTCATGATTAACTAATGCACAGATAATAGTGAGTTAATGTATGACTCATGATTAACTAATGCACAGATAATAGTGAGTTAATGTATGACTCATGATTAACTAATGCACAGATAATATTGAGTTAATGTATGACTCATGATTAACTAATGCACAGATAATAGTGAGTTAATGTATGACTCATGATTAACTAATGCACAGATAATATTGAGTTAATGTATGACTCATGATTAACTAATGCACAGATAATATTGAGTTAATGTATGACTCATGATTAACTAATGCACAGATAATAGTGAGTTAATGTATGACTCATGATTAACTAATGCACAGATAATAGTGAGTTAATGTATGACTCATGATTAACTAATGCACAGATAATATTGAGTTAATGTATGACTCATGATTAACTAATGCACAGATAATATTGAGTTAATGTATGACTCATGATTAATTAATGCTTAACTAATGCACAGATAATATTGAGTTAATGTATGACTCATGATTAACTAATGCACAGATAATAGTGAGTTAATGTATGACTCATGATTAACTAATGCACAGATAATATTGAGTTAATGTATGACTCATGCTTAACTAATGCACAGATAATAGTGAGTTAATGTATGACTCATGATTAACTAATGCACAGATAATATTGAGTTAATGTATGACTCAAGATTAACTAATGCACAGATAATAGTGAGTTAATGTATGACTCATGATTAACTAATGCACAGATAATAGTGAGTTAATGTATGACTCATGATTAACTAATGCACAGATAATATTGAGTTAATGTATGACTCATGATTAACTAATGCACAGATAATAGTGAGTTAATGTATGACTCATGATTAACTAATGCACAGATAATATTGAGTTAATGTATGACTCATGATTAACTAATGCACAGATAATATTGAGTTAATGTATGACTCATGATTAACTAATGCACAGATAATAGTGAGTTAATGTATGACTCATGATTAACTAATGCACAGATAATAGTGAGTTAATGTATGACTCATGATTAACTAATGCACAGATAATAGTGAGTTAATGT
This sequence comes from Moxostoma hubbsi, assembly GCA_032164185.1. Lineage (NCBI taxonomy): Eukaryota > Metazoa > Chordata > Actinopteri > Cypriniformes > Catostomidae > Moxostoma > Moxostoma hubbsi. The sequence continues at coordinate 4,935,751 of JAVLUX010000040.1, forward strand.
ATGACTCATGATTAACTAATGCACAGATAATATTGAGTTAATGTATGACTCATGATTAACTAATGCACAGATAATAGTGAGTTAATGTATGACTCATGATTAACTAATGCTTAACTAATGCACAGATAATAGTGAGTTAATGTATGACTCATGATTATCTAATGCACAGATAATATTGAGTTAATGTATGACTCATGCTTAACTAATTCACAGATAATATTGAGTTAATGTATGACTCATGATTAACTAATGCACAGATAATATTGAGTTAATGTATGACTCATGATTAACTAATGCACAGATAATATTGAGTTAATGTATGACTCAAGATTAACTAGTGCACAGATAATATTGAGTTAATGTATGACTCATGATTAACTAATGCACAGATAATATTGAGTTAATGTATGACTCAAGATTAACTAGTGCACAGATAATATTGAGTTAATGTATGACTCATGATTAACTAATGCACAGATAATATTGAGTTAATGTGTGACTCATGATTAATTAATGCTTAACTAATGCACAGATAATATTGAGTTAATGTATGACTCATAATTAACTAATGCACAGATAATATTGAGTTAATGTGTGACTCATGATTAACTAATGCACAGATAATATTGAGTTAATGTATGACTCATGATTAACTAATGCACAGATAATATTGAGTTAATGTATGACTCATGATTAACTAGTGCACAGATAATATTGAGTTAATGTATGACTCATGATTAACTAATGCACAGATAATATTGAGTTAATGTGTGACTCATGATTAATTAATGCTTAACTAATGCACAGATAATAGTGAGTTAATGTATGACTCATGATTAACTAATGCACAGATAATATTGAGTTAATGTATGACTCATGATTAACTAATGCACAGATAATATTGAGTTAATGTATGACTCATGATTAACTAATGCACAGATAATATTGAGTTAATGTGTGACTCATGATTAACTAGTGCACAGATAATATTGAGTTAATGTATGACTCATGATTAACTAATGCACAGATAATATTGAGTTAATGTGTGACTCATGATTAATTAATGCTTAACTAATGCACAGATAATAGTGAGTTAATGTATGACTCATGATTAACTAATGCACAGATAATATTGATTTAATGTATGACTCATGATTAATTAATGCACAGATAATATTGAGTTAATGTGTGACTCATGATTAATTAATGCTTAACTAATGCACAGATAATAGTGAGTTAATGTATGACTCATGATTAACTAATTGTAAAGACAGTTCAAATTCGTGGGCAAGGAAGAGGCGAGAAACCGGCTTGTCAACATAAATAATAATTTAATGAAGAACTTAAAACAAACATTTAGGACAGCAGACGTCTGCTGATTAAGCTCTCTCTCCCGATCGCCGTCTGCGAGTGGCCTTTTAACCCTCTTGCCGGCTCAATTTAGCCTGATACGGGACCGGGCGTGCGCAATCACGCGCCGGTCCCGCCCTCCACCGTGCCACACTAATGCACAGATAATATTGAGTTAATGTATGACTCATGATTAACTAATGCACAGATAATATTGAGTTAATGTGTGACTCATGATTAACTAATGCACAGATAATGTTGAGTTAATGTATGACTCATGCTTAACTAATGCACAGATAATATTGAGTTAATGTATGACTCATGCTTAACTAATGCACAGATAATAGTGAGTTAATGTATGACTCATGATTAATGCACAGACAATATTGAGTTAATGTATGACTCATGATTAATGCACAGACAATATTGAGTTAATGTATGACTCATGATTAACTAAGCCATTAATTAATGATTGCCACATCAGCAACTAATAAAGAGTCTGTCTGATTAATATATCAAGTCATATATGAATTGCTATTAATTAAATGTGTCATCATGGATTCATTCCCTAACAACTTATTATATGAACTAATAGTGTTAATTAATGTGTTAATTACCACAATGTGCTGAAGCATGTATTTGAACTTCCACCCAATACGGGTGGACTAATTGCATTATGCAATTAATTGCATTAATATGCATTAATACATGCTTAATTGCTGCATTATTACTGCAAATTCATGTGTTAAGTACAACAATTACTTAATGTGTTAAAGTTATAATATAATGATATCTTTTCAAACCATTAGTTAATAATTCATTAAAACAAATGCTGATACAGCCAAAGTACTGCCTAAAAAGTCATGACTTGAGAACTCATTTATCATTAATGACCATCATTGGACTTTATAAAAGCTGTTTATTTAACATCGGTTTCCATAAACATTGCCTCACTAAAGTAAGGATAAAACAGTGGGATGCATATAAATATGTATATGTGATATTTTGTATATCTCTTTTTTTAATTATTGTAATTAACACATGAATTTTCAGTAATAATGCAGTAATTAAGCCTGTATTAATGCATATTAGTGCACCTGTATTGGGGGGGGGGGGGGGGGGGGAGTTCAAATACATGGCTTCAGCACATTGTGGTAATTAACACATTAATTAACACTATTAGTGTTATGGAATTAATTCATGATTACACATTTAATTAATAGCAATTCATATATGACTTAATATATTAATCAGACAGACTTTCTATTAGTCGCTGATGTGGCAATCATTAATTAATGGATTAGTTAATCATGAGTCATACATTAACTCATTATTATCTGTGCATTAATTAAGCATTAATTAATGCTTATTAATGCACCCGTTTTGTAAAGTGTTACCTTAATTTGTTATGAAATTGAAATGCCTAAATCAATTTTTTGTGTGTGTATATCATGACATTTCTTACTAATTTGTAACTTTCTAACTAATGTAAATTATTTCTATATCATTGTAATATATGTTGTACTGGCTTTAATGTTGCTTATTTTAGGATTACAATACAGTTAAAAAGTGCAACATTCATTACAAAAATGAGAATGAGATTTTTTTGTATTACTGTAATAGGAATTCAGGGGAAATAACATGAAAATAACATCAATGCAAAATCTTAAAAATAATAATTTACTCACCCCAGAGTTGCTCCAGTCCAAACCTGTACAGAATGAAACTTAAGTCTGTCATTATTTATATACAATTTTAAAATAATATTCCTTGTTCAATACAAGTTAAGCTCAATCGACATTCATGGCATAATGTTGATTACCACAAACATTTTACAACAAAAAAGCAAAAATTGAGGTTACATTGAGGCACTTACAATGGGAGTGAATGGGGGCCTTACACAGAAACGTTTAGTAAGTGATTTTATCACACTATAATCATGTTAACACGCATATTGTTTACATCTTGTGACTATACCTTTGAAACAGTGAGTATTTTAACATTTACGTATTGCCCCCATTCACTTCCATTGTAAGCGCCTCACTGCAACCCAGTTTTTGGCTTTTTTTTTACAGAAAAGGAAGGACGAGTCGAAATTAATTTATGTGGTAACCAAAATAATGACACAAATGCTGTTGATTGAGCTTCAATTGTATTGAACATGGAATAATCCTTTAAGCGCTCAAATCAAATATGGCGGCTTTGTCTACAACGTTAAACCTCACTGGTTCTCTTCGTGTTTTGGTGATGACCAAATGAACAACATGACATTAGGATATGCTTATTTTTCTTTATGCAAAATATAATGTCTTATTTTCAACTTGCAATTTTTTGGGTGACGTATGCATGTGTGTTCATTTAGAGGTAGACGAGATTGCGTTGAGCGCCGATGCACAGGTACGATAACTAGAGGTGATCCTCGGCGGCTCTGAACGAGACCTTAGAGATTAATGAGGAAAAGTGCAAATGAAGTGTCAAATGTGAGCCAATCACATCAGCTCTTGTCAATGACCTATTTCAATATTTACGAGCATATGCCCACCCTTCTGCCCCATCTACCAGTCAATCACAGCAGGGACCTGTTGGCTACATTGCATCTTCTGGTTGCGATGGCGAGGCATTTCCAGCCCGATCTGGTCCTTCCTACTAATGTCAGTGTGGAGGTTATCCAGTGTGAGGTGATTGTGATTTACATGCAAATGACAAATATATATAGCATACATGTCTAGCATACATGGGGACTTCATAATAATACTCAATATCAAGTCCCGCTTCACATTATTTCCTGTTTAATATTATGTTTCATTCAGAACTACATGACATTACAGATATTTAATGTGTAGGATTTGAACCTGAGTGCATTTTTCCCGTTAATTAAAAGCTTTCTCATTAAACAGGTCACCAAATGTGGCAACAAATCAGACAGAATTCATCACTTCTCAAAGGTGTGTGGAGCTTTTCCTCTCTGACCTCCCTAAGAAACGTGTTAAACTTAAATCAATGATAATGCACGAAATGGCCGTTTCATGGTCTGCCGTGTGTCTCTGCAGCAATTCCCGTGAAGATCTTCAGTGAGAATCTAACAGTAAGTGAAACGCAGGCTGAACTCGGAGCCTCTGCTTTTCCATATTCATAAGCATCAGTACTTTACATAGTGGGGGCGTATGAAGAAAAAATGAATCCTTCCGAATCTCTCTTTTCGATCTCTTTGCAGAGGAATGTCCCATTGATGAGCTCTTTAAACTGGAAGCGCACAAAATTGAGACATTGAAAAAGGTTCTGATCCAGTCAGGTTTCTCCAACTGTGGCTTTTCATCCAGTTTCTTTTTCAGCTTCATTATATTGGCTTATATATTAAGGCCAATTCACACTGCCCCAACAAATGCCAACAGATGCTAACACTTCAAACATGCTAAAGTTGGCTATTGTATTTATAATGTTGAGAAACACAACTGTCGTGTTCACAATGATCCAACAAACAGCATCAAACTTGCGCATCATTGTTCGCCTTTGAATAAGATGACTGACAAGGAAGAGGATAAAGCCAAATAGTCATGCTTTAATATTTAAATATACACTTACTATTGTTTGACATCCACACAAACTGCTGAACACAACACTAACATATTTTGTTTTACTTGATTGACTGCGTTTCTCCTGCTTTACCAATGCGCCTGTCTGCCCGCACACACTCATTTTCTTTGATTTGGCAACGGTTCTTGATGAAAATCATACCAGACTGCTCAAATATTCCAGGACCCAACATTGATTGAACATGTTGAAATGGTGAAAACAGTCGCCAACAAGCACCAACAGGGTGAATATTTTGAGGCCTTTAATCTTTATGTTGGCTTGACAAAGCAAACATACTCTTCTACTCTTTCGGCTATTGGGGTTTAACTGAAATTATTAAATGTATCTCCTAGAGCTTTAATGCTAAAACCACCAAAATTGGTACAGACCTTCAGACTGTTCTGGAGAAGTGTGCTATATCTTTTCTAATTGATCAGACTTACAGATTTTGCACAGCGGATATTATGTCATCCCCAAAATCCCATTGACTTAGTCTGATGGAACATTCAATTGGGGAAAGCCTATTCAAACAGCATCTGTAAATAATAAATAAATCTATCTGTCCATCTGTCTGTCCGTCCTTTCTGAAACGTTTTAAACTGTTAGGTTTTTTCAAGCCAACATCAATGTTTTTCTTCAGAAACTTTACCTACTGTATTTAGTTCACATTATTTTTCTTTCCTATAGACTATTTTACACTTTGTGAATAAGAATAAGTTCATTCAATATGTCTCTCGAATATCCATCCATCCATCTTCTACCGCTTATCCGAAGTCGGGTCACGGGGGCAGCAGCTCCAGCAGGGGGCCCCAAACTTCCCTATCCCAAGCCACATTAACCAGCTCTGACTGGGGGACCCCGAGGCGTTCCCAGGCCGGTGTGGAGATGTAATCTTTCCATCTAGTCCTGGGTCTTCCCCGAGGCCTCCTCCCAGCTGGACGTGCCTGAAACACCTCCCTAGGGAGGCACCCAGGGGGCATCCTTACCAGATGCCCAAACCACCTCAACTGACCTCAGTTGAGGTGGTTGAGGTGGTCTCTCGAATAAGTATTACTTATTCAATAGACATAAAAACAAATAACTCTCCACTCTTTGGAGCTCTCTGGCCTTTAAATTCAATATAAGTTTTCAATAATCACAGTATAATCACTGTATTCAATCACTGAAACCTCTCCAGAGTAAAAATTGTAGTGTAGAGTTGACTGTCACAGTACACTGGCACTCATTGGGAGTGCTTGAGCACATTAGTCCAATTGAGCCAATTGTACAGAGTGACCCTGAACCGTTTGAAGAGGCATCAGAGAGAATATGGACACTCATCTCATCATATAAATTGCTTCTTGATGCAGAGAGCTTCAATTGAATGTGACCTTTCATGTACATTTATTGGACTTAAAAGTTTCTCCTCTTGTGTTCTATGGAAGATAAAAGTCATACGGTGAGAGTAAATGAACTAAATATTCATTTTGGGCAAACAAAAATCCTTTAAAAGTGCTTTGATAAGAATTTGGACAAATGCCAATGACACAATGGCACGTTTTTTTAACCTTTACCAGCAAAACTCGAGCTTTCTGCTCTTGACGTCAGCACTTAAAGGACACCTCTCTCTAAGGACACCCCTCCACCCACTCCTGTAATTTAATTTCCTTAATGTGTGGTCTCTTAAATTGGATACGGCGAATGGCTTTCATTTAATCTAAATGGCAAAAGCATTATGGGCATTTTAAGCGAGTCTACTCTTAGCGAACGGGTTTGGGCGCAGGCGGAAAGATTCTCTGATGGTGTTTTAATGGTGAATTGCCCCTGGGTTTAAGCTGATATTTTTCATCCGTGCACCAGTTTGTTATTCGATATTCATAAGCTCAATTTTTCAGCCATTCTTACCCCTTATCGTGGGTGTGAGGATCATAAAAATGAATTAAATCTATTTGTAGGATGGAGATATTAGAAAACAGATTGCAAGAGAGATGCATTGGACGTTTAGGTGGGTTGGATAGACAGATAGACAGACAAACGTCTGGATTACTTGCATTAATAACCAGGGATGGGAATCGTAAGGAATTTAATGATTACATAACTTAAAGAAGTTAAACTACAGTCTAGCTAGTCTTTAAAAAAAGTAGTTAGCTACACTGAAGGCTACTAACAATACTAGCTAACTACACTGAAGCAATTTAAAGAGACAAATATTTTAATTAAATATTCTGTTATAGATATATAACAATCAGATTATATTGTTTAATTCGGTTGAACTAATTTCCTTATTTCCATGGTTTTACTACAGTAACCACAATGGCATGTGTAGGAAGACCATATTAACCACAAAAATAACCAAGGTTACAACAGTCATGGTTGCTACATTATTACTAAAGTGGTAAACCATGGTTCATTTTCATAAGGGTAAATCAAAGAGGGTGATAGCATTCATTTAAACATTAATGTATACTTAATATACACTAATAAACTAGAAAACACACTATTTTATATAACTCAATCGAAATATAGTTATAAACAGCAGCAATTAACTAAATATTTTGCTTAAAAAAAGAAAGGCAATGTCCCTTTAAAGGGATAGTTCACCCAAAAATGGAAATTCTCTCATCATTTACTCACCCTCATGCCATCCCAGATGTGTCTGACTTTCTCTCTTCAGCAGAACACAAATTAAGATTTTTAGAGGAATATTTCAGATCTGTTGGTCCTTACAACGCAACATAAAAGTACTCCAGACGACTCGCATATCTTCCAAAGTGATATGATAGGTGTGGGTGAGAAACATCCATTTTTAAGCTCTTTTATCTTCACTTTAACTTTCTCCTCCTTCTGTTTTTGGTGATTCTCATTCGTCATGCATATCGCCCCCTACTGGGCAGGGAGGAGATTTAAATATACAAAAATTACTTCTTTTTGTCATATGACTTTCTACTATAAAAACAAACTGTACACCCATCTATACTATTTAAAATTTTTGGTGTATGTAAACACACACTAGATGGACGTCTTTGACAGTTTTGATGCATTTCCGGCAATGTGCACCTCACTGCAGAATGATACTGGAAACTTGATGTGTGCATCTTCAGAGTGCTTTGGACTATGTATGTGCGTAATATGGATGTGTCATCTGTGTATTTCAGCGTGGATTACATGTTTTGCGACTGATATCAGCGTGGATTGCTTCTGAAGTCATTAAACGATTCAGGCTTTGCCAAGGAGTTGTCAGGATGGGGCACTTAAAAACACTATTGGACCCATTCAAGTAAACGGTTCCATTCGTGAATATTTCAAATGTCATGACTGTTTGATAGTTTATGGTGCTGACACCTTGTCTACACTGGGTGTGTCCGTTGACACGACGGGACACAATGGCTTGAGGCTGTTTATACCAGGCGCGTCCATTGACGCGATGAGACACAGTGGCTTGAGGCTGTTTACATCGGGCGCATCAACACAAACTTTCGAAACCATTAATTTGCATTTTAGCAGTAGTAGCACCAGTGCAAAATGGAATGGGACACCTGTTTACTGTTGGCTTGACGCGCTGCAACTGACGCTTCCATGGTAGACAGCATCATTGAATATAATGGATTCTATTGCTTTTGACAAGATGTGCCACTCGCGTCCGGTTTAGACAGGGTGTGAGTGTTAACAATTGTGCTTGAGATGAACAGTTTCATATTAATATTATGTGTAAACCCTGAAATTTACTGTAGTTTTGTATTGTTGTGGGGTTGGTCATTCTCTGCCGATTGGATTTGAATATGGCTCTATTTGAGGGGCTGCACGATGTTAGCCAATCAGAACAGCGGGAGTTAACATTGACGTTTGAAGGAGGAGCTGAGGCTAAAACCGAGTGTTCAGACAGAGGGCCAGAAAGAGGGTGAAAAATTATGACTGTTTAGGTGAAAAAAAACTTCACTAACATTATCAGTGGACCTCAGAAAAGATGATAAAACTATATAGAAAAAGAGCATTTCATGACCCCTTTAAATTATGATCCATCTCTCACCCACACTTATCATACCGTGTCTGAAGACATGGATTTAACCACTGGAGTCATAAGATTACTTTTATGCTGCCTTTATGTGGATTTTTGAGCTTCAAAATGTTGGCACCCATTCACTTGTATTGTAAGGACCAACAGAGCTGAGATATTCTTCTAAAAATCTTCATTTGTGTTCTGCAGAAGAAAGAAAGTCAGACACATCTGGGATGGCATGAGGGTGAATAAATGATGAGAGAATTTTCATTTTTGGGTGAAATAACAATTTAAGGCTGCGCAGGGCTCAAGTGAATCAGTGAATCATTTACATGAACTGTCCGAAAGAACCGACTCACTAAAATGAATCAGAGTTCCCAAAACATTAGAAAGGGGAATTGTTTGTTTTAACCAGTTAATTTACATGAACAGTCTATAATAACCGATTCACTTCAATTTAACAAATATACCAAACAAAAATAATACTACTTTTATGTAATATATTGTCATTTTATATTGAATTATTAAATTACCATTTATTATGACAAAACTCCTGTTGAGTCGGTAGCCGGGTCTCCATCCACATATTTTTATGCATATTTTGGGATAAAAACACAAAGATGTGGATCAAATCTCCAAAATGCGGATAAAGAAACGTATATACACTCCCTTGAGGTAAATACATTGTTTATTCGATAAGAGGAAATGCGCATAAATTCACATAAACAATGATGGAAACACATTTACCAAATTAACTTGTATTGAATTTAATAGGCATACAAGATAAATGCATAAAAAGTAATGTAACTGAATGATTTGTTCATAACTGCTGCGGACCAAGCGTTGCATCTAAATTGTTGCTCTGGTCATCCTGAAATAACAATGTCTAGAAAATCCAAAGCTTGGAAAAAGTTTGCAGAGCAAATAAGTCAAATACAAACTTGAAATATGCCAAAGAGCAGGTTTATTGACACTTGAATAATATCGTATAGATCTGCATGGTAAAGTCATAAGGATGGATGAATGCATACACTCTCTGTGACACGATACCAGACATGAGACACGTTCTTTACAGTGTTTTGACAGTGTGCAGTATTTTATTAATAAAAGAGTCACAGTGGCTACAATTTATGTGGAAGAGATTATTATCTTTTTTTTTTAATACATGGGATGGAAACATGACTTTATTTGCACATTTTGACAGCATGAATTAATGCTCAACTTGAATATGGTAAATGGTCTGCACTTATATAGCGCCTTTTATACTGTGACTCATTCACCTTTTCACACACACACTCGTACACCAATGACGGCAGAGCTGCCATGCAAGGCGCTAGCCTGCCATTTGGAGCAACTTGGGGTTCAGTGTCTTGCCCAAGGACACTTCTGCATGTGGAGTCGTGTGGGCCGGGAGTCAAACCACCAACCCTGCGATTAGTGGCCAACCTGCTCTACCACCAGAGCCACAGCTGCCCCGAATAGAACAGAAGCATAGCTAATGAGTGAGTCATTAGCCTGATTCTAATCAAGTTGAAGACTGCTTTTGAGTCTGCTTTGAGTTTTTTTTAATCGATTCGTTAAAAAGAACAGCTTACCTCTCCCTCAACGTCAGCAAGACCAAGGAGCTTGTGGTGGACTTCAGGAGACAAGACATAGAACGCAGCCCCATCACCATTAATGGAGCACCGGTGGAGAGATTCAGCAGCAGCAACACTGAGGAACTCGCATGGTCCGTCCACACTGAGGCCGTTGTGAAGAAGGCTCACCAGCGCCTCTTCTTCCTGAGACGGCTGAGGAAGTTCGGATTGAACCACCACATCCTCACACGGTTCTACACCAGCACTGTAGAGAGCATCCTGACTGGCTGCATCACCGCCTGGTACGGCAACAGCATCAACCTCAACCGCAAAACCCTGCAAAGGGTGGTCCGAACAGCCAGACACATCATCGGAGATGAGCTTCCTTCCCTCCATAACATCTATACCAGCCGGTGTGTGAAAAAAGCTTGGAGGATCATTCAGAGACTCCAGCCACCCGACACAACGTCCAATCCTACAGGTCCAATCAGTATTTTTACACCTACAATAGTGGCAAAGATGCATCATTATGCAAGAGCAAAAGTTGCTAATGCCATTATAGAAATGTGCCATTTGCAGCCAGGACGCGGTATAATATAAACAAGCGCACTTGTTTCCCCTGTCATTTGCTTCACGTCTGGTGCTAGAGCGTGCATGTAATCTGAATTATTATGAGTATTATTATAGTCATTATAATTGATTATTAAATTCCATAATTGATATGTTGAATGGCCAAAAAAAACCGTACTTCACTTGGGTATGCAAGCTGAGGTTTTGGGTGGCATTTGCACACCCTGGCACATCCATGGCTACGCCACTGCTTCATAAGACTCGCAAAATAGCGAACAAGTTGTATAGTAGTTTTTGAAGCTTGGCACACATGCTCACTTTGAACTGGGGTTGTTTGCCAAAAAAAAAAGAAAAAAAAAAAGAAAGGTGCATGAAAACTTCTCAAAAATTCTCGTTTTGTGTTCCATGACGATAAATAACAGCATATGGGTTTGGAGCAATATTAGGATGAGTAAATAATGACAACAATGATGATTTTTTTTTTGGGTGAACTTTTACTGTAATTACTTCGACAGCAGCCAATAAAAATGCACAGAGTGATCAGACAGAAACTCTTCCAGAACTTTTGCAGTTGTAAGACAAAACTCCTGTCCATGTCCAGTTCCACCCCAAAACGGTCTCCATGTCCACTACGGACTGCTACTGATGTGTCAGTGCTGCTGAGGTGCGATAGTGGGGTGGGTTCTGGGGCGACAGTGTTGACGGGGGGGTCACTGAAGGCGACGAATGGTCTAAATGAGTACAAACGCCAATAACGTATGACTCAAAACCCCCCTGCTGATGTTCTCATCATCACAGGCCCCAGGCAGGAAACATGGATGAGTCACCACGGGAGATCTTTCATACAATATTGCAGATGTAATGTTTCAATGAGAAAACTAAATTACTCAAGCTGAGATAACTATGGGCACTGTGGACTCTTCGAAATGAAAGGTCCCTTAAAACACGTGTTTCAAAGTTTTGTCTGCTAAGAGTGTCTGGTGGATATGCACGCATCCCAGGTGAATACTGTCTTTTTTTCTTCTTCCCTTGTCATAAATGTCATATCTAAATGTCATATTTTGTGATGGAAATGACGTTTTTTTTATATTTTTGTAATAAAATGGCAGTTCTGCAATGAGTGCCATAATACTACTTACTGTATGAAACAACGACAAGTGTTGTGTAAGTTACCAAACCACCTGTTGTGAGGTAAAAGCCACAAAACAGGTTAAAATTGACGGTAAGGCAATTGTTTTTGTGATATTCGACTCTGTAAAAAAAGGTAAGGATTGTGCAAATTAAGGGGCAATAGTTATAGGGCAAAATTTGTCTTAGACAAATACTTTTGGGACAGCAAGATGATTTTTTGAGTAACAAATGAAGATTATGCTAATTCAAAATAAACACTTCAGAAAAGGGTGCATCATTTGGTATTAATTTCAATCACATTTGACATTTCATCTCATCTCAAGTATTCTATAAACTAATGAATCTCCATTGTGATTGGACGAGTCAATGATTTTGACTTTGAATATTTTTCATAACAAATCTATCCCCCACTTAATAAAAACAGCGTGTTTATTGGGGGGCTTTTTATCCTTTTACTTATTGGACAGTTATTAAAAACTTGATTTAATCAACTTAAAACATGATTAAAAAAATGACACATTCTCATTAGCTACATACATTTACAACATTTTTAAAAAGATCAAATTACCTCAAAATCAAACTTTAGATATTGCACACAATTCTCACATGGATCAGGAATATGAAATGGTGACAAGCAGGTGTTTAGGAAAGTGCTGATGGTAGTAGAAAATCAAATCATGTGTGCTTTAAGTCCTGTTGTACCCTACATCTGGGACACCAAGAGTTAAATCATATGACGGAGGATGGCTAATAAAGACAACATTATCAAATATATTTTAATATGACAGTCTTAAATGGAAGTCTTACAGTCATTTATGATTCCAGTGTATTCAAGGTATACTTGCGTTTCATCAGTATGTGCGTTCGGGTGAATTTCGTGAAATCTGTCAAGAACATGTCCTGGTCATATTTCACCCCAAAGTCAAAAGGAACAAAAAAATGATATTTTACTTAAAGAAACAGATGTAATTATATGTTTTAAATAAATTAGCAATAAGATGTGTTTTGTGTGTTGTGGCATTGTTTTCATGACAATTAAAGGAATATTCCGGGTTCAAAACAAGTTAAGCTCAATCGACAGCATTTGTTGCATAATGTTGATTACCACCATTTATTGTTTTTTTTTTTTACTTAAAAAAAAAAAAAAAAAAAGCAAACATCTGGGTTGCAGTGAGGCACTTACAATGGAAGTGAATGGGGCCAATCTGCAAATGTTAATACGCACTGTTTCAAATGTCTAGCCACAAGATATAAACTATATGAATGTGAACATGATTTTAGTTAAAATTGCGTACTTTTTCTGTGTTAAGTTATAGACAATTTTAGAACTTCGTTGCCATGATGACATAATGCCGTAAACCCCAAAACTACTGTAAATATGATGATTTAAACAACTATACTATATAGCTCAAGTTTTTAACAGAAAAATGAATGTAAGTGCTTTTATAAAATTATAAGCTTCACATTTCTGTCTATAAATTCTCCCAAAATGGGCCCCATGAAAATGAGTTGAATTTTTAATTTTTCTGTTGTGATCAATTTTATGGGGAATATTCCTTTAAAAATATTTCTTGGGGAAAATGTGAGGAATTGTGCAAAATTTGTTTTAACATGGTAAAATTTGTTAAACAGAGCTGTGAGTACTATTGATAGCTGAAATAAATATAAAAGTTAGGGTTATTAACAATTATTGAATAAACAGGCATTTAAGGAGAAAAGCATACCTGTATAAAACTCTGTGAATGCCATTATAACTCATCTTAAGATCGATGCATTTCAATTTTGTAACAAAATTCAATCAAATGGAATTGAGTAATCTTTAATAAAATACAATAAAATATAGTGTTTTATTAATGACATTTTGTTAAATATTATAATTCAATTCGATGGAATTTTATGAAAAGAAATGCGTACATTTTAAAAATACATCTCATTACTTAAATAAAATGGGTCATGAATGCTGTTTCATGTTGTTTTTGAAGCCACTGAAAATGTATGACGTGCATCATTTTGTAACACACGAGTCTGTAATCGTTTTTAGTCATGAGTTTTTATTTCGGCAGTTCAATTGACAACTGAAATGAAATCTAAATGAACTCAACCAATCAATACTGTTAATAAAGTGAATACTGCAGACCGACACACACACACACACACACACACACACACACACACACACACACTATACCGTGATCCTCTGGGCATGAAGTAAAAGAGAATAAAAATGGACAAAACCCTCAATACAATTTTCTACCTCAATTCATCTCACAAAAGAGAAACATTTTATATAATATCACAACAGTAGTCTCGAACATCATTCTTCACCAGAAAACCGCCCATGCCAAGTGAGTTGTGACATTTTCTGAGTCATAAGAAGTCCTAACGGGTTGTGGAAATCTTTTGAATGATGTTGGACGACTCTGAACTGTCTTTCAGTTCTTACTTGCCTAAATATTCCCTGACTCTTACGAATAAATAAACTGACATCGCACAGTTACAGAAAGTGTAATCCAGACAAACTCACAAACAAAGTGCAGAAACGGCTATATAGGTCCCTCCAAAAACATCTAATAGACACTAAGTCTCGGTGTTCTGGGTCTGGACTTTCGATTGTGAATTCCTCACGTCAGTCCGAGGTCTGCTTGGAGTTCCACACTTCTCGATACAGCTGCAGTTCAGAGTTGGTTGGACCCATTCAGGAACCCGTCCGGCTCCTCGCAGGTTCCTCTGTGGTTCTGGTAGTTGAGGCTCTGGTTTTGTAGAGGGGTTGAAGGTTGTGCTCAGTGAGAGATTTTGACCACATCGAGAAGCTAGGGGCCATTGGGCCCCTGAGGCATATTTATGTCCATGTGGCATGGGGCATGTGCAACATTTCCATGGTGCAATTCTTTGATGGGGGATGCCTACAGTTGGTCTTCATTCGGTTACTCTGTCAAAAAAAAAGCAAGGAATAACATTAGCACAAAAATGAAGTGAATGGTGAAATTTCTTAAGGATGAGCAATAGGAAAAGTGATGCTTGACAGAAAGATCGAGGCTTTAACTCAATATGTCTTGGGTGTCCTCTGAGGTGTTTTCTGTGTGTTGCAATAAGTCAGTAAATAATGAAATCAAGTCAGCCTCCAGTCAGGTGGCCTTTTCCAATTAATCCAGAAACACAGTCCACATGGTGAGCTAATCATCTGTCAGACACGGTGAGAGGATGCAGTGTTAATGTGGACCGAGGTTTCAGAAGATTCAGGTCTCATTCGCAAGTTATCTCTCACTATCGGTTTCATGCTGGCTTGTCAAATGCTTTGCGAGAGAGATGTGTTTTTTTGCCAGGAAATTACTTCCATTTTACTCAAAGTAAAACAAGCATTTTCCTTAAATGTAGGATGCGTTCGAATGTCTATTGGCTCCATTTGGGGCGCGAAATACAGAAATGGTTGTAGTTTCGCAAGATGTGCTTGGTTGCTCACTAGAAATAGTTTCAAATCTGACCTTATACTGCCTAAGCTTTTGGACGCAGCCGTAGCCCTCCTCTGAATCCAGGTCAAGTCTCTGGTGTGAATCAGACATATGTGACCCGGACCAGACCGGAGCAGAGAGCGTGCTGGGAGATCGGTCCCAGAGCAGCAGGAGACTGAGAAGTTAGCCAGTGCTAACATTAGCTCCACATTAACACAGAACTAACAGTCATAGTATACATGTTTGAGAATGTAAGATAATAAACAAGATCTCTTTAATCCTTTAAAGGTTTCTCTAAAGCCAGCGCCACACTAGCAGACTCCAAACAACTTGTAAATGGTCTGCACTTATAAAGCAACTTTTATTAACCTTAGAGGTTACCAAAGTGCTTTACACTGTGTCCCATTCACCCATTCACACACACACACTCATACACCAATGACGGCAGAGCTGCATGCAAGGTGCTAGCCTGCCATTGGGAGCAACTTGGGGTTCAGTGTCTTGCCCAAGGACACTTCAGCATGTGGAGTCGTGTGGGCCGGGAATCGAACCACCAACCCTGCGATTAGCAGAGGTATGACACACTTGCCGATCCAAATTGTTGGAGGGGTGACAGACATAACATCTCACCGCAACTGTCACATGGAGCTTGCCGAAATAACAGGAGAACAGCATGAGCATAAACATCTGCAATAGAGTGATTTAGGGCGTTTTCAGATCTGATTTGCTACTAAACCGGGGCTAAAATAGATGCAAAGTTGCATTTTCCTCATGGTTCGTTTAGCTTTCACAAGGCTATCCAAACGAGTGAAGTGATCGTGAAGATTGACCTATATCTAATAGTCAGCAAAAAGCGAATGTATATCCAGGTTTTTGAAGATGAATTACAGTGACAAGCTGACCTACAGATTTCTTCTCGGTTCAGGTGGTCTCAGAGCGATTATTTTGGTGCGTATCCGATTGTGATTGCCATGTTCATATTTGCTTATATAAACCGAACCAAGGGAGAAAACGCAGCAGGTTCTTAAACAAATGCTGCAAACGAGCCAGGAGAGAAAACACCCTAAGAAAGTGTTACTTTACCAAGTGAAAGTGTGCGATTGTGCATTTATCCCCTCGAGGCTTGCCTTAGAACTTATATGTCCATATGCAGCTGAAATTACGTTCAATACAAACAGACTGTTGTGACTTCACTTTCTGCTATAATTTTAGTAGGCAGGAAAAACGCTTGGTGACAGAATCACTTTGGATCACAATCAGCAATTGTGATGATATGCAAGCAAGTCTGATGTGCTTTTTCGGTTTTCGAAGCCATTAACTCAGCAGGAAGTCCCGAAGGTCAAGTGATAAGCAAACTTCCACTAACAGATGCTAATGCGCACTTCGTCTTCCACCGCATGGCTGGCGATTATGTCAATGAAGCTCACAACTGAAAATCACTGGAAAAATCGGCTAGTGTGGCACCGGCTTAAGATAGCAATGAAATAAACGTATAAAGTCGAATGGGTTTGTAACACAAATGATAAAATAATGTTCATTTTTAGGTTTAAATGAAACATAGCTTGACAACATCTAAAAAAAACGTCAGTCTGACATGCTTAGCAACCTTAAAACGAAGCCATCAGAAATGTTGAATGTTTCATAAAGGGGCATTTAAAAAGTTTGCCCTGTTTATAGTCTTTTAAAACTGATTCCCATGCATAACTGATGTTGCTGCCCAAAAACACAAGATCTTCCGCCATTATTCCCGTGGGCTGCTGTCCCTCCATACTCTAGATCACACAGTATAAGAGTCGGATGCCATTTAAAGACACTGGCAGTGTTTTCTCAGGCCCGCAGGAGGGGAACTGCACGTAGCCCGAAAATAAAAACACATTAAATGGGCAGGGAATGATCTGACCCATATGAATGGTTTCATGAGGTAGATCGTAAACAGTAATTGAATTCTGGAAGATCTATTTTGGTCGGGGATCTCCATTTGTGGTCTTCTTTCTCTCTCTCCCTTCCTCTCTCTCTCGAACAGATGTTTCCCTCTGAGCTGGGTCCAGTTCTGTCATTTCTCACAATGCTCTTGGGGAAGTGGATTTAAAGATTTCAGAGCCCTAGTATGACATGCTATTCGGGTCTTTAAGCAGTTGGAGTAACACGCTGTTCTTTTTTAATGGTGCCGCTAAAGTGGTGCTTCTTTAGCCTCTACTATTGAGCTGGACGATCGTCTCATTTAAAGGAGGGGTTAACCCTAAAATGAAAACTCAGTTTTAATTTCTCCACGCTCGCATAGTTTTAAAACGTATTACTTATGCAAAAAAAAAAAAAAAAAAAGAATATTTAATGAATATGTGCGTCTGTATTTTCACAACAATTGCAGTGGATAGTAACTTACTTTAAAGCTAGAAACAACTTCAAATTTAAATCAATTTTCTGTGAAAAATGCTTTGAGAGATGATTGTTCACAGTGACACATTTACACAAGAACTTGCGCTGTTTTTAGCGCTATGTTGTGTTTAGTGCTACGAAAAAGCTCGTCCGCAGTGGCTTGCGTGTTCATGCGAGAACTTGCATTGTTTAGTTCTATCAGGATGACTCGCAGACTTGAGTGAAATTTAAGATGACATTTATTTGATGAATATACAACAGAAACGTAATGTCTCTATTTGGCGTAAGCCTCGTCTGGCGGTCCGAAGAATTGCACTCGAAACCGTCATATCCTGCCGGAGATAGGAGGCAGGGGCGAGGAAACTACCCCCGTGCAGGACGGGACTCAACTGGTGGTGATGGGGTGGAGGAGGTTGCCGTGTTAGCACACTGAAACAGCAACGTGATTGTGAGCAGACTTATAAAGCAATGGCTTACATGTGATTGGCTGGGAGTTACCCAACTAATGGTGCGATGATGTACAGCGGCTAGTCTCCCCGCTATAACAAAACTGCGGTTACATTTCTCGCATGAACTCGAGCCATTGTGAGATAATTTCTTTGGTTGCATTTTAATCACACTTATGAGATGTTAAAAGCGTGTAATTTTTGCAGTTGTTTTTAACACTATAACAGCAGCTTGTTCACAGTGACGTGTGTTCAGCGCTACGAAATGTGTTTTTTAGTGCTACGAAAGAATCTGTGCTTGTTCACAGTGGCTTGCGTGTTCTGAATTCTGTGAATTATGCGTCACAATGAATTAGCTTTTTTATGTTGCACTAACACTTCGCAAGTTCTCATGTGAACAAGTGACCACTTTTAAATGTGCTTCTCTCATAGCGTGACCAAAAATCTTCAATGTCATTTTCAGCAGCCGTCAGTTCATCTAGCTGCAACGTTGAACTCTTTCTCTCCCTAAGCAGAGTTTTGAACTCTCTGCTCGCAAGCTCTCTAAGACTTTTGTGATTGTTAATGAGTGGCTTTAGCAGCAGTGACAGGCTTAATTAGATGTGTATTCACTCACACTAACAAAGCTACAGTCTGGCTGACATGCATGTGCACTGTAAGAGAATTGTGTGTGTGTGTGTGTGTGTCGCTGTAGTTTCAGCCTTAGACAGCACACCCACAGACCAACTGAAGCCAATTGCACACATAAACGGTGAGAGCTGACAAGCTCCAATCTGACTAGCGATCTTCACATAATTTCAGGGAGTCAGAGTGCACAGGTTTTTAACAGTCCGATGGGAAACAAACTTCCCAGACTGCTACAATTCTGTACTTGTGGTGAAGTATTCCTTTTCTTATTTACATTTTCAACCTATACATGTCAGAATCAAGGACAGTACTCTAGTGACAGAGTACATTTTCAGCATTATGACCCAGTTCTGCTAATAAATGTATCTTGTGTATGTGTTGAAGTAATGGATGATACATTTGGTTCCCAGCCAATTATGCACAACACTGCTGTCTCCCTGGAGAATATCAGAAAGTTTGTGTATGTCTGGGGTATGATAAATATTCACAACCCAAAACAATCTCCTCTGGTATGTGTGTGTGTGTGTGTGTGTGTGTGTGTGTGTGTGTGTGTGTGTGTGTGTGTGTGTGTGTGTGTGTTTGTGTCGAGCACTAGGAAGTTGTTATAAATGGAATACAAGTGTACTGCTTACTGCATAGTATCTACTGTGCACTGCATACTTTTGTATGTAATATGCAACAATACATATTTCAGATGGATGTATGCCACATTGTTGTCACATGAGCTCATTACATTGCATGTTTATATCAGCAAGTGCCATCCAGTTATCTCAGAAATAAATAGGATGATTTGCATTTGAATCCAATTTTGGCCAAAAATATGTTAACCTCATTCACACTAGAAATTAAATCAAATTGGGGATTGGAGTGCATTCCATTGTGGAAGACTGTATGCCACACATGGTTATATTGTACATATATTTTGATTAGGGATGCATCAATGCAAAATGTGTGTGCCGATACAATGTCCTGTATCATCGACAACACATGTTGCCAATACGGATTTGTGGATCTACTTTTGAATGCTATCTTGTTTCATTGATCATTAATTACACAACTTAGAAGGAAATATAGTATATGTCTTTATAATGTATGTCCTCCATGTTTTAGAGTAACTGGTCTCAGTTAAACAAAATACAGATTATGAACTCTCATTAAGCCTCTTTTAAGGCTCACACTAAATTGGTAAGATTTCTTAATTTTTTTGGCTGTAGGAATAGTTCACCAAAAATGAAAATTTTCCCCATCATTTATTCTTCATTAAACATAATTTACCCTCATGCAATGTGTATGACAGTCCTTTTTCTACCCAACACAAACAAAGTGAAAAATATTCCAGCTCTGAAGGTCCTTACAATGCAATTTCAATGATTGTTGTCGCTGTCCTTTTCTGCACATCGCGGCACCGTTTTGTGGTTTTCATTTGAGCTTATCACAGCCCATTCGGCATGTTTCACGGCCGACCAACTGGCCCGCTCGGTTCTCCCGATGGCCAGTCCGCCCCTGATCGGCCCCAAAGTGCGACGGCCCACTGGGAAAATGCCCGGTATGCAAGATAACCAGTCCAGCCCCAGTAGATAAATGTTTGGTTTTGTTTTGTTTATTGGCTCACTCGGAGTTTGTGTAGGAGTCGGTGTTGTGCTGGGAGCCGGAAGTTTGCTGGATTACATCTCTAAGATAACTTTGCCTAGTGTTGCATTTTGTTGTCGCTGTTGAATAGCGGAAGAGAAGCACTGAGGCAAGGCTCTCGGGAGCGCGCATAAACGTCATATCCTTTGGATTTTCCCGGAAAAAGCGACCCGCTCCCTTCGCATGAAAATCAGACTACAGGTTTTAATAGGCAAACTAGGAAG
This sequence comes from Moxostoma hubbsi, assembly GCA_032164185.1. NCBI lineage: Eukaryota > Metazoa > Chordata > Actinopteri > Cypriniformes > Catostomidae > Moxostoma > Moxostoma hubbsi. The sequence goes on from JAVLUX010000040.1 coordinate 4,956,679, forward strand.
TCCGGGAAGGGCTCATTTTTTAAGTTGCGTTACAAGCCGTTCACACATTGGCAAAACTTTACATATTGCACCTTTAAATCACATCATCAGAAGCGATATGATTGTTGTGGGTGTGAAAAAAAAACAACATTTAAGTAATTTTCTACTGTAAATATCCATTTTCACTTTCACATTGTTCTTGTGTTTTTGACGATTCGCATTGTTCATGCATATCGGGACCTAGTGGGCAGGGAGGAGAATTCATAATAAAAAGGACTTAAATATTGATCTGTTTCTCACCTGCACCTATCATATCATATCGAGTGATTATGAGAGAATTTTCATTTTTGGGTTAACTATCCCTTTAAAGAGTTAGTTCACCCAAAAATGAAAATGATCCCATAATTTACCCACCCTCAAGCCATCCTAGTTGTATATGACTTTCTTCTTTCAGCCGAACACAATCGGAGTTATATTAAAAAATATCCTGTCTCTTCCAAGCTTTATAATGGGAGTGAATGGTACCTTAGATTTTGAAACCAAAAAAAGTGCATCCATCCATCAAAAAAGTAATCCATATGGCTCCAGGGGGTTAATAAAGGCCTTCTGAAGTGAAGTAATGCGTTTTTGTAAGAAAAACATCCATATTTATAACTTTATAAACTCTAATCACTGGCTTCCTCTATCCTCTACGCTTCCGCATTCATCACTGCTCACTGGAGCTTATGCAACACCTACGTCATATGGCAGAATTCGACTCTCTCAGTGATTATAGTATATTATTTTTCTTACAAAAATACCTCGCTTCGCTTCAGAAGGCCTTCATTAACCCCCTGGAGCCGTATGGATTACTTTTTTGATGGATGGATGCACTTTTATGGGTTTCAAAATCTAAGGTACCATTCACTCCCATTATAAAGCTTGGAAGAGACAGGATATTTTTTAATATATCTCTGATTGTGTTTGGCTGAAAAAAGAAAGTCATATACACCTAGGATGTCTTGAGGGTGAGTAAATTATGGGATAATTGTCATTTTTGGGTGAACTAACCCTTTTAACTCACATTAACTGAATTCTGAATGATTACCTGAAGCAACCTCTGCTTTAGCCTTAAAAAGTCATTGTACTCCTTGTTGTGTCGAGCTTAAAGGCATCAATCAAATTGGTTACATTTTAACGTTAGTTCCACATCATGAAATTCTAGAAGTGCATAGCTTAGAAACTGCTACTCTGCAGTCATTTTCAACCAATTCAATGTAATTTCTCACAAGAGACATTTTTTTTAGATATACTCTTCAGAATAAGAAGTTTGTGTAGTTCTGGAAGTTTGAGTGGTTTTTGTTTGTACTCACCAGGCCATTGCCATGTTGTGTGTGATCTGTGTTGTGTTATGTGTGTCCTCAGTCATGCTGTGTCTGGTCTGACTGTAGCTGTGTTGATGATGTTGCTCACGAGGTACTGATGGAGCTCCAGGTTGAACAGGCCGCCCGTCACTCTCCTCCTGCGCAGGGCCATGCCACTGACTGCGGGCCTGTTTCAGCCAGCGGCCCCCCAGACCGCACTTCTCCAGATAAACCCGACACACCTCATAGTTCATGGCAGAATAATACAGGAAGTCAAGAGCTAACAGCACCATGACGAAAAATCCATAGATCCACACGCCGATTAATGCAGAGTAATTGCTGTGACAGAGAGAAAAGATACATTTAGAACCTCTTAAAGCTGCAGTGCAGTTTTTTTTTCGACTCTAAAACCTAAATAAGCCATTTGTAGGTTGATTTCTCCGAAAAGTGGAAACACTGTGGTTCTGTGCACTCAAACAATTTGTTCACAAATTGGACATTACTGTCACCGATCGGCATGCAGTTTACATTTGAAGTGTCCAGTCACAAAGTAACGAAAGTATGAATTTTCTCTTCAAAATGTAGTGACATAAAACTTAAAGTCAAAAGAAATACTTGTAGTTGAGTAAAGTAGAAATAGTTTAAACTGTCTTTGAGTACGTTGATGAAGTTTATGTACTTTGTAACTTTACAGCTCTGTTTTGAAACCTGTTGGTACTGTTACAGGTGTTTGTCTTTAGGTGAATCTTTTGTTTACTCTTTGTTAACATTATTTATGCTGACTTCATGCACTGTCGGTGCACTATTGTAGTACAGTAAATACAAAGTCGTAGTTATGACTGGGAAACTATTAGATCATTGTAATCCCCAAGTTTACAGGTTAGGAGGCAATAAAAATTCAACATGGCGGAGGAGAGTGTGGTTTCTTTAGTTGCAGCTAACTTGTTAGTGCTTGCTGTTTTGGTCATTTGCATATATACATACACAGGGCTGGACTGGTAATCTGGCATACCGGGCATTTTCCTGGTAGGCCGATGTACTTTGGGGCCAATCAGGGGTGGACTGGCCATCGGGAGATCCGAGCGGGCTGGAGGTTCAGCCACGATAAGCTAAAATGAGCTGGCACTTTATGCAGCATGGACTACAAAACGGCACCACGATATGCAGAAACCC